>CM056053.1:311686086-312171086 GCA_029574335.1 Rana kukunoris
GCGCGCTTCGCAGCGAAATATATAAGGCCTGTCCCTTGTGACGTCGCAGTCCCATCATGCTCCGGTAGGTATCACGTGGTACCTACCGGAGCATGATGGACTTCGACGTCACAAGACAGGCCTATATAATTCGCTGCGAGCCGCGCGCCGGGCATAACAGCGGGAGGAAGCGTCGCGTCAACATCTGGACAGCAGAAGAAGAAGAAGACGCCGACGTCGCAGAAGAGGGGACCGCGCGCGCTAGTAATTGAGCTAACACACGAAGATAGCGGCGGCGAGTCCTGAAGAAGAAGAAGACCCCCGGACAGCGGAGAAGACCCCCGGAGAGCGGAGAAGACCCCCGGAGAGCGGGAGAAGACCCCGGAGAGTGGGAGAAGACCCCCAGCCGCCGAAGACGTCGAAAGAAGCCCGCCGGGTGGTGGGCGCTTTTATCAAAGCGCCCCCCCCGGCGGCGGAAAAGAACCAGACGGCGGCACCCACCCCCCCACAGAAGCCCGCCGGAGGGGGCGCTTTTCTAAAAGCGATCATACACACCCCCCCCCGGCGGCCAACTAATAAAATATTTCAATACACTGTGTGGTTTATTTGTGTTTAAACTTTTGTTTTGCAGGTGAATGGGTAGGGGTACAATGTACCCCATACTCATTCACTTAGGGTGGGGGCCGGTATCTGGGGCCCCCTTATTAAAGGGGGCTTCCAGATTCCGATAAGCCTCCCGCCCGCATACCCCGACAACCAACGGCCAGGGTTTGTCGGGAAGGGGCCCCTGTCCTCTCAACATGGGACAGGGTGCTCTGGGGTGGGGGCCGCAGTGGCGCCCCCTACCCAGAGCACCTGACCCCCCCATGTTGAGGGCATGCTGCCCGGTACGGCTCAGGAGGGGGGGGGCGCTCGCTCGCCCCCACTCCCTTCCTGACCGGGCCGGCCGGCGTGCTTTGGATACGGGTCTGTTATGGATTGTGGGGGGGACCCCCACGCCGTTTTTTTCGGCGTAGGGGGTCTCCTTACAACCCGTAACCGACCTAAGGGCCCGCTATGCTCCTGAGGGGGAACCCATGCCGGGAATTTTCTTTAAAAATCCGGCGGGGATTTCTCCTTCAGGATTCATAACAAAACCTCGCCACGTGTAGAATTGGCGGGAATCCGCGTCGGATTTCCCGTCGCTCTATTGACGCGCTCGCTCTCCATCGCGGCAAGCCAGCTCGGCGCTGGCTCCCGCGATGGGGCTCGTAGGTGGTCAATCTCGCCGAGAAAGGGAGCGAGATTGACACAATATCCCAGTCACCTACTGTAAGTACCATGCTACAGATGAAATACCTTTATGGGTTGTTATAGAGTCTATAGATAGTGATCCGTTGTCAGTAGCCAACCTGCTATGGCTCAGACCCGCTGATAGGTCCCATTTATCCAATCCCATAACAAAACATTCTCTAGCTATCTGGGATAAATTTAAAAAGCTCCCATATGCTTCAATCCTCAAATAATCCAATGCTTTCCTTTCTTGGGAACCCTGCCTTCTATCCTGCTTGGAACTACCCCAAAATCCTTTTCAGCATGGTCCTCCACTAACCCGTCTTGCCTACACAACCTAGGGCCAGATTCAGGTAGGAGAGCGGATCTTTATTTATTAAAAGCTCAATTGAGAATGAACTTACGCAAACAACGTAAATTACGTCTGTTCCGACGTCCATACTCAACATTGGCTGCGCCTCACTATAGCGGGGTAACGTGGTAACGTTACGCGGGGCGCAAGTCTTATGCAAACGATGTAAACAGATACGCCGGCTGGGCTCTCATTTGCATAGTTTTACAATGGGAACGCCACCTAGCAGCCAGCGTAAATATGCAACTAAGATACGAACGGCGTAAGTGACTTACGCCGCTCGTATCTTAGCAACATTTAAGCGTATCTCATTTAGAGCATACGCTTAAATGTGCACTGGCTCAGATTAAGGCTTACGGCGGTGTATCTACTGATACGCCCGCCGTAAGTCTTTCTGAATCTAGCCCCTAGTATCTAATTCTAACATCCACTCCTTTCCTGTACTATGTGAATCCTTCGGGCTACCTAGGTCTGAATTATTCAGATACCTACAAATTAAAAACTTCTATGAACCACTACTCAACACAGGCTCTTCACTAACTCAACTCTCTCAATTTGAACGGATTTGCATCAGCAACCCACATGTCAGAGGCCTAATTTCAATTCTGTACCGACTAATAAATGAAAACTTAAATGATTCATTACCTTTGTACGTGACTAAATGGACACAAGACATGAACATAATATTAGACGCTAAAGACAGGTCGAACATCTGGTTAGCCACTAAGAACTCCTCTCCTAATTGCTTTGCTGTAGAAACAAATTATAAGGTTTTGATACGATGGTACCTAGTACCAGCTAGAATAGCAAAATTTGCTCCCGTATACTCACCAAATTGTTTTAGAGGCTGTGACGCACCAGGTACTCACTTCCACATATGGTGGCAATGTCCGGTTGTAAAGAAATTCTGAATAAATATTTTTCGAATGGCATCTAAAGCTCTTGATATAAATATTTCTCCAGACCCGGCTACAGCACTTCTAAACCTAAAACCTGCAACGCTCACACATACTCAATTTCAACTGTTAATACACCTTAACACTGCAGCCAAGCAAACCATTGCTAAAGCATGGAAAACAAAAACCTTAATTTTAGAGTAAGCTAAACACAGAATGAATAGATAGCTTATCCATGCAAAGATGTCAGCCATTGATAATAATTCAATAAATACTATAAGATTTGGCAGCCTTGGGTAAAACACTATCTCCCCACTGACTTTGACCAGTCTTTATTGTCTCCAAACTAAGATATATAAAATAGTATTTAGAATGTATATACCTGTTAGTAGCGAGCCAAACCACCATCCCGGGTGTTTATTTACTATGTATTATTTTATTTTTTTATTATTACTATTATTTACTCATATTTTTTTTCTCCTTGAACTACAGTTAGTGCATTTCAACTACTGTAAGTTATTAATTGTAATGGATAATGTACTATCTGAATGTACCCCATGAATATTGGACTATGTACTTCTATATATTCTCATTTCCTTTTCCTTTCTGTTTCCCTCATGAAAATCTAATAAAAACATTTGATAAGTAAAAAAAAAAAGTCCTTTCACAGGAGAAACCTCCTTTACATAACAATGTTGTCATCAAAGGATTTAGAAATATAATCTCTATAATTGGCCAGTTAGCCAACTAACTAATTGGCCAGTTGGCCAACTAACCTTCCATGTTCTCACTACCCAATCAATACAGTCTACTGTGGATCAGAAGGAAGGAGTTCTTTTGAATTCCGGGTTTTTGATTTTATGATTACTTGGCCAAGTCTTTTTTTTTCCAGATAGAATATGTTGTCACTCGTCATAGTTAAAAAAAAAAAAGGCATATTATTTGATTAACATTGTGGGCATTTGGCATGTCTTTTACCTGATCTATACATAATTTTGGAATAAAAAAAAAAAAAAAAGAAAAAGAAAAGGAGTATGGGTAGAGTCAGAATTGGGCTTTTATTTGATTGGTTCATCTTCTGCCATATACCACAGACTCCTTCACTCCATTTTACCCATTCGATGTGGTTATCAGGTTATACTTACATAGGGGACCTCGAGGTTTCATCTTTTGAAATTGTGTAATAAGTTACAAGGCAGCAAAGGGACAACATTTTGCAATCAGATAATGAGTCCATGCAGTAGCAAAGAGCTTGATTTTTTAACATATTTTTTTGTAACAACAAGTGGTCAAAAGTATTGCCCACTGCCAATGAGCTCTGGATGAGCACAGCGTCACTGTTGTCTGCCCAGAGCAGACCAAGAGCTGAGCAATCAGCAGTTATAAGATGGCTCAATTTCTCAGCCTAGAGCTGGTGTGGGGCAGCTGCTGCAGTATAGAGGTAAGCAAGTATGTTTTTTTTTTAACCACTTAAGCCCCGGACCATTATGCAGCTTAAAGATCAGGTTACTTTTTGCGATTCGGCACTGTGTCGCTTTAAACGACAATTGTGCGACGTGGCTCCCAAACAAAATTATTGTCCTTTTTCCCCCACAAATAAAGCTTTCTTTTGGTGGGATATGATCTCTGCGGTTTAGATTTTTTGCGCTATAAACAAAAATAGAGCGACAATTTTGAGCGGGGATTGGCTCAGAGACAGCGCGGGAGAAGTGGGAAGGAAACCATAAAGGCCGCTGGACCAGACAAGGCCGCTGATGGATGCCGGGCAAGACACCAAAACTGTAAGTAATAAAAAAAAAAAAAATCAGGAATTTCCCGTCCAGATTAGGGGTGCTCGCTATACGCTGATTTTTATTGTGACTGACATTATGACGGACACATCGGACACTTTTGACACTATTTTGGGACCATTGTCATTTTTACAGCGAACAGCGGCTGAGATCTTAAAGGGGCATGTGACATTCGTACAGGTGTACGGCCCCAAATGTACCCTTCGATATGTTTTTGACACAGTTGGAAAGGGTTAACCGGTCAGTTTTGTATTGCCTTTTTCCCATTAGGGATATTCATCACTCCATTTATGGTATACGGGTGTCAATTGGTACGAAAAAAGAAAAGTCTGTGGAAGTCCACATTTTTAGATCTGTCCCCAGGACTAGCAGTAAAGAGAAATCTTGCAATGGAGACACTTGTTCTGGGAATAACTAAGGGAGGGAATTTCCCACACTGAGAAATTTCAACTAAATTCATGTTGCATCTCTGGGACAGAAAGTAAAATTCCGGATTGGTACACAGGTGGCAAAAAAAAAAAAACAGTCAGGGTGTTTACCCGTTCTTTACGCCATATAAAAGGATAAGGATGTTTTTGCTATACATACACCAAGTGTGAAGAGGTGATTCTTCCTAAATGCACAGGAATAAAGTGGATAGTATTAAGTATTGGAATGTTGGAGCCTTTTTGACAGTGCTTGGACCTGAAGCCGAGAAAATTAATCGGGTGATGACACCACTGGTTCCCTAGGCAGGTAAGTGTCTTCATAATAAAAGTCAGTATCCACAGTATTTGTAGCTGCTAACCCCATTTTTTTGGGGGGGGAGCTTCTATTTAAGTACTCCATTTGTGAGATTTTTGCGCTATAGGTGCTACGTGACCAATTTTTCTGTCGGAATTATTTTTTCCCTTTTGAAGCTCAACTCCAGAAACTATATATTTAGCATACTTTAGGTCAGCTTGGCTTATCTGCCTCCTCCCCCACTACTTTCAGGGAGGGGGGTAGCAGGTACCTAGTTTTGACAGGTACCCACTCCCACTTCTAGGTGATCGCCGCAGCGAGATCACCAGGAAGTTTGGCCCACCTCCTCCTTCCCCTGCCGCAGGGCCATTCACAAAGTGCAGTGCCTCAAGGCTTCACTGCTGGTTTCCCTGACAAGCAAGAGCAGCGGCAGCACCGGCAAGCGAATGGAAACATTTCTGGATCCCTGGACAGGTAAGTGTCCTAATGTTAAAAGTCAGCAAAGTATTTGTAAAGTAATTTTTAAGGAGCCTACATCAGTCTCTATGGAAGCTGTAAATCGCTGTAGTAACCCAAGCACAGTAACCACAGGGGGTCGCTCGACACCTTGCATATTTTCCAATGCATGCAAAGTGTTCTCTGATTGCAAGAGGTGGAAAAGGAGTGGTGGGGGTAATGGCACCTAGACCTTATGAAATCAGAAAATGCTTTGCATTTATTGAGAACAATGCAAAGTTTTCTTTGAAGGATGGCAATGCTGAACAAGCAACCCCTGTGGTTACTACGAAGGAGGGCACCTGATCAGTACAGCACCCAGAAGACCGCTGCTATCACTGTCATATCTCAGGCCATCGGGTATCACATATGCATACTTACATTGTGCCAAGTTGGCCCAATATAAGTATGCAAAACATATCATTCCCAGAGGTCATCTTTGAGGTTCCATTTACACCTGGCAGGTGCAATGGAGTGCACACACGTTTTTGTGTTCAGGGCAGCCCATTAATTTCACTATGCCATGATTAAGGCCTAACAGCTGAAACGTGCTGGCTTTTTTTAAAGCTATTTTTCACCTGTACTCAATAACGCTATATGCATTTTAACAGATACAGTCACACTTGTCTTTATCCTTTTCCTGAATAATTTTAATAAGTTGCAGTACACACAAGAAATGTGCAAAAGAAGTCTAAGATCAATTCAACAGAAGTTGAACATATAAAAATGAGAGAGAACATGCAAAACTCCCAGATTTACAGAAGCAAAGTCAGAATTCATGGTATGGAAAAGGGGCTGTTGGGAGAATGTAAGACATATACAAGACAGGGACTCAAGTTCAGCATGCCCCACTCATATAGCAAAAATAACACACTTTGGTGATCATTCAAACAAAAGGCTAAAAAAAAAGAAATAAAATGTAATATTCAAAATGTTTGACATAGTAGTCCTAAACATTGCTAACAGAATAAATGAGTTCTACTACATACACAGCCAAGTCTGCACATACCTCTGGAATGTGAAATGAAACAGAGATACAGCTATGATCTCTGCTTTTTTATTGTTTTAGAACAGGTAAGGTTCTTTTACCTACTTAAAAGACAGAATACGATAGGTTTAAGTTTTGCTTTGCAATGTTTTCTAAGCACCCAAGCAAGGTCCAGAGCTGCATTGATCATGTGCAGACCTCAAATGGGAAAGCCTTTTTTTTTAGTTATTGCTTTAAATATTACACTGTTGTTACTCCCATAGGTAGCAGCATGATCACATTGTGGTGGGTGTGTAGCCTTGACATACAGTATTGTTGCACATATATACCTCTGACTGTGACCTCCGTTAAGTTGGGGGCTTCTTGAATAAGCTGTAGGGGTATCCAGCTATATCAAGAAACTTATGAGTTAACATTTTCCACTTGGAAAAACACTCAGCAGTTGCTGATATATTCCGTTTCAGCACAATCTGCCTTTCTGGCACACTTCTTGCTATCGTCTGAATGTACTCATCACAATTGTTTGATACCAATCTTGTGAATTGCAACATGAGTGATGTACTTATCAGGGCATCATGAAAAATAGAGCAATATTAAAAGGAATATGGAAAGCAGCCGAGTAGAGATGCAGAATTCAGAGATGCCTCGAATGTCCTAGAAACCATGTGCTTTTTTTTTTTGTTTGTTAGGCTGTCAGAATCTCTGCCATCAAAAATAATATGCTGCTCTTACTTCAAATATAAGAACTTTCTTTAATTTTTTTTTTTTTTTGATGATAGTCATGCTGACAACTTTTTTGGTCCATCAAACTCTGCAGTACAATTACATGAATTTGCTTTTAATAAATTACCATTTTTGCATATATCAGTCAAAGCACCAAGTCTAAATAGTAGCAAAGTAAATGCATTATTAATTTAATTGCCACAACCTATTTAGCTAGCTTCTATCATAATTTGCTGTAACATGCAACCTATCAGAGAACAGAGTGAAATCCAAAGCGCTTAAAGTAAACCGATTAGATTGTCCTGGAGAGATTAGAATGTAGCAAGCTTGCACTATTGTAGCCAATGCATTAATGTTTTAAGCAGGTAAGAAAAAACTAACTCAATTTACAGAGAATTGAAGGTTCTGCTTGCTGATGAAGAAGTTTCCTGCTTTCACCGGCTGTACAAATATATCAATAAAAACGGAGAGGAAAGTTCATTCGCTTTGCTCTAATAGCGCACACATTCAGAGCCATGGGCATGGGGGAGAATGATATGTTTGGGAGAATTAAAGTATGTCTAGAGCTCTGGTTCATTTATCAAGTTTTAACATAATTAGGAGTTTTCCACTACCAATCACCATCTATTATCATGTCTAGCTTAATATGGGTTATATTTGCTGATAAATATGAATCAAGTGCTGCCAGTTCTTTGCCGATATTTGCAGGATTAGGATTTTACTGAACATTCTGGTATATGTAGTTGACCAATTACCTTCCGGTGAATCACATACTATAAAAAAAGACGTTGGTTGGATGTAGAATAGGACTTGCAGGCTATGTATCTAGTGATGAAAATAGTGAATGCCGCACACCAATTTTTAGATGCTGCCTAGTGAAGCAATGACAATGAGAGCCGGGCTTTTGGTAGAGATTCTGTTTTCAGCATTCATAAAACTAACTGAAGGCCACAACGCTTAGTAAATATGTTGAACCCCACCAAGTATAGAAAAATAGAAATATTTAAGCCAATCATAAAACTGCACATTTCAACTGCTGCAGCAGTGATCAACAGTGTAAACAAATGATTGATCATGTAAGCTTAGTTTTGGCAGAGCACTTCCAGGCAGGCATCTTGGAAAGAAAATAAATAAAAAAGAACGCGAGAAAGACAGAGAAAAAGAATAGAAAAAGCAAGCAGGATAGAAAGAGCAAAAAAGTAAGAGAGCAAAAGTAGGAGTGCGAGAAAAAGAGCGAAAGAAAGAGTAAAAGAAAATAAATAAAAATAGAGAATAAAATAAAAGGAGAAAGAAAAAAAAGAAAAAAACATGGGTTGTTCTGTCATGTTTTATTTTCTGACTCAATCTGACAAGTTGAACATTGTTGAACATTTTTTGAATGTCATCAAGCTGAAAGTTGTGTGGTTTTATTGTACATTTAATTTTTTTTAATATAAATACACTCTAATCAGAAATAAACAACACAAACTTGTACATAACGTGTGTAAGTACCTGGTATCAGCCTTTGGCTAATCTCTAATACAACACCACTCAAATCTGATCAGGTATGCTGTGTGGAAAAGTACTGAAAATAAACAAGCTGACTGGAGGAGAGAGCAAAATGAGCTGAGAAAGTCATCAGTCTGTGGCTCCTCCTTCAATGTCCAATCAGCAAGCCGGGATAGGGAGAGTACAATAATGTTTTCCCTCTACAGTCTATAATTGAAGCATACCAAGTAATTTATTCTGCCTGGCTATCTGTCAGAGTGGCGAGAAGTACAGATGCTTTGGTAGGTAATGCACAAAAGGGTGTAAATTAATATCCAGCTTGTGTCTAGCCGTTCAACAATACCAGAACACATTATTCTATCAAAATAATTATGTTTATAGTTACTAAAGCTATTTGGACCAAATTAATGGACAAATATTATCTACACATTATGCCAGTGACCCTTAGTGTTTATATATATATACAAAAGGTATTAACTTGACAATCTGTTTTCTATCATATATATATATATATATATATATATATATATATATATATATATGATAGAAAACAGATTGTCAAGTTAATACCTTTTGTTAATGCTTGTGCTCATCAATGGACACCTCAATAGTCCTAAGTTTGCAAAGATATTTACATCTAAATACAACACCACACAGTGTCTTGATTTTTTTTTTTTTTACACGCTTATTATTGACTAAAAAGTATACCATAAGGTGCATTTAGATATATTAACATACAGTATATCCGGAAAGTATTCACAGAGATTCATTTGTTTCCACATTTTGTTACAGCCTTATTCCAAAATGAATTGCGCTTATTTTCCCCAAAATTCTACAAACATCACCCCATAATGTGCAACATATAAATCCACTCGTGTCAAATAGTGAAAAAATTAAACCTGGGTAAAATTAACTAGTGATGGCAGTTGCTGTTTTAATCCCTCAGTTTAAACAATGATGTATTACACACAAGAGAGATAACTCTATGCAGAAACAGCACTTGTTTTTGCATATAGTAATACACCATAATGACAATGTGAAAGAGGTTTGTTTGAAATCTTTGCAAATTTCTCCCAAAAAAAAGATAGAAAAAAATTACATGTACATAAGTATTCACAGCCTTTGCCATGACACTTAAAATTGAGCTCAGGTATATTTCCACTGATAATCCTTCAGATGTTTCTACAACTTGGAGTCCACCTGTGGTAAATTCAGTTGATTGGACTTGATTTGGAAAGGTACACACCTGTCTAGATAAGGTCCCACAGTTAACAGTGCATGTCAGAGCACAAACCAAGCTATTAAGTCCAAGGAAATATCTGCATCATTTGAGGGTCCAAAAGAGCAGAGTGGACTTCACCATCCGTAAATGGAAGACATTTGGAACCACCAGGACTCGTCCTAGAGCGGGCCACCAGGCCAAACTGAGAAGTTGGGGGAGAGGGCCCTTAATCAGGAAGGGTGACCATGAACCCGACTGTCACTCTGACAGAGCTCCAGTGTTTCTCTGTGGAGAGATGAGAACCTTTCAGAAGAACAACCCTCTCTGTAGTACTCCACCAATCAGGCCCGTATGGTAGAGCGGCCAGGCGGAAGCCACTCCTCAGTAAAAGGCACATGACAGCCCACCTGGAGTTTGCCAAAAGGCACCTGAAGGACTCTGAGACCATGAGAAACAAAATTCTCTGGTCTGATGAAACAAAGATTGAACTCTATAGCCTGAATGGCAAGCGTCATGTCCGGAGGAATACAGGCACCGACCACCTAGCCAATACCATCCTTACAGTGAAGGATGGTGGTGACAGCATTAGGCTGTAGGGATATTTTTTAGCAGCAAGAACTGGGAGTCTAGTCAGGATCGAGGGAAAGATGAATGCTGCAATGTATAGAGATCCTTGATGAAAACCTGCTCAAGAGCGCTCAGGACCTAAGACTGGGGCAAAGGTTTAATGCTATAACAAAATGACCCAAAGCACACAGGAAAGATAACAAAGGAGTGGCTACAAGACAACTCTGTGAATGTCCTTGAGTGGCCCAGACTTGAACCTGATTGAACATCTCTGGAGAGATCTGAAAATAGCTAATGGATGTGCACCAATGTGCCCCATCCAACCTGATGGAGCTTGACATGTCCTGCAAAGAAGAATAGAAAAAACTGCCAAAAAATAAGTGTGCCAAGCTTGTACTGATGTAAGCATTATGCTTAAGACGACTTAAGACTGTAATTGGTGCCAAAGGTGCTTTAACAAAGTATTGAGAAAAAGCCGTGAATACTTATGTACATTTTCATTTGCAAAGATTTCAAACAAACTTATCTCATGTTGACATTATGGGGTATGGTTTGTAGAATTTTGAGGAAAATAATGAATTTCATCAATTTTGGAATAAGGCTGTAACATAACAAAATGGAAAAAAGTGAAGCGCTGTGAGTAATTTACCGGATGCACTGTAGTCATGCATGGATTTATTCTGTTTTTCAGACCTGCAAGCCAACAGGGGTCTGGTTTAGTAAAAATTTTGCAGGTGCCTAGTTAAATTAGCAAAGGTTCTTCAGGTCCTTTCTCCTCCAAGAGACTTACTTAGGGTAGTTGTAAGAAGAAAGCAAATGAAAGAAACCATCCAATGCCATTGCTCATTTTACGAGTTTACGTTATACCATATCCTACAATCTGGGATGCTATGCTGTAATATTTGACCAACTGTCTAATAATACTGAGCTAATAATTACTTTAGTGTAAATTACATATTAAATTGCATGCCTTAACATAGTGCCATTTTACCATTTTAGTGATTTCTGTACTAATTTAATAAATATGTGATTGATAAACACCAAACTTAGCACTTATATTAATATATTTTGCAATGCCAGTTAAATTACTTGCAATACAATTTCCACGCCTCTCTGGCTAAATGGTAGCATGATATGATTGAGAGAAATGCTCTCCTTGGGCGCGCAGAGCCCTCTGATGTGGCCCTCGACCTCCTGCTCTGGGTTGGCAGATTGGTAAGCCCAGATCACAGGTTGCTGACCCGCCATCCCAGAGCAGCAGTTTTGTAAATGCACCCGTGGTTTGGGCAAATCACAGTGCATCATTGTGAAAGCAGCCTTCGACCTCTTTCACATGATCGGTCCAACCCAACTATTTACCTCTATGGAGCAGCAAATATAAAATGGGCTTGTGTCCGTTTACACCCGCCTACCTAATAGAATGGGATCTGCCCCCTTGCGTCTGGGCAGATCGGATTGGATCAGAGGGCCCAAGGAGTAGAGTGAGCTGTTTCCGTGGACATTGACCGGTCATCCTCCCGTTCCGCTCATTGTGGCTCGCAACCGGTTACCAATTCACTTAAGTGGCCCTCACTCTTCAAAAGGTTGGGCACCCCTGGACTGAGCTACCAAAGCGGTTTTGTTTCGAAATCACTAGAGATTAATTGCTAGAAACTAATCCCTAAAACGGATAGCCCCCTACAGAACAAGTAACAGTTTGCAGGAGTGATCAATTGCACATGACTGGAACATTGTGCAATCATACATGGTTAACCGCTACTACATGCTGCCTTTGTAGTTTACACCATAAAGAGACAGTTGTTCTATATGCTTAGAAATCAATTGCTAATCCTAATAGTTTATGTAGATCTACTCAAATAAAAAGTCTCCAGTGTAGTGCTAAACTTAGGGTCTACTCATACTGTTGTGCTGCTTTAAAGTGCAATATGTCCCAACTGTTTGCAAGGTGTGTTGAGGTTCCGTAAAAATTGCATGCAAGTGCACTGTGCCATTGCATGTAACTGGCACTTACGGTTTATTGACAGTCAAGCCAGAAGGCAGGAAGATAGCTGAGTAAGCCAATTATATTTAAAAATTTCAGATCTTACATATTTTATTCATCTGAAAACAAAAATGTGTTGTGCGTTCCTGTGAGATTCACATGTAATTATGTGTGGTGCGATTTCAGCCAAATCATTTTAAATGGGATGCAATTGCACTGCATCAAAAGTAGTGCATGAATTACTTTTCAAAACTCACTGCAACCGGATAGGATCACATAGTACCATGCAATCCGGTGCAGGTAAATGCACAGCATTTGGGGTGTCATTAACCTTAATATTGACGCCCGTGGCAGATCGCAACTGCAGTGTGTTTTGAACTCAGGAAATGTGTATGAGAAGCTGATTTCCTGCACCGCGTTCTGGTGTGAATAGGTCCTTACACAGGGACCAATGTAGATTACACATTTAGCTTGATCTTCTTTACACAAAATCTGCTTTAGGTTAATAGTGGAGCTTGAAATTTTAAAACAGAATTTCAGTATATTCACTAACCTTTCCTTTGGTGTTCCAACTCCATGCTTTCCCAACAAATGGTTATTTAAATGTTTCCTCATAACAAAGGCAACCCTGAAAAAAAATATATATATATATATATATCAAGATGTTGTCTACATCATACGTATTTAGATATTCTTACAGTGGTAATTTCACAAACCTGTTGCTTACAATTGTGTATTAATGGACTGTAGGATATTGACTTTTCAAGAAAGAAACTTTAGATTTGTTGCACAATGTACATACAGTACTACCTCATAATGAGTATAACTACAAAAAATATTTCCTTTCTCGCTGCTGTCTAGCTGGTTTATAGTGAATACTCTCAACACGCTTATCTCTGCCTGAAAAACAACTTGGAACCAGTAGATAGAAAATACAAATAAATGTATGAATGCATTCTGATTCACTAACTGGGGACAAATTTACTGATCAGGAGTTTTTCCTAAACTCTGACTTAACTTTCTGTATACTTGTCAGGGCAATTATCACTTTCAGATAGCTGTTAAACTATAAAGATAAAACTATACACAGAAAATTAGATCTTGTATGTACAGGCTTCAGTATGTAAAAGATCAATGATTATAGCAAGCTATCACAAAGTTTGCAAAGCTTTTAGCAAGTTTTAACCACTTAAGAACCAGACCTTTAGGCAGCTAAAGGACCTGGCCATTTTTTGCGATTTGGCAGTGCATCGTTTTAACTGACAATTGCACGGTCGTGCGACGTGGCTCCCAAACAAAATTGGCGTCCTTTTTTTCCCACAAATAGAGCTTTCTTTTGGTGGTATTTGATCACCTCTGTGGTTTTTATTTTTTGCGCTATAAACAAAAATAGAGTGACAATTTTAAAACAATAAATTTCCCCCAAAAATATATATAAAAATAAAAAAAGTCCTCAGTTTAGGACAATACATATTCTTCTATCTATTTTTGGTATAAAAAAAAAAAATAATCGCAATAAGCGTTTATCGGTTGGTTTGTGCAAAATTTATAGGGTTTACAAAATAGGGGATAGTTTTATTGCATTTTTATTATTTTATTTTTTTACCACTGATGGCGGTAATCAGCAATTTTTTTCGTGACTGCGACATTATGGCAGACACTTTCGGACAATTTTGACACATTTTTGGGACCATTGTCATTTTCACAAAAAAAATGCATTAAAAATTAGTTGTTTACTGTAAAAAATTACAATTGCAGTTTGGGAGTTAACCACAAGGGGGCACTGAAGGGGTTAAGTGTGACCTCATTTGCATTACTAACTGTAGGGGGGATTGGCTGTAGGTGTGACATCATTGATTGTGTTTCCCTATAAAAGGGAACACACAATCAATCACGGTGCCACAGTGAAAAACAAGGAAGCTGTGTTTACACACAGCTCTCCCTGTTCTTCAGCTCCGGGGGACCGATCGCGGGAATCCAGCGACCCACGGCTGTGCACTTAGAGGATGTACCTGTACGTGCTTGTGCCCTGCCGTGCCATTCTGCCGACGTAAATGTGCAGGAGGTGGTCCTTAAGTGGTTAAGCAGCTTTGTTAAAGCCTTTAAAGCAACAATCTGTTTCGGTATAGGGATGTTAAACATAGATGATAATGGGAGAGTATTGACTGTTGCTTTATGCAAGCAGCCAGCAGGTTTTAGTAAGCTTCAGAACAGCTTTAAGTAACTTGCTCAAAGTAATACCCAAAATACCACTTTAAAATGTATTGACGTTATATCACCTCCTTACCTGCTTTAAAGTGGTTATAAAGGCTCAATTGTTTTCACCGATATGCATTTTATGTATGAATGTAAAAAGCCTTGTGTGTAGCCCCACTCGCCAAATACTTACCTGAGCCCAAGCTTGATCCAGCGACGTGCATGGGGCGGCTGCTCTCCTGGCACTATCCTTCCTCATTGGCTCTTGCTGTAGTCATTCACATCTAGTGAGGAGGAAAAGGGTGTGTGGCTTAGCCCTGTTCTGTGTGTCAATGGACACAGAGTAGGGCTTGGGTCTTGGAAGCGTGCATGCCTGAGTGCCCCCCCATAGCAAGCAGCAGAGCGCCAGCAGGGGGACCCAAAATGACAAGGATGAAGACGGGACAGGGAACCGGAAGGGGGACCAGAGAAGATAAGGATCAAGGCTGCTCTGTGCAAAACCATTGCATCTTTGCAGATCCTCTCCAAGCCATTAAGGTTTCAAGGTTAATGTATGGTAGCTCGAACCTTCAGTTCCCTCCACATATTTTCCATAGGATTAAGGTCTGGAGACTGACAAGGCCACTCCAGGACCTTATTGTATTTATTTCCTTAGCCACTCTTTTGTTGCCTTGGCCATGGTTTTTGGATCATTCTCATGCGGGAATACCCATCCACGACCCCATTTTCAATGCCCTGGCTGAGGGAAATAGGTTCTCACCCAAGATTTGACGGTACATAGCTCCATCCATTGTCCCTTTGATGCAGTGAGATAGTCCTGTTGCCTTAGCAGAAAAACACCCCTAAGCATAATGGTTCCATCTCCATGTTTGATGGTGGGGAGTGTGTTTTTGAGGGGGTCACAGGCAGCAAAACCATTGCACAAAGCGGGCAAGAATGACATGGTTTTTAATTTAAAAAAAAAAATTATTATTACTTTAAACCCTTAAAAGTAGTTGCAGGTCAGCTGTGGCACAACCCTATCTGCTTGAATGCCAAACTCAACAGCAAGAGACATTTTTGCAAAAGCATTGCAGCATGTGTATACTCCTGCACAGCTTAGGGGAAGGGGGGGGGGGCATTATCAGCCGTTTGCCGTGCATATACAGCAGAACTCAAACTGGGAGATAATTCAGTATTCCAAGGAGCCAAACAAGTGTGTTGCAGTGCAGGAAACATGCGGATAGGAGAAGAGAACAGAATGACAAATAGATGGTCTCATCAATCTGCTGCTTCTACTTGAACTGTCCAGTCAAATGGTAACCAAAACAGTGAATGTAATGAACTGCAGCAGATGAAGCTCCCTCCCCTGTAAGGCAGGCCATACACGATTCGAATTTCGATCGAAAATCGCATACGAGCGTAAAATCGGACGATTTTCGTATCATTAGTGTACTTGTTTGACACGCGATTTTCGTACGACAGGCGAAATTTCAAAAACCAACATGTTGGTTTTTTTTCCGAAAAACTTCCAAAAATCGTATCGTTAATGGTAGAGTTGGACGATTTTTCCCAAGAAACATAACTGCGCATGAGCCGAGTTGGCGCGACCCGACTTTTGACAGTAGGGGGTGTGTTTAAAAGGTCACAGAAGATTACATCACTTCCTCTATGGTATGAAAACATTGTGTTTTCTCGCTCGATTTTCGTACGTAATTGATGGTACACTCGCATGCTTTTTTGAGCGCCACGTTCGTTTATCGCTCGGCGGCTCGTTCGAAATTTGAATCGTGTATGACCTGCCTAAGACAGGGCTGTGTAAATCTCAGCAGTGGATGGACTTGCCTTTGACCTAATAACTGCAAAATAAACAATCATATTGTTTACTGACAGCACTCTCCTGAGTGTGCAGCTAGCTATGGAGACACACATGTGAGCATGCTCCTGATCTGGTCTGTGTGCGTCCATTGACACACACAGCGAAGCTCAGTCACACTCCCTGCTCCCTCATCACTGAGCCCAACTCCAAATTGTTTATGTTTGACAGAAGTGTCCTTTGAATTGAAATATCATAATGTCGCATGGAAATTTATTAAATTGATGAATGAGGAAGAAAGACATTTGTTTATTGTCAGCTGGCCGCAATATTTTTGTATACAATGTTACAGAATGACTAAGCCTGGCAATTTAGATATCAGTAAATGAAAAAAAAAATATCAAATTGCTCACTTGATAAGCAAACATTTCTGTTACAACTTCTAGTGTGAAAAGGACTCGCAAACATTTTTGTTAATTATGTATTACAGCTGTCCTTCATAAACTTAATTACTAATTGCTGAAAGGCAATGGGATTCCATTTGCATATGTACACGAAAGGCATGAAATATGCAGAAATATGATTTTAATTAGCGTGCTGTGATATGAGGGGATACAAATCAAACTGGCATGTTATAAGATTTTTAACATTAAACACAGAATTCATCTGGACATTTCTCGTATAATGGACACAGCTAAATTATGAAAACGCACACAGCACTCCATTAATAAGAAATTCTGATATCAAGGTGTTTCATTCTTGCCACAAAGAGATCACAAGTTATGTTTATGTTCTACAAGAAAGTCTAAGCTTCAAATTATATTAACAGTGGAATAAAAGTTTAAACATGTACAAAAACAAACCAGTTAGGTTAAAGCTAAACTGTAAACCAAGAATGGGTGTAAACACATTTTTTTTTTTTAATTGAGTTACAGTTTAACTTGCCCATAAAAAATAAAAAATCAGGTTTTACCTTGCATGTCAAACATTACAGTGAAGAGATAGGAAAGTAGGAGGGTCTTCTGTCATATTATATCACACTGTGTGTAGAGGAAAGCTGTGCCAGAGTATAATAAACAATTTATCAAGTCAAAACTTGGGACTAAACATTAGGGCCCGGATTCACAAAGCACTTACGCCGCCTAAGTACAAATATGCGCCGTTGTATCTGTGCGCCGAACCCACAAACTTAGATACGCCTAAAAACAGACTCCATCCCACCAACGTAACTTGCCTACGATGGCGTAGAGTGGGCGCATATTAACGCTGGACGCAAGTGGCGCTCCCATTGATTTTCGATTCAAATACACAAATGAGGGAGATACGCCGATTCACGAATGTACTTGCGTCCGGCGCATGATTTACGCGGTTTGCGCACGTTCGGCGTAAAGTTATTCCCCATAGATGAGGCGCAACCCATGCAAAGGTATGGACCAGGGAACACAAGCCTACGTATTTTACGTTGGACGTCTGTGAATATGGGCCGACGTGGGTCTGGCTGGGTGTAGGTTACATTCACGGCATACACAGTGATCCGGCGTATCTTAGGCAGTTGTTCCGACGTGGTTGTACCCATGCGCACCGGTATACGTTCATGTCCCGACACATGCTTAGTTCATTTTAAGTACTTGTCTGGCGCCCGGCCCATCATTTGCATGGGGTCACGCTTCATTAACATGGATCATGCCCACTTCCACCTACGCCGGCTTATGCCTACGAAATACACGCTACGCCGGCGCAGAGTTGGGAGCATTTGCTATGTGAATTCCATGCTTGCCTCTCCGCGCTGCGCCGGAGATGTATGTGAATCCGGGCCTAGGTGTTCTGCTATTTCTTTTACTATAGGTCCCTCGGCTGCACCCGCTGCCATCCTCGGTAAGGGAATCGGGAAATGAAGCGTTGCGGTTCCCTACTGCGCATGCGCGAGTAGCGCATTGCGCCGTCACTGGTCCCCGCTCTCTCCTAGGAACAGTGTGTTTCCCAGAAGACAGTGTGGGGTGCGGGTAGGGACATGACTGCCGCAGGATTGTATTCCCAGAAGTGGGTGCAAATACCTAAGACAGGTCTTAGACAGGTATCTGCACCCCCCTCCTCCCTGAAAGGTGCCAAATGTGACAACGGGGGGGGGGGGGGGGTTCCAAAAAGCGGAAGTTCAATTTTTGGGTGCAACTCCGCTTTAAGAGAAAATCTTGCTGATTGATAGGGGATCAAATACTTATTTCACTCATTAAAATGCTAATTTATAACTTTTTTTAAATGTGTTTTTCTGGATAGTTTTGATGCTATTCTGTCTCTCACCATTAAAATTATAAACTGATCATTTCTGTGTCAGTGGGCAAACGTGCAAAATCAGCAGGGGATCAAATACTTTTTTCACTCACTGTATGCTCCTGAAGCTCAGGAAAAAGTCCACAAGGCAGCATGGATCTCATTGGACTTAACCCAGAGTAAATTCAGCACATTTTAGAAAGTGGTCGGATTCCTGGAGTCCAGCATTAATGATGAATGGGCTTACCTCTGAGCCAAACAGATTATGAATGTATTTATTGCTATAATGTACTGTATATACAGCATGTCCCAATATTGGAGCTCTGTTATACTGTAGTTAGGAACCACACTTTGCAGGGGTGTCATTGTAGATTTACATATTTTTGGAAACGTGTGCAACAAAAACCTTGTCTTCAACCAAACAAGTTGGTTTTTGTGCTGACTAGCAACTCATTGCAGCATTTACTTACACCAATCCCCAGACTTTGACTGGACAGTGAATGCGAAGCATCACAGTGATGAGCTTGTCTCTGTTACTCTGCTTTCTCCTCCTATCAATATGCTTTTGTCAGCACATAAACCAACCTTGTTCCTAGTGCTGCTTCTTCCTCTCACATTCTAAAGCTGCTGTAAAGGGAATAAAATATTTGCTACCAAGATACATTCAGGCACTACTTTTGTTTAAATAATTGTGCATTGATAAAAATGAGCTGCATTAATAGGTAAGGTTGTCCCGATACCACTTTTTTGAGACCGAGTACAAGTACCGATACTTTTTTTCAAGTAGTCGCCGATACCGAATAACGATACTTTTTTTTTTTTTTTTTTTAATGTCATGTGACAGGCAGCAGTATTTTTTTATTTTTTTTTACTTTTACAGTGATTTTTTTAATTTATTTTTTAGTTGGGCAGGGTGGATGTCTGTGTCTTTTTTATTATTATTATTACCATTTTGTTTTATTTATTTTAAAAAAAACATTTATTACATTTTTTTTTTTAACAGCCCTGTTGGGGGTCTTTGGAGAGATGTCAGGGGTCTCTTAACAGACCCCTGACATCTCCCCTTTAAGATAGAGAACGGGACTAGGGAAGCAGATTCCCAGTCCCTTTCTCAGCAGCCTCAGCTGAAATGAATGGAGAAGCTCCTCTCCATTTATAAACTGAAGCATCGTAATCACAGGTTACGATGCTCAGTTATATGAATGGATGGAATCAGTGATCACTGACTCCATTCATTCGGAAAAGGTAGGAGCCGGCTCCTACCTCTGCCCTCCCCCTGACAGATTGAGGGGGAGAGCAGCATGGAGGTGGAAGAACGGACACATGGACAGGGGGGAGAGCAGACATCACGGGGGAGAGCGGCATGGACAGGGGGGAGAACGGACATCACGGGGGAGAGCGACATGGACAGGGGGCAGAACAGACACATTGACAGGGGGGAGAGCGGACATCACGGGGGGGAAGAGCGGCATGGACAGGGGGGAGAGCGGACATCACGGGGGAGAGCGGCATGGACAGGGGGGAGAGCAGACATCACGGGGGAGAGCAGCATGGACAGGGGGGAGGAATGAAAATAAGGTACACAGTCGGCTGCCACTCTTGCACCCCTTCTCATCTCCCGTTCACCGCCGCATCTATGCACCTTCACCGCTCGTTTAAAAAAAAAAAAGTATTCTATTGTGGTATCGGGAGTATTTGCGCGAGTACAAGTACTAGTATTGGTATCGGGACAACCGTATTAATAGACCTTTAATATCTGCCAGGAGTTCAGCTTTAAGTATAACGTAATATTTTGCATATGCTATATATATACACACACTTTAGGATAGCATGCATGTACTTCTTTCATAGCATGCACAACTTTATCTATTTAGTGTGCAGAGCCTGTAATCATCCTGAAAAACACATAAAACCGTGATCTATACTCAAATGTCCTTCTCAGCTTGATACCTGGACCTCATTTTGTATATTGCCGAATTCTAGGCTGCTTCAAGTCGGAGAGAATCGTTTTAATAGTACTTTCTTGATGTGAGACATAGCTATGTGAAAACAAGCACCATCTAGCGGTCACTCATTAGGGAAATAAGGGCCTGCTCTTTTTTCTAGCTTAAAGGCTTTTGTTTTAGAGATCATTAAATCCAGGGGTGATCTTTTCCCTTTTCTGCATGAAGCTCTCTGGGTTATCAATGAAATATTTGTCTTTATGATTCAAACATTTTACTAATTTAAATGATTGCCTGCAACAACCATCAACCAGTTTATTCCTGTCTAGACGGTCGTGCTATGACAAATCTACAGTCATGTGTGTAGGAGAAGACTGTATTCTTTATGGCTGTGTTCGAATCACTGTGTTTTGATTGGATGGGAAGATTTATATTCAATGTAATGCAAGCTCAAGGCTCTAAAATAGAAAATGCATTGCCAATGCAGAAAGGTATTAGCAGATGCCATTTATTAATTATAGATCTCTAAGGGGAGAATGATCAGTCTGTAATGCCTGCCCCAGGGTCACGCTACTTCCAGTTTTTCAGAATGCTGTTTAATCCTCGTGTTTTTTTTTTCGTTTTGTTTTTTTTAACTGGAGTCTAAATCAGATTAGCTATGTAAGGTAATTATTTTAGGAAACAGACATGTGCAGTGCTATACATATCAGCTTTGTAACACATACCTTATTCAGGAATGAATTATAATGCCAAAGAGGGGATCGTAAAATATAGCAAGTGCCTGTGAGTTTCATAGATTAACTGCAGGACTGAAAACAGTTACACTGTATATTTGATTAACCACTTAAGAGCCGGATCATTATGCAGGTTAAGGACCATGCCCCTTTTTTGCGATTCTGCACTGCATCGCTTTAACTGACAATTGCGCAGTCGTGCAATGTGGCTCCCAAACAAAATTGGCGTCCTTTTTCCCCACAAAGAGAGCTTTCTTTTGGTGGTATTTGATCACCTCTGCGGTTTAAATTTTTTGCGCTATAAACAAAAATAGAGCGACAATTTTGAAAAAAAATCTATATTTTTTACTTTTTGCCATAATAAATATCCCCCTCAGTGTAGGCCAATATGTATTCTTCCTCATATCTTAGGTAAAAAAAAATTGCAATAAGCGTTTATCAATTGGTTTGCGCAAAATTTATAGTGTTTACAAAATAGGGGATATTTTTTTTGCATTTTTATTAATCTTTTTTTTTTTTTACTACCAATAGCGGCGATCAGCTTTTTTTTTCATGACTGACATTATGGCAAACACATTGGACAATTTTGACACATTTATGGGACCATTGTCATTTTCACAGCAAAAAGTGCTATAAATGCATTGTTTAACGTGAAAATGACAATTGTAGTTTAGGAGTTAACCACTAGGGGGCACTGTAGGGGTTAAGTGTGACCTCATATGTGTTTCTAACTCCCAGGGGCGGGGCTTGACGTGTGATGTCATTGTCTTTCCTTATATCAGGGAACAGACAGACAATCAATGACACTGCCACAGTGAAGAACAAGAAATGTGTGTTTACACACACCTCTCCCCGTTCTTCAGCTCCGGTGACCGATCGCAGGACACTGACGGTGATCGGGTCTTCGGGTCCCGTGGGCGTGGTCAACGAGTTTAGGACCAGGTCGCGAGCGCGCCGCACGCCCACAGCTGGGCTTAAAGAGACACGTACAGGTACGTGATTGTGCCCAGCTGTGCCATTCTGCCGATGTATATCGGCTTGAAGGGGTCCTTAAGTGGTTAAAGGTGACTATAAGGCAGAGAAAAAATCTCAAAGAGGAACTATACCCCCCTGAATAATTTGAAATATTAACCCCGTTTTACCTGGTATGGCAAATTAAGCTGAATAGCATACTCACCTGCCCAGAGCACCCAGTGGTGTCCCACACATACATGATATGTAAACTAAGTTGTACATTGTTTTTATCTGTCCTTCACAGAAATGTAATCTAAAGGAACAGATTATTGGGTGATAAGGAAGGAAAGCAACGCGTGCTGCAAAAAAAAAAAGCGCAACTTAAAGTAGTTGTAAAAGGCTCAGTATTTTCTATCATGCATTATGTGCAAGAAGGTAAAAAAAACCTGTATGCAGCTGCCCCGCTAAAACGTACCTGTGCCCCATCTCAATCTATCAAAGTGCATGAGAGACCCGGCTCTCCCAGGTCTCTACCTCCTCATTGGCTAAGACAGCAGCGGTAGCCATTGGCTCCCAGTACTGCCAATCACAGCCAGTGAGCCAATGAGGAGAGAGTATGACATGTTTAAACATAAACAAAAATCTGCCTTTAAATATCACTTTAAAGTGGTTCTAAAGGAGAAGACATTTTTTTTTGTTTACCTCAATGCATTCCCTGTAGCAAAGGTAAACAAAAATTCCAGTAATTGTAAAGCCCCCTCACCCCCCTTATACTTATACTTGGCTGAGCCCTCTCTCGATCCAGCAATATACCCGTCTTTCTCCTCACAGGATTCCGAGGCAAAAGTTCAAGCTATTGGCTCCTGCTGCTGTCAATCAAATCCTATGAGGAGGGAGCAGGCCACACAGCTCAGCAGCCAGACCAAACATGCACCCCCGTAACAAGTGGATTCCTGTGTCAGTGCACACAAAATAGAGGGAAGAGCCTAGAGCGTTGTCAGGGGACCCCAGAATGGAAGGATCTCAGAGCAACTCAATATCATTGCACAGAGCATTATATCTATTTACGATACATAGATAGATAGATAGATAGATAGATAGATAGATAGATAGATAGATAGATAGATAGATAGATAGATAGATAGGGAGAGCGAGAGAGATATTACACACACATTTACAACTGCATGAAATGTGCACAGAAGAGTGTGTATAACACACATAATAAAATAAAAAAATAATAACCAGTTTTAGCATCAGTGTCAACAGGCTTTTGAATGCCAAAGCAGCATGAAGAAGGGAAAATGCAGGTCAGAAGAGAGCCAGCTGCAGGTCAAATACACCAGTCAATGAATTTTGAACAATCTCAGAACAGTTTCAAATCGATGTCAAAAGCAAATTGCATTTTCCCCTTGACATATGCACTTAGTGGAGATGAATGAGAGCAAATGCCAATTATCACTTCCATGATGCAAGAGAAGTGCTGCTGTGACATCCATGGGTAAAGAATAATATAGTAAATTACACCCAGCATGGAGAACAAAGTACTATTAGCTACTACAAGTACTAGTGTAAAATGTCCATACATATGGAATAAATGAGACTCGGAATCGCACCAGACATACAAACATGAAGTGGAACCATGTAATGTCCATATTTAAATGTTGTCAACCATTAATTTAGCTAAAATTCTATTTTGAGCACCAGTTCACAAAAAGGATATCGAGGAAGTGCAGAAAAGGGCAAACAAACTGATACTAGGCTTATCTATGAGGGAAGATTAGAGGAATTGCAGTTATTAAGGGGGGATATGATCAACATGTATAAATACACAAGCGGTCCATATGGTGAAAATAGTATTGCGTTATTCACTTTAAGGTCCTCACAGAGGACAAGGGGGCACGCTTTACATCTTTCTAGAGGAAAAGATATTTATTCTACAAATATGGAAAGGTTTCTGCATATTAAGAGCTGTGGAAATGGGGAATATACTCCTTCAAGAACTGGTTCTGGCCAGCTCAGTAGATTGCTTTAAAAAAGGCCTGGATTATTTCCTGAATGTATATATAACTGGATACTAATATTTATAGGCAACGTTGATCCAGGGTAGATCTCGAGGGGTCAAGAAGGAACTTGTTCCCCTGCCGGAGCAAATTAAGTCATGATTTACTGGGGTTTTCCTTCCTCTGGATCAACTGTGGGTATAGGATTGTGTATATAGAATTGTGTGATTAATTTATTTTTTTAGGATATTTTTTACTGGTTAAACTAGATGGGCTTGTCCCCTTTTTCTTTTTTTTTTTTTATAATTCTTTATTTTATAGCATTTTCCACTCTTATTTCCTCTTTCTACAAAAAAGAAAGTAAATGACTACAATTTGACACTTTTCTTTAGACATTTTCTCATTGGTCATTGTGCTTCTTAACAAAATTCCCAAATTCTGCCATCATATCTACTGTATATAGCTATAGCATAATACACTTCCTATTCCCCATATCTACTATTCCTTCTAAGTCGCTATTCCCCCCCCCCCCGTTTTCCCCCAAAAAAAAAAAAAAAAGGAACTCCTCCCATCCCCCTCCTCCTTCAAAGGTCTCGCTCTCTGAATCTTATATAGGGGGTCCACACTTGGCTATACTTCCCCTCTTGTTCTCTTATTCCCATCGTCAGGTTCTCCATCTGCTGAATTTCTGTTACTCTGCCCAGCCATTGCTGTCTAGTCGGCGCAAGCGTACTTTTCCACAAAATTGGAATGCATGCCCTTGCCGCTGTCAACAAATGTCTGAGCAGAGAATTTTTAAATTTTACCATGGAGATTGGGAAGTCCAAAAGTAGATAGGTAGCTGGATTATCTCCCAGATCTACCTCTATGATTTCTTTTACCGTTTCGGTGACCATTTTCCAAAAATCTCTCAACCTTGGACACTCCCAGAATACATGTAACATGGTACCCTCTCCTTCTCCACACCGCCAGCACCGGTCTGATAAATCGGGGAATATCCTTTTTAATGCGACAGGGGTTTTATACCATCTAGTCAGGATCTTATAAGCACCCTCTTGATATCTGGTAGCGAGAGAAGCTTTGTGTGTAAAATTGAAGATTTTTATTCTCTGCGTCTCTGAAAATTTAGTCCCCAATTCTTTTTCCCAGGCTAAAATAAATGGTAATTCGTTTGGGGCTATTGACTCTTCTAAAAGAGTATACATTAAAGACAGACCATGTCTCAGTGAGTCACCTTTCAAGCATAGTTCCTCATATCTTGAGAGGTCTCTGGTTGCTTTGCCTAGTGGATTCATTACTCTAATAGCGGCTTTTAATTGGTTTGATCTCATTGAGTCTATTTCCCTATTAAATACCTCTTCCCTTTCTCCCCCACTGCTCCTTTGATTCCCATCTTCAAAGTGTATTAGCCTGCTCATTCCCGAGCGTCTAAGATTATTAAAGTGTAGGTCTGTGAGGCCTAATTGGAATCTAGGGTTTCCCAGCACCGGGAGTAATGGGCTTGGATGTTCCGAGATTTTCGTTTTCTTAAATATTTTTTTTATGACTCGTAGTGTGGCTCCTATAGTGGGGTGTTTTTTCACTTCTTGTGGTATATCTACCTCTTGGATCCATGCCATTCCCTCTAAAGGAATGTTCGTGATTTTTTGCTCCATATGTATCCATGGTTTTGCCTTCTGTTGGGTACACCACTCTACCACCCTTGCCATATGGGACGCATCGTGGTATCCCATTGGATCTGGGAGTCCCACCCCTCCTCTTTCCTTTGGCAACGTCAGAATCTCTCGCCGTATTCTAGGTGCTTTCCCTGCCCAGATGAACTTAGCGAATCTAGTTCTTAAATCTCTCAGGGATCCTGAGGGAATCTTTACAGGTAAGGTCTGAAGTATGTATAGTAATCTTGGCATCACATTCATTTTTATAATGTTAATTCTTCCGAACCATGTAAAGATTTCCTTATCCCATCGTTGAAAGTCTGCCTTGATCTGCCTTACCAGGGGTACGAAGTTCAGCTCGTAGATTATTTTTAGATTTTTCGGTATCTTTGTTCCTAGGTAAAGTATGTGGGAATCTGTCCACCTAAAGGGGAAGTTTGCCGCTAATTGCTGCTGCTTCTGTCTATTCACTTCTATTCCCATTGCTTCAGATTTACTATAGTTCACCTTAAAATTGGAAAGCTCTCCGTATTCCTTTATCTCCTTCAATAGGGATGGTAGGGATAGTTCTGGAGTCGTTAACGAGAATAACAGGTCATCTGCAAATGCTGCGACTTTATACTCTGCTCCTTTAACCAAGAGTCCTCTTATATCTCTATTTGCCCATATAGTTCTCAAAAAAGGTTCTAAAATGAGGACAAAGATAATCGGGGAGAGTGGGCATCCTTGTCTTGTTCCATTTCTTATTATGAAGGGATCAGACATTACATCGTTCACCTTTACCCTTGCTGTCGGACATGAGTAGAGGCCTGCGATCCAATTTTGCATTCCTCTACCCAGCCCAATGTATTGTAGTGTAGCTTTTAAGAATCCCCAATCCACCCTATCAAAAGCTTTTTCAGCATCAGTAGATATATAAGATCTTTAAGTCTATGTTCAATAAGGATATTGGACGATAACTGGGGCATAGTGTCGGGTCCTTCCCCTCCTTAGGAATTACAGCTATGTGTGCCCCAAGTGTTTCTTCACGCATCGGCCGCCCTTCTTTTAGTGAATTAAAGGCCCCCAAAAATGTAGGTGCCAGTTTCTCATAGAAGGTTTTGTAGTATGTTAATGTATATCCATCTGGGCCCAGGGATTTGCCTGGTTTCATTTCTTTAATTGCTTCTAGAAGTTCCTCTGAAGTTATCACCCCCTCCATACTAGCTATAGTTTCTTCTGGGATTTTGGGCATGCCTGATTCATTTAAATACTCCTTTACTCTATACTCTCTGAGCTGGTTCTTCACTGATGAGGATTTGCTCTCCAAATGGTACAGTCTACCATAATATTCTCTAAAGGCTTTTGCAATTAGTTGCGATGAGTTAACCAATTTATCTCCTTGTATTTTTATTTTTTCGATATGGTTTTTAGCTCTTGTTTCTCTCAATGCCTTCGCCAGCATCCTGCTTGGTTTGTTCCCAAATTCATAATATGCCCTTCGGCATCTACTTAGTTTAGCCTTAGCCTTATCCATAAGTATCAGATTTAGTTTATCTCGAAGGATCGTTAGTCTCTCTTCGGTGTATATAGAATTGTGTGATTAATTTATTTTTTTAGGATATTTTTTACTGGTTAAACTAGATGGGCTTGTCCCCTTTTTTAACCATACAGACTGTGTAACAATATGTAACTATGTAAATTAGAAACAGCAATAAATACACATTAACTGCTTTTTACACTTATGAAGATAAGTTCCTCCCAAAAAATGGGAAACCTGGTAGCTTCGTAGGGAAAATAAGTCAGTGTGGTCATACTGTAGACTTGCTGGAGAGAGATGGTGCTAACCAACATTATTAGGCAAAAGCTGCTTGAGGGCAGATAATTTAATAATTTTGAAGATTGGCTCTGCGGTCTTTACAAGTTTATGTGAAAGGAGAAGGTAGGGGTGGGGAGCTGGGTGATGAAGGTCATCAATAGTCTATGGTCTATAATGAACAATAGCAATCGGTCTAGATTTGCTAATCTTTCCAATTGCTTATAACCCCTGGTAGTAGGCATCCACATAGGGTTGTAGACCTCCCACAGATATGAGATTGCTGCTAAATCCAAACTAATGAGATAACAGTTATCTCATGTCTATGAGTCTATTGATTCAATAAAGCAGTGCCAAGTATTGCAAATTGGAGCTACAAACTAAACCTCATCTCTCTCTGATCTGATATGAACATTAATCTAATTTCTGCAGATCAGTGTTATACGCACATCACCACTGCCCCTTTATATTATGGAATATATCCTCTGCTTAACATAGTGCATAGCGTAATAATTTGCAATTTCCCAAAAGAATCAGCTTTCAGAGGCCCATGCAGTCATTGCTACCAAGTTGGTTTTGATTTGAAGGCATGTTATAGTGCAATTTCTGTGTAGCTTTGTTTGTCTTTTGAAGAATAGATTATAGTTGTATTTAATCGTGAATGTTTTTCTTACTAGAAACGGCATCTCCAGCTGTAATTATTAGAATTCATTACACAAGCAATTGATCCAGGGAATGAGCCTGATAGCCACTGATGGGGTCACAAAGGGAATTTATTTTTCCACTGGGGATTTGTTATGCCTTCTCCAAAATCAGCAGTATTAGAATCCATCAGATTGGGTTGGTTGATGTTTTTTTGTCTGTTCTTCTGTTTTTACCAATTATGTAAATAGATGCTGCTAAATCATTTAGGTTACCTTTTTTTTTTTTCGGTACAAAGGTTTATGGAAAACATGCAAATAATTCCAACGATGACTACTAAGCTGAACATAAAGAAGGCATTTTTCAATGCAAGTAATACGTCGAAAATGCTGCTTTCACTCAGTGCCTTCCACTTCACTGTGCTGCATAATTATGCATTACAAAAAGATATTAGCCATCTTGTGTGTGCTGACTGTAGCTCATTACATCAGTGAGCACTAGAGTATGATTGGTCTCCAAACTGAAGGCAGAAAATCATTGCCATCACTTCTCGATGATAAGTGCAAGAGCTAAAGTAGTGTAATATTTCGAATGGGTTAAAGATTCAAAGTCTGCATGAGAAAAACACACAAATAGTTTCAGAGCAGTCTGGCAGAGATATGTTTTTGTGTAAGGAGATCACACAGCTCTTTATACCCAAGGCTCCAATTTTCTTGTGGCGACTGTGTAATATTTTGCAATGTAAAATTGACTGAGATGGAAGCTATTTTGCATGGTACAGTGGCCATGGCTAACAAATGAGAGTTTTGTGGGCTGAGTGTTAGTCCCCTGCCTCATCTGCCACCCCTAATGACAGCAGCCACCTGCTGTTTTATTGTCACAGCTGGAGCCAGTTCACACTCCTTGGTGCCGAGTTCTGCCCATGAGCGCCAAGCTCTCTCCTCGCCTCATTACTTTGATGAACTTTTTATGGTCAGCACCCATGAAGACCTCATCTAGGACTACAGAGCCCAGACTTGGCTGCAGGGAGTGCTTTAAGCACGCACAAAGCAATAAGGCACAGTTATACTAGGGCTGCAACTGCCTGTCACTTACTTAACGAGTCATTCTACCATGCTTTGACTCTGAACAGACCTCAATAGGTAAAACATAGATCAGTTGTAGGTAAGTAATATTACTCAGTTCTGTCCATGCAGCGATGTCAAGCATTTTTTTATTTCTTTGGTAAATCATATAAAGATACTGAGAAAACACATCCAATAGTAAAAGAAGAACATAGAAAATATAAGGATTTAGATGCTACAGAGTAAACTTTGCTTTTTTTTTTTTTTTTGCTCTAATATTTAATAGCAATCAATCAGCACACTGGATATGTTAACACTATAGAAAACACCTTGATATGGGTGAGTTCTGCCCCCCAGGAATTTACTTTAGAAAGGTCAAATCACAGAATGATTTGCACACAGCTGAATGTTTACACATCAGTAATGTTAAAGAAAGTTACCAGAAATTTTAATTAAGATCCCTTTCACACTGGGTGCGTTTTTCAGGCACTTTGGGGCTAAAAATAGTGCCTGGAAAATGCCTCTCCTGCAGCCCCAGTGTGAGAGCCCATATGCTTACACACTGGGGTGGTGTGCTTGCAGGATGTTAGGAAAAGTCCCACAAGCAGTGTATTTGGGGCGGTAGAGAAGCGGTGTATATGCGGCTCCTCCATTGCTTCTACCTATTGAAATGAATAGGCAGTGCTGCCGAAGCGCCTGAAAAGGTGATTCAGCAGCGGTACTTTTTGGGCGCATTTAACCCTAACAGGGGGGAATCTGCACCACACAGGGTGATTAGGGTGTGCCCAGGTGCACCCTGTGCAACACGCCTATGATTTACCCCCTCCACTACCCGCTCTACCAATCTTTGCTGTCTTTACAAGCTTTGCTGGCTGAAAAATCTTCAGTTTTTTACCACTTCTGGGAGCACAGGATGCCTTGTCCCCATCTGTCCACGGTTGTTCTTTCCTCCCAGCCCACAGTAGTTGCATATGGGCTGGAGGCCAGGCATCGAACAAGCAGAAGTGCGTCGGCTGCTGAAGAGGTTTCATCTAGCATAGTTTGATGGTATGGCAGTGGGAGGGGTCAATTTAATCTCCTTGCTTTGCAAGCATGCATTTGGTTTTTCCAGTGATACTTTAACTTTTAACTCAACAAACACTGACATTTAATTCTTATGTTAGCACACAGCTCTTCTTAAAAACACTAGTATAGCATCAGCAAGATCACTACTCTTGAGTTTCTACACCTGCTGTTAGGCTATGCCCTTTGAAAAGGTGTCTTGTCCTGTTGGATTTTTAAATGTATTCACATATTATGTTTTTAAAATGCAGTCAAAACTTTATGAGTTATAATAAGAGTGGAAAAGGGTGCGATGTTACGGTTAACCAGGCCTTCTTTCACACATGTGGCAGACTTTACTGCCCTCTGTAAAGCATTCCACTGTGGATCAATTTTCAGACCATGGTTAACAGATGATTTATGACATGCTGACACTTTCTGATTTTTTTTTTTTTAAGTCCCAGGGAGATTTGCTTCATCCCAATGGGATAAACCTTAAGGCAATTCTCATAGCCATGTTTGGAATGTTGTTTTATGGTGATCCCATCAACTTCCAGGCTGTTCAAATTTTTATTTTTACTGCTCCTGGCTGCCTATTTTAACGAAAACCTTATAGAGACCTACTGCCCTTGACACCATGCCTTCCAGTACACCCATAACCGTAAGTTCTCATGTCTCATACAACTTTTTGGGGGGCTTTACCCATCCTCCCTTAACCCGGACATGGTAACTTATGTGGTTAATTTATTCTAACATTGCAAATATCTAACATGTCTGCTCCAGAAGAGCGGTTATAAGGTGTGAAATGCATCGAGCTACCAATTATGGTGTATGAGTTACACACCCACCAGGATAAGTGTATACAAGTCCTAACTTGATAGGGATTTCTAGAATATTGATCGAGCAGATGCTATTTTAATCTATGAATCAAACTATGAATATGGTGGTCCCTTTTGTTATACCATTATTAATTGATGTCTGTAAACATGTTGTTATCTATGTTTGCAAGGTTAGCAATTGGCACTTTGCTATAAGTGCAATTTCTTGTACATGGTATTCACTGCATGTAAACATGTTTTTATGTATCATTAAATTATTTTAATTTCCACCTCCATTCAATTTGTCATCCCGAGCTTCAGATAAAGTCTCAACTCCTTGCTCACATCACTGCCGCCTTTTGCCGCATTGGTGTTTTCTTTTATCTAAACCTTATAGAGAATTTCCCCTAAATGTATTTTCTGGTGACAATGTATTACCAGCCATAAAGTGAAAAACAAACAAAAAATAAAGAAAAAAAATAAAATAAAAAGTTTCTAGCTTTACACTTACACTTGACTGTTGCTGGAGTTTCCTTAACTTCCAGTGTGGTGAAAATGTTGTCCCGGGTACAGTGAGTGAAGGGAAATGTAACACTGTTCTGGAATGCAGTATACCTTAAAAAGGGTTTCAATCCTTACCAACTATCCAAAACAAATAAAAAGGTTGGGCTTTAGATATTCTTAATCTACCTTAAAGGATCACTAAAGGAAAACATTTTTTTGCTGAAATGACTGTTGCGGCAGACCTTTTAATCCGGCCCCCGGGCGGATCGCTAGCAACAGGGCCGGATTAACAATGGGGCTGATGGAGCTGCAGCTCCAGGCCCCCATCACAATGTAGGCCCAAATGTCTCTCACAGTGTCCGGCCGACGGCCACTATATAATACATGATCGATCCGCATTGTCCAAGCAGCAGGCAGCTGCATTATTCATAGGCCCGATATTGCTCAGCATCATTTAATCGTGGGCCGCGAGTCGCGGGCCGCAGCTAACATAGTTACACAGCAGAGCCGCGAGCCGCGGCTATTATACACAACAATAGAGCCTCTTGCGGCCCGGGCGGTGCCTGTGCGCCGAGGCCGAGCATGCTCCTCCCCTTCAGTACTAAACACAAGCACTGACGTCCCGGCGGCGTGACGTTATCCAGAGGCCGTCCCCGGCATCCTATGAGGCCTTGCGAGAGGAGTGTGTGCCGCGGTGCTGTAAGAGCCCTCAGCCAGGTGAAGGAGGAAAGTAAGTAAGCCATGACTGAGCGCTGGCCCGCTGCTGGGGAAGTAACTGTCTGACTGTCATACAAGGTATAATTGTACAGAAGTACCCCTGTGCCATTTTATTTGTTGCTTACAGCCTGCAAGCAAAAAATAAAACGGCATTGGTGGAGGGGGGGTGTTTGGGGGTAATCTATGCTACAAATCTGTGAGAACTGCTGCAGCTACATAATGTGGGGGAACTGCTACCTAATATAGGGAAACTATGCTACAAATATAAGGGAACTATGCAACCAACCTGGGTGCACGTGATTGGATCCTTGTCACAACAGGACTCTAGGTCTCAAAATGTCTGCTAAAAAGAGAAAGGTAGATGCTGAATGCAGAGTCTTCCAAAAGAATTGGACTGCTAAGTATTTATTTACCGAAATCAGAGGTAAAGCCGCATGTTTAGTTTGCAGGGAGCAGATAGCCGTTTTTAAGGACTACAATTTGAGTCGGCATTACGAGACAAAACATGCTGCAAAATATAAAAACTTGACTGACGCAGAAAGGGTGCAGACTTCGGAAGCTTTGCTAGCTAAGTTGCAAAAGCAGCAAGGCTGTTTTACAAAACTTCACGCAGCCAGGGATGCAGCAACCCAGAGCAGCTTTGTGATAACCCACAAAATCGCGAAATACAGTAAGCCGTTCTCAGAGGGGGAGTTTATCAAAGAGTGCTTGGTGGACTCTGCAGCACTAATATGCCCTGAAAAAAAAGCGGCATTTGAGCAAGTCCCGCTGTCCAGGCGAACCGTGACTAGAAGGATCGAGGACATTGCGGGGAATTTGGAGCTTCACGTTTCGACTTTTTCTCCTTGGCTTTGGACGAAAGCTGTGATGTCCGCGACACAGCCCAGTTACTTGTATTCGTCCGCGGGATAACCCCCGAGTTCAAGATTACGGAGGAGCTGGCAGCAATGCGGTCGATGAAAGGAACGACGACAGGGAGTGATCTGTTCACGGAGGTAAATGAGTGCATGGACAGGCTGGGACTGAAATGGGACAGACTGACAGGCGTCACAACGGACGGATGTCCAAATCTCACCGGAAAAAATGTCGGACTTTTGAAACGTATGCAAGATAAAGTGACTGAAATCGACATGGATCAGAAACTGGTATTTTTGCATTGTATTCTACACCAACATGTGTTATGCAAATCAGTGCTAAAAATTTACCATGTCATTGATGTTGTTACTAAAATAGTAAACTTCATCAGGGCAAGAGCATTGAATCACAGACAGTTTGTCGCACTATTGGAGGAGCATGAGACCGAGCATCGTGACATCGGCTACCACACAGCTGTCAGATGGCTCAGTCTGGGAAAAGTGCTAAAAATAGTCTGGGACCTGAAAGCAGAGATTCGGGAGTATTGTGAGAAGAAAGGCAAAGACTTCCCTGAGCTCTCAGATGAGGACTGGATGGCAGATTTTGCATTTTCTGTTGATGTGACTGCACAGATAAATGAACTGAACACCAAACTACAAGGCAAGGGCCTTTTTGTTCATGAAATGCACAGCCTGGTGAAGGCTTTCATGACAAAGTTACAGTTTCTTTCAAGACAACTGGAGAGCAACAATATAACTCACATGCAAACCCTGAAAGAAGTCACACCACCAGCTGATCACCTCCGCAGGTACTCATCCATGTTGGGAGCATTGCATGGTGAGTTTTCAAGGCGATTTGAAGATCTCAGACAAATCGAAGACAAAATGTGCCTGATTTCCTCTCCCTTTACCTGCAGTGTGGATAATGCACCCAGTGATGTTCAACTGGAACTCATCGACCTGCAGTCTGATGCAGTACTGGCAGAGCACTTTAAGTCAAGATCTCTGCAAGATTTCTACTCTTCTCTCAAGGAGGAGAACTTTCCAAACATGAGGAGACGTGCTCAGAAGATGTTGGTTCTCTTTGGCTCTACATACGTATGTGAGCAAACATTTTCAATGATGAAGTTCACGAAATCCAGGTATAGATCCTCTCTCACTGATGATCATCTGTCAGCTCTGCTTCGCATCTCCACCTCAGACATTCAACCTGACTTCGATGCACTTGTTAAAGCCCAGCAGAGACTAGATTTCTCTCACTGAACAAGAAAAGAGAACTTAAAACACCAAAGACTACAAATGTTGTTAGTAGTGAAATGTTGTTAGTAGTGATGTTTAGTGACAGTTCAATATGATGTATCTTGCTTAAAGGGGTAGTTAACTGAAAAACATTTTCTTTTAAACATTGGGGGAGATTTATCAAAACCTGTCCAGAGAAAAAGTTGCTGAGTTGCCCATAGCAACCAATCATATTGCATCTTTCATTTTTGAAAAGGCCTCTGAGAACTGAAAGCAGCAATTTTTTCTTGTAAGGCAACCTCACTTTTTCAATGTTTAACTATATAACAAGTGCTCGTACCAGTTGTCCAACAATGATATTTACTATTACTATTTTATAAAGAAATGTCCCAGGGAGATTTTTTTTCAGGCGACATTGGCGTTCGGCCATAGACATCAATGGGGATGATTTGAAAAAATAAAATAAAAATGAATGTAATCGTGGCAAGTAAAGCCGCGTACGCGGCTTTACTTGTCGCTCAGATGTGAATGCAGCCTAAGGAGCCAGACAAGCAGGAAGTGTGGAAATCAGAGCAGAATTACAGTAACTTCAAAGCAAAAACGAACAATCAGAACATGAAAACAGCACTGCATTAAGGTAAAGGAAGCTATTTAGCTAAAAAAAAAAAATTCCTTTAGTGATCCTTTAAGATTTCCATGTTTGGCTAGCTAACAGGGCAACAGGAGGCAGATCCAAAAGCTTCAGCAAGGGGACCAGACTGCTGGAGTTACTGGAGTATGAAAAGACAATCAATGCATCATCCTTTGGATTCTATTCTAAAAGATCATTTCTAGGTAGACTTAGTCATAATGTCCTGTTTAGACCTCTTTGGTTTATGTGCAGATGTCATGCATTAAAGTCTTTTTTAACGATCATAATGAATATGTTACTATCGAACACACTAATATAGTTGCACTATTCACATACCTTAGAGCAGTGGTCATCTACCCTGTCCTGCAGGGCCCACTAACAGGCCAGGTTTGCAGGATAACTGAAATGCATCACAGGTGATGTCATTTGCTGCTCAGTGATTGCAGTATTCCAGTCTGCATCTCCCCAAGGTAATACATAAAACCTGGCCTGTTAGTGGGCCCTGCAGGGCAGGGCTGATGACCACTGCCTTAGAGCAGTGGTCATCAAACCCTGTCCTCATGGTCCACTAACAGGCCAGGTTTTAAGTATTACCATGGGAAGATGCAGACTACAATACTGCAATCACTAAGCAGCCAATGATATCACCTGTGATGTATTTCAGTTATCTTGCAAACCTGGCCTGTTAGTGGGCTCTGAGGACAAGGTTGATGACCACTGCCTTAGACTACACTTGAATGTACAATATAGATGCATTACAATGCAGTACCTAAAGTGAAGGTAATAGCATTAAAACCCAACCGTCAATAGCTGCAAACAGACCTGTGCTAATGTCATGAGTTTTCACTTGTCACTGAAATTGTAAATACATTTTTAGGGCTTCATAACCTTATTTTGTTGTTGAAATGCAACACCTTTCATTATAAAAAAAAGTGTACACATAGAATTTTGTTGTGTCCTCTCCTCTACTCTAGAAACAGTGAGGTCAACTGCTGCTTAGTGGAACCTAGTACAGATAGACTTTGGCAATCGCTTTGCTGTTGTTAATTGTACTATTATAAATTAGGATGGTGCTATTAAAATATTGAAACCGTCAAATTTATGACGAAACGCGTCTGGGACGGCATGCAGTGACGTCACCGCGTTCAACGCAAGGATGAAGGGCTCCTATTGTGCTGGCCGGCATTTGTTTTGTACCTGCTCGCATCTTACAGATGTTTGTAAGTAGGATTTTCTATTTATTAAAACCTGTTCTAAAAACGTTATCACGCTATGGTCCGTTTTTTTTTCAATTTAATGTATGACCCACGGATGGATTGCATGATACAGATTAGAGCTTCCATGACCTGATGACATCTTATTGTGGCTTTGGAATACCCTGTGTTCATTTGATGTTGGATTACTATACACTGCTGTTTATATCTGTCATTTGGTAAGCTGCTCTCCATGCGGTCTTTACGGATGTCAAATGCACCTGAGTGTTGTTCGTCTTGATCCTAACCATTTAAGGCATTTATTTTGGACTTAATTTATAATTACTATATTTTCTTCTTTTAAGAAAATGTATTCTTTAAAAGGATTTTATATGGGGTTATGTTTTTACTTAGGTGACCTATAATCTGTATTTTTACACTGTTATGTTTATGCCAGCCCTGCTTGCGGAGTATAAAGGGATTTTTAAATACAGCTTACCTGTAAAATCCTTTTCTTGGAGTACATCACGGGACACAGAGCGGCATATTCATTACTATGTGGGTTATATGGAGTACCTTCAGGTGTGGACACTGGCAATCTCAAACAGGAAGTCCCCTCCCTATATAACCCCCTCCCCTAGAGGGAGTCCCTCAGTTTTGTAGCAAGCAGTATGCCTCCCAAAATGGTCACCCAAAAGAGGGGTGGGAGCTCTGTGTCCCGTGATGTACTCCAAGAAAAGGATTTTACAGGTAAGCTGTATTTAAAAATCCCTTTTTCTTTCTCGTACATAACGGGACACAGAGCGGCATATTCATTACTATGTGGGATGTCCGAAAGCAATGCTTTAATGAGGGGAGGGAGACATCTTCCAAAGAAGGATTCAATTTAGAGGTAAACTCAAACAATAATAATAAATCCAACTTAGTCAAGAAAAAAACTTTTTTTTTTTTTAACCCAGGGTGCTTCTGATCCCGAGGATTTCAAACTGCAGCCTGTAGTACTGCCTGTCCAAAGGCAGAATCCGCATTCCTTCTCACGTCTAGTTGATAAAACCTTGTAAACGTGTGGACTGATGACCACGTTGCCGCCTTGCATATCTGAGCCATAGAGATCTGATGGTGTGCTGCCCAAGAGGCGCCCATGGCCCTGGTAGAATGGGCCTTTACCGACAACGGAGGAGGTAACCTCTTCAAACCGTAGGCTTGAATGATTAATTGTCTAATCCATCTCGAGATGGTGGATTTTGCCGCTGCCTGCCCCTTCTTGGGGCCATCTGGTAGAACGAATAATACATCTGTCTTCCGGATCTTTTCTGTAGCTTTAAGATAGGCCTTCATGGCCCGGACAATATCCAAGGTATGCAGCAACCCCTCCTTTCTAGATGTAGGTTTTGGAAAGAAGGATGGAAGTACCAAATCCTGGTTTAAGTGAAATTTGGATATAACCTTTGGTAGAAAGGAAGGATGGGGCCGGAGAACTGCCCTGTCCTTATGTAGAACGAGATATGGTTCCTTACACGATAAGGCTGCTAATTCTGACACTCTCCTGGCCGAAACTATGGCGACCAAGAAAACCAACTTTCTTGTCAGTAAGACTAAAGGAATCTCAGCCAACGGCTCAAAGGGTTGTTTCTGTAAAGTGGACAGGACAAGATTTAAGTCCCATGGACAAATTGGTGACTTGACAGGAGGATTAATACGCAAGACCCCCTGTAAGAAGGTCTTTACCAGCGAGTGGGTGGCCAGCGGCCTCTGAAACCATACTGACAGAGCTGAGATCTGTCCCTTGATTGTGCTTAGTGCCAGGCCTTTATCCACTCCTAGCTGGAGAAAACTTAACACCCTATCAATAGTATATTTGCGGGAATTCCATCTTTTGGATTCACACCAGCCTACGTAGTTCCTCCACACCCTGTAATAAATCACCCTGGAGACCGGCTTTCTAGCCCTAATCAGGGTAGGGATTACCTGCCTAGACACACCTCTACCCCTGAGAATCAGGGATTCAGCCTCGAGGCCGTCAAATTTAGACGCTGTAATGTAGGGTGGATGATCGGGCCTTGTGAGAGTAGGTCTGGTTGTAGAGGAAGAGTCCAAGGGTCTCCCACTGCCATCTTCAGGACTAGTGAGTACCAAGTCCTCCGGGGCCAAGCCGGAGCTACTAGAATGACTGGCTTGTGCTCCACTCTGATCTTGCGCAACAGGCGAGGGAGTAACTGTAGTGGAGGGAATGCATATAGAAGTTTGAATTGATGCCAAGGGCAAACCAACGCATCGGTTCCGCAGGCCATCGGATCCCTCGCTCGAGACACGAACCTGTCTAGTTTCTTGTTGAACCTGGATGCCATTATATCTACGTCCGGCATTCCCCACCTCTGGCAGATTGTCTGAAAGACCTGGGGATGCAGAGACCACTCCCCTGGCAACAGACTCTGGCGACTTAAGAAGTCTGCCTGCAGGTTGTCCACTCCGGGAATGAATATCGCCGAAATGCAGGGTACATGAACCTCTGCCCACTGAAAAATCAAGCTCACCTCCCTCTGAGCGGCCTGACTCCTGGTTCCCCCTTGGTGGTTTATGTATGCCACCGCCGTGGCATTGTCTGACTGGATTCTCACCGGGAACCCCTTTAATCTGGAGGTCCATGCCAGAAGGGCTAGGCAAGCAGCTCTGATCTCCAAGATATTGATGGGGAGCTGCCTCTCCGCTTTCACCCAAGTTCCCTGGCGAGAGAACCCCTCGAAGACCGCCCCCCAGCCTGCCAGGCTGGCGTCTGTGGTAACTACCTTCCAGACAATAGGGCTGAAGGATTTTCCCTTTAGAAGGTTCTGAGGGTTCAACCACCAGGCCAGGCTTTGTCGGACCCTTGATGATAGCGTCAAAGGGGACTCTAAGGCATGTGCTCCCTTGCCCCAGGCTGCTAGAATGGCTGCCTGTAGGACGCGAGTGTGGATCTGAGCGTATGGTACTGCCTCGAACGTGGCTACTAGCTTGCCTAGTACTCGCATACACAGACGAATAGTTGGTTTTTTCTTGTTTAGAACCAACTGAACCAACCCCTTGATAGCTTCGATCTTTACCAGGGGCAGGAACACCTTTTGCTGTTCTGTGTCTAACCTCATGCCGAGGTATTCCAACTGCTTTGTAGGCTGGAACGCTGACTTTCCCCGGTTTAGGACCCAGCCGAATTCTTCGAGGTACCGAACCGTGAGGTTTACTGCCTTTTGCAGACCCGGCCGTGAGTGATCTATGATTAAAAGGTCGTCCAAGTATGCTAGGACTGTGACCCCCTGGATCCTTAAATTGGCCAGAACTGGGGCTAGGATCTTCGTGAATACCCGGGGGGCCGTGGCCAGCCCGAAGGGGAGCGCCCTGAATTGGAAGTGTCGCTGCCCCACCGCGAAGCGTAAAAATCTTTGATGCAACTGAAAGATTGGTACATGAAGGTAAGCATCCTTTATGTCTATGGAGGCCAGAAATTCGTCCTTCTGAAGCGCGGCGGCTGCTGACCGGATGGATTCCATCCGGAAGGAACGAACCCTTAGGTAACCGTTTAACCTCTTTAGGTCCAAGATTGGCCTGACATCGCCGTTGGGCTTTGGTATGACAAAGAGATTGGAATAGAAACCTAGCCCTTGCTCTTGGGCTGGCACTTCTATAATTACGTCCTGGCAAAGCAGGTGATCCAAAGCTGCCAGCATTGAGGCCTTCCTTGCTGGATCCGTTGGTAGCCTTGATTCTTGAAAATGAGGCGGAGGATACTTTAGAAACTCCAGTCTGTAACCTGTGGTTACCGATGCCCGGACCCATTTGTCGGGGATCTTGGCTTCCCAAACTTCTGAGAAGAAACGAAGCCTTCCCCCCACCCGCGAGAGTGGGGGCGCCCCTTCATAAGGCAGACTTAGGGGCTGTTTTTGACGGCTTGCGATACCACGGCCTCTTACCCCCAGGGGCCTGTCCCTGCGATCTACTGTTAACGTTGGATCGTGCAGGCGGCCGTCGATTCTGCCTGGAATTTGAGGGCCCCGAGAAAGGAAAGAGCTGCCTTTTAAATGTAGGAGCCCGGAATGTCTTTTTGACCGGTAAAAGGGTACTCTTGCCATTTGAAATAGTCTGAATATATTTATCCAGATCCTCTCCGAAGAGTCGTCCTCCATGGAAGGGAAACCCTGCCAGAAGCTTTTTGCATGGGGGCTCCGCCGCCCAGTTCTTCAACCATAAGAGCCTTCTCATGTGCACCAAAAATAGTGATAAACGAGAGGCCTGCTGGATGGAATCTTTTATAGCATCTACAGCAAAACACAGAGCTCTGGGAATGTCAGAAAACTCTTCTGCTTGATTGGGTAGGCATGTCCTTTAACATTTCCTTTGTCTGGTCTTTTAACGCCTGACAAACACCAATCGCAGCCACCGCTGGCTGCACCACTGCTCCTGCCGTAGCAAAGGATGCTTTTAAAAGTGTCTCTAATCTTTTATCAACCGGATCTTTAAACATATGTATGTTTTCCACCGGGCAAGTTAGTGATTTATTCACACATGAGATGGCTGCATCCACTACTGGGAGCCTCCACCTCTTGGAGAATTTTTCCTCCATGGGGTAAATGACCGCAAATCTTTTCGGTGGCAAAAAAATCCTGTCCGGCCGTACCCAATCCCGAAAGATCAATTCCTCTAAAAGAGGATGGACCGGAAAAACTGCGTTGCTTAACGGAGCTTTCAAAGAGCCCAGAGAGGATACCGGAGGAACCTGAGGCTCTGGCAATGGTAAACTAAATGCCGAGCGGACCATGTCCGTCAAAGACTGTACCCACAGTCTTTCTGTCTGGGAGTCTGAAAATGGTTCCTCCGAGGCAGACCCCTCAATCCCTGAACCCTCTTGGTTCAGGTCTAGTTGATCCTCCTGTGATTCCAATTCCTCCGGCGAGAGAATCTCAGCATCTGAGGATACACCTCTTGGTGATGGGGATCTAACCCGTTTCTTACCAGGAATAGCTCTAGCGATCAATGCTGCTATTCTCTCTTCTAGCCCCCCTAGGGATACGGCTAGCATCTCCTCTGTGATAAACACAGGGCTGGGCTGATCTGGGCCAGCCTCCGCACCAGATCCCCCTAATGGCTCATCCAAGGCGCCTTTTATGTTAATAAGTTGCGGGGAAAGTATCGGCATATCATCAGAATCAGAAAGGGAACCCTTTTGTTTTTTGGTTTTTTTTGTACCCTTTGACCCCGAACCTTTGGAAGCCATAATACAAAATCGAGGGACTCCGCCCACACAACAGACTGTAGTGGCCAGGAGTACAAAACCAGAGTTTAGGGGACAATAGATCACTAATGCCCAAAAACTGATGGGATCCCGTATGTTTTTTTTTTTTTTTTTTTTTAAATATATATATTTTCTTTTTACAACATACAGTGACCCCAAACTTAGTTTGCCAGCCTCCAACCTGCTGCAAAAAGGGGAATTTTTTGGCTTAACAAAAAAAGGCATTGGAACAAAGTCCAGCATGTACTACCCCTCTTCCGCCACCGGGAGTCACTGTTCTGCCGCTCTGCGTCCTCTCCTTCTGAAAATCAGCCTCAGACTGAGCACTGACAATGCCTGCTGTCTATAACAGCACAAAGGCGCGCCCCTGGATGACGCCGCAGGCACGCCCCCCCCCCCGCCCTCCTGTCTGAACGGCGCGAAAAAAGTCTATAAGACGTGCGCGCGCGCGTATGCCGGAAACAGGAGGAACATGGAGGAGCCGCGCTGCTGGAGATCCAGGAACGCAGAAACAGGCGGCAGATTCAAACCCCCGGCCAGGTAGGACTCTCCAAAGGCCCCTAGGGATCCTTACTAGCCCTAGGAAGAAAACAGCAGGTTTAGCTAGCAACACATTTTTAGACAGGGGAACCTAGTGATGGGGGAGAAAGGGTGTCATCCTGTCTCTCTCAGACATAGTGAACAAGGTTGCCCATGCAGAGCATACTTAGGCTATCCCCCCTTTTAGGTTACCCCGGAGAGCCTGCTGTCGAACCAAGTCCCGCAGGCTCCCCCTTACCTGCTCCATGCAGCAGGATGTTTGTCCAGCAAACTGATCCAATCTTCTCCCATCTCTGTGGGTAGCGTAGTAGACCTTCAGGCCCTGGGGTCCTATGAAGGTACCCACTGTCCTGGACCTATATAGCACCTTGGCAAGCAGGAACTTATGGTTTTTACAAACTCCAAGTCCTGGGCCCAGGGTCCAGCCCTCCAAAGAGGAGCATTATAGGCAAAACCCCACGGCTTGGGGCCCGGGTACTGTCCACTTTGGCACTGAGGCTCCTTGGACAGATCCGGTTAGCCCGCCCTTAATCCCAAGGATGTGGAGCAAAGCTATTCCGTGACCAACACCTAAGACACTGGCGAAAAAACTGAGGGACTCCCTCTAGGGGAGGGGGTTATATAGGGAGGGGACTTCCTGTTTGAGATTGCCAGTGTCCACACCTGAAGGTACTCCATATAACCCACATAGTAATGAATATGCCGCTCTGTGTCCCGTGATGTACGAGAAAGAAAAAATGTTTTTGTTGGCGCAGTTTTTCTTTTCCCCAATTAATATAAGTGTTCTTCTCTTGCTCGGACAAGCCAGTGCTCTTCTAGAAAGCTGCTTTTTGAGAAGTTCTCATCCAGCTTTTTCCTTGATTGGCCATGTGACAAAGTAACAAAGCAGAAGTTTTAATTTAGGAAAACTATCCCCCCTTGCATAGTTATGTTGTGGTACACCTCCCAAAAAATAATCTGCTTTTGATAATTATTAGTGTACCATGAAGATTAGATTGAGGTGAGTTTGCCTAGAAGTTAGAAGAGAAATGTTAGAATGATGACTACATTTTCACAGGATTGTGAGTGTTAAATGAGAAGTGCAGGTTAATCGTCCTTTAGTGAGCAGAGGGCAGTTACCAGCTCTCTGCTCTGCCCCTCCAGCACTCACTGGAGTGTTGGGCTGTAAGAAGGGGATGTTAGCGGCTGGCTCAGGCTGTCAGCGGCGTCCCGAGAGGCCTATTGAGTTGCCGGTCAGGCATCTGAGCAGATCCCAACATTGTCAGGATCTCTGCAGAGACCTCAGTTGATGAGAGGGATAAAGCCTGTTGTTGGCTAAATCTGAAAAAGAGGATTGTAGAACTAAGTTCACACCTGTGATTCATAGGAGGAGTATAGCCAAAAAAACTTTTGGCCATACTACTCCTTTTATACTCTGAAAGACAATGCACCCATGAGCAATTGGTGCTTGTGCAATAAAAAACATATCCCAGAGCATCCAAGATATGTGTTGAGAAATGAAGATTTTATTCATGTAATTGCCATTTATTAAAAATGTGATTAAGGCCAAGTTCACACTGGCATTAAAAGCAGGCGTTTGAGAGGTGTTAAAAACAGGCCTCAAACAGCTATGCCCAAGATACATTAGACAATACACAGTGCTGTTCACACTGCCAAAACATAAAGCGTTAGCGTAGCTTCAAAAGTGAAGCCTCATGTTGAGTCAGGAGGCTTTGAAGCCTTTCCAACACCTCCCATTCAAGTGTATGGCAACGCTTCACAAATGCTCTGGCAGGCAGTTGCATTGCGGTTGTAAGGCAATAATATTAGTTAATTTACTGTATTGGAATAAGCGTGTTTGTGGAGCGGTTATAACACACCTTAACGCTCATCAAATGCGTCAAAACTGGCCATTGGGCATTTGGGGAGCATTTTTAACTCATTATTAGGGCTTGTAAAATGGCAGTCTAATGCCCATACTAAAGCTCATTAGCGCACGTTTAATGCCCATACCAACGCTATAGGAGCATTTGTTAAGCGTAGAGATTTAGTTAAGTGTGAACAAGCCCCAATTGTTTTTTTTTTTTTCATTTTTTATACACGTTTTTTTCAGCTCTGCCCTGTCTAAAAATGAATTCTGAAGACATAGGGAGTGCCAATGACATCAAAGGTGACATCAAAGCACCATCCTTTCAAAATATAATCTCAAACCCTACTTCACAGTATGCTGCTTCAGAGCAATAATACATTTTAGATCCTGGGGTTAGTGTTGGACCACAACCGTCTGTGACAGTTTCTTAAGGCACCAAAGCCTGTGAGAGCCTAGGACACTCAGCGAGTAGCCCACTGCGTGCTGGACCTGAATTAGGGCCATTAGTACAGCAGGCCACACACTGAGCTCTGACAAGCTGCATGTAGGACACCATGGCTAAAGCAACTCAATCTGAACCAAAAACTGTGAAATAAAAGCCACAATATGCATGTTAGTGTGGAGTCTAGAGGGCAATGACCATGTATGTATGTATATATTAGGGGGTGACTGATTATCGGAGCAGCTGTATAAGGGGGAATATTCAATTTATTGGTATCAGTCAGAAATGTACCGATATTCCTGCATGCTGCATTCTCTGCCAATCTGTCAGCGGTGGGCAGAGAGATGACATCTCTTACTGCCCACCTCGCATCACTGTTGTAGCAAGTGACAAGCTGTATATGGGTGGCAGGTGACAATGGCAAGTGACATGCTGCATCTGGGTGGCAGGTGACATACTGATAGAGGTTGCAGGTGACAGTGGCATGCTGCATCTGTGTGGCAGGTGACAGTGGCAAGTGACACGCTGCATTTGGGCGGCAGGTGACAGTGGCAAGTGACACGCTGCATCTAGGCGGCAGGTGACAGTGGCAAGTGACACACTGCATCTAGGCGGCAGGTGACAGTTGCAAGTGACACGCTGCATTTGGGAGGCAGGTCACAGTTACAAGTGACACGGTGCATCTGGGTGGCAGGTGACACACATCTGGATGGCAGGTGACATTGGCAAGTGACACAAGGCATTTGGGTGGCAGGTGATGGTGATGTACAGAATATTGGCACCTGATATCAGCCATCGGCCTGAAAGGCAGCCAAAAAAATCGGTATCGACCCTGAAAAAACTATATCGGTCGAACCCTAGTATATATTTCAGTAAGAAATGTTGTGGAACAAGTCACAGGGCTTTAGATCTGTGATATGTGAATGGTCCAACTTTAATGAGACTTTATTTGAAGCGCAATAGCTACAGTGTGTTTAAGCAGAAAAGTATTACCCACTGGTTTAACCATCATTAATATGATTTTATTTGTATGAAAATAACGATCATAAGAAAAGTAACACAAATATGCATAATTTGCCATAAGTCTTGACTGTAAAAAGCTCATGAAAATTAAACAATACAGAGATGCATCAGTTTTATAAGCATATGTATAGAATTGATATGAAAACACAGTTTGTGATCATATTAACAACCAATCAAAAGCATCATCATCAACACAGATTCAGCCAGCAACACAGCTGATATACTTAATAATGGAACCCCTACATATTTAGAAGATATTACATTACATACACTTAAGATTTAGCTTACTGTCATTATGTAGTGAATACATGGGTCATTAGCTTCATGAATCCCTTAAAAACCAATAAGCTCCACCATAGCAGCCTACATGTACGCTAAGTGAACAAGTAAAATTACAATATTTATTCAGAAGATGCCTTAAAAGGCAATGTAAGCTTGTATTGTTATGTATTAATGTGTAAGAAAAGAAAAAGCCGATAATAAAGTACAGGAATTTGAAAGTAAATTTCTGGCAAAAATAACACTGACTTTGAATACTGCTTATTAGTTTGAATTGACATTTTAATTTGGGTGAAAGAATGGAATATTTTGAAAATGTAAGCGATTAAAAAAGAAGTGTGGCCAAAGTTCCTTGGGCATGTGTCTCATGAGTCACCGGAGTGCACTTGTGCTCTCCTGTGACCCAGAATCAGTCAATCTAGGGTAAAGGCCACTGTCAGCTGACATCAAAGAGCCTGTCACGATCAGGCATCGGGCTGGAAGACCAGTAGCTATAGCAGTTGCAGTACAGGTATACTGTACAGGCAGTCACTTCTGGCAGGTGACACAGGGTCACCTGAGGTGCGGAGTCCAAGTACTAGCCAGTGTTCACCAGAGCTCCCGATGGTGGAGATGGATTTAGCTGTGTGCTAGTACCAGGTCGCAGTCCTCAGGTTTGCTCCACCAGGATGTGAGCAAGCCGGGTCCAGTAGCGGATGAGTAGATAAGAGTTAAACAGCAGTGTGGTCAGTAAGCAAGCCAAAAGGTCGGTAACAAGTAGTTGCAGATTGAGATCAGGCAGTAGAGCAGTCAAGGAACAAGCCAGGCAGGGAGCTGTCCAGCATCCCAAATAGCTCAGTGGGAAGCATCAGCATCAGACACAGAAGAGGTCCCAGGTTCAAGCCCAGGTCCTGACAGAGCCTCTCCAGATTCTGATGCTGGGATTCACTCATATGTCTTACAGGCACCTGGCTCAGCCTCCAGCCGCTCCCACCCTCTGTTCTGCTCAGTGCTCCAGTGAGAACTGGAGGGGCAGAGTACAGAGTGGACCTGAGGACTGATCGATCAGCAGTCACATGATCCCACAGATCTTGGGCTTACAGCCGGTGGGGGACAGCTTGCAGCATATGACCAATGCTGCAGCAGGTAGATAGGCAAGTATGTATATTATTGTTATATTCCCCCATGTCTCCTTTAACTGTCAGGTTCATCTGTGTCACAAAACTATACAAAAAAATAATTCTCCTCACTCCAGCTCCACCCAACAGAACTTGCATGGAATGAGGCCATTATTTTAAACCATTCATATGCACACCAACATTGTTGATATGGAAGAAGCAATATCTAAAACCCCAGGCATACAGTTGGCAAATGATTCTTATTCTGAGGAGCAAAAAATCCTTCCTTACTTGAATAAACTTCCCGAATGAATCATTCTACTTGTTAATACTAATATTTATAACTGCAAGTGCCTTTTCTAGAAAGTATTACAAGTAGTCTAATGATAGGCTTGGCCGTGACCAGATCACTTAGAAAAGAGCCTGGAAACCGTAACAATTATACTTCTCGTTAATTTGACTGACTGTTACAAAGTTCCCGAAAGAAACATCACAAAGCACCAGAGCACACAAAAATAAGGAGTTAAATTTGTTTTGCAGTGTATTTCTACTATTATGTTTTGCTTTACAGTTAACATGTTCCAAATGAACAGAATATGGACAGCAGTACACTCAGCAGACTGTCACTTCAAATGTATTTGGTAGGAAAACTTCTTCAGGTGATAAACTATTTTTTCACAATTTTGTATTTATTTGTTAAACCCTGTTGTGTGCTATTTAGCTAAAGTTTTTGAAGCAACCAGAGGTTCTATGCTCACCACCATAAAAGCAGCAGGGCAGGTTGATACAGGTGTAGTTAAGCCATCTAAAAAGGTTTCCCTTTGCAATAGCCTCAAATGTTTGTAGAATTCACCTTGTAACATCTCTAAAATTTGCCCTTTTTAAACAGATAAAACCACCAAGCTCCTCATTCACTCCCTTGTTATCTCTTGCCTTGACTATTGCAACTCTCTTCTCATTGGCCTGCCTCTCCATAGGCTATCCCCTCTTCGGTCTATCGTGAATGCTGCTACCAGACTTATCCACCTTACCAACCCGATTCGTGTCTGCCAACCCTCTCCTTCAAAATACTAACTACAACATACAAAGCCATTCACAACTCTGCCCTGAACTACATCAGCAATCTTGTCTCCAAATATAACCCAAATCGCCCTTTTCGCTCTTCTCAAGACCTCCTACTCTCAAGCTCTCTCGTCTCCTCCTCCCATTATTGTCTCCGGGATTTCTCCAGAGCCTCTCCCATCCTCTGGAACTCGCTTACTCAACCTGTTCGGCTATCCCCTACTCTTGCTACCTTCAGGCGATCCCTGAAAACTCATCTCTTCAGGAAAGCCTACCATGTCTTCAACTAATCTCTTACAACTTCCATCAGCTCATTCCCCACAGTTGCAACCTTTTGTACCACCTGCCCCACCCTATTAGATTGTAAGCTGTTCTGAGCAGGGCCCTCTTAATCCTCTTGTATTTCATTGTATTATAACTGTATTATCTCCTTTTTTTTTATTGCAAAGCGCTGCATAAACTGTTTGTGCTATATAATCCTGTATAATAATAATACCCAAAATAGCATAAAAGTTAAAGTTAAAGAAAATTATAGTGTTGTGCCTTTGTGTTTTATGTGCAATTATTAAGAGAATTGCTGATGAGCAATCAATCCACAAGATTATGAAGCATACAGCAGTAAATCTAAAGTGTTACTAAACCCAGGACCCTACATTCACTATATTTGGTCTCCTACAGCACACAGAGTGCATATAAACTGCTAAATACATTTTCTCACCAGCAGTATATAACAAGCACAGGTTAAAGCTTGTAGACAAAGTTTTCATTCTTCTTTGACTGTCCTATGAGGCGGCATAACCCTATCTGGACAGTGCTGATTGGCCCTGTGCAGATTACATGCAAACCCCCCCCCCCCCCCCCCCCCCCAAAAAAAAAAAAAAACTCTCTAGCAATACACACCAAACCGAGCATGTTCAAAGTGCCTCCAAGGCTCTGTACGATCAACAGATGGATTAGAGATCATAAAATATAGGAGGGATCAGAGAGGACAAGATCAAACAGTCTTGTTTACACAATGTGGAGGATAAGCCCCTTAGGTTCCACAGTGAGTATAGCAAACATGCTTTACTGCATATACAGACTGATTTTACTGTTGTAGGTTTAGCAATACTTAAGAAGACTTGTGAAACAAGTATACAAATACTCTGCAGGTAACCCGCATTGCACATTTATAACTATGAGCCCCCTTAGTCCTACCTGCACAAAATATGTTATTAGGACACATAAAAGGCAGGTATGCTGTATCCTGTTTTTCTAAGGACTCACTACCTGCAATACATAGAAAGTTTCCCTATCAAAAATGAATCCCAAGATCTGCAAGCAACAACATAAAACGAATTTCAGCATGGGAAAAAGCACAACATTTTACTTAACAGGATCTTTAATTAAGTTTCAAAGTGGTCACTTAAGGGTTTACAATGTCTCTGCCAAGGTGTTTGACATCTAATACAATCACTTTCTTACTACAGGTCACTGCTCCCTTTAACATTACTTTGCAAATGCATTGCCAAGAAAGGTGATCCAAATAATAGTTTAAGTACATTAAAATCCATCCAGGAAGAAATAAAGCAGGTTGTGAGCGTTATATCATCCACACTTTAATGCAGAATTTGACATGGTGAGTCTTGGGAAGATTCATTAATGGGGTGCAGTTCTAGAGTTTGACCCACAAAGAGGTTAACTGAGAAAGACTTCACTGAGCAGCCATATTTTGATAAGCATTTGCTTAGATATTAATTTATTCGACAAGGCAAGGGTGTAATAAAATTTCCCAGAAACCCATGACCTGTACTAGCTTTCATTGCACGTTTGGAAATTATAGCACTCTTGGTGAATCTCAAGAAAGCAAATAAAATGTCTAGCCGTTTGTGATTTGGACCACAGAAAAGAATATAACTGGAAGACCTCCCAAGCGAGACTACAGTATGTGTAAAAATCAGCTACGGAAAAATACAGCATACAGCATTTAAAAGCCAATATATTACCTTTATATGCAACAACAATGTTGAAGACATTGTAGATACGAACGTCTCAGGTGATATTAAAGTAAACATGTGATAAACTGAGACACAGTATATGATGAAAATAAAGAGCCGAGGTCATCTTTAGGCCCCTATCACACTGGACCAGGAGGTGTGGTTTCTAGCGGTGCTATACCGTCAGAATTGTGGCAGTATTTGGCCGCAAGCAGTGCGGTTTTAACCCCCGCTAGCAGCTGAAAAAGGTTTAATACCACCGGCATTGCGTCTCTGCAGAGGCGCATTGGCGGCGGTATTACCGCGGTATCCCATTGTTTTCAATGGGAAGGAGCAGTAGAGCAGTGTTTTTTTTAACTCCAGTCCTCAAGGCACACCAACAGGTTATGTTTTTAGGCTTTCCATTATTTCGTACAGGTGATTTGATCAGTTTTACTGCCTCATCACCACAGCCATTTCATCTGAGGGAAATCCTGAAAACTTGACCTGTTGGTGTGAGGACTGGATTTGAAAAACACATCGCTCCTCTTACCGCTCCAAAGATGCTGCTGGCAGGACTTTTGGAGTGGTCCCACCAGCGCATCGCCTCAGTGTGAAAGCCCACGGGCTTTCACATTGAGACTACAGGGCAGGAGTTTTTCAGGTGGTATTTAGGCGCTATTTTTAGCGCTAAACCACCTGAAAAACTCCTCAGTGTGAAAAGGGTCTTAGTGTTGTAGAAATCAGATTCATAGATATAGATAGTTCACATTATATACTGTATACAGTTTAACTGTTCCTATGAACCAAGCTCCCCTATTGGTCAGGGAGGCTGCTCATCACATTAATGGAAACCACAGACATTTAATGCTTTACAAACCAGTGATGTTGAATAAGCATGTAATCAGTGAAGTATCTGCATGCTTGTTCTGGATCAGCGATTTAGAAAGTATTGAAGCCCCCCTTGATTAGCATGATAATGACAATTTTTAGGAGCAAAGCATTCTGTTCTCCAGAAATTCTCTTATGGCAGGTGTACTTTAAAGGATTTCTATGCAGGAGTAGTTGATATTAGAAAATGGGGCCCAGCTCAGCTTTTACAGAGAAGTAAAGAATAGCAAGATACTTTCGCTAGCTTTATGTTTGTATTTACTTGCCATTTGACATGTGGCTTCCACTGGCAGTAACCTCCCCATTGAATTCTTACTTTGAATTGCCCAGGAAGGTATTTGAAGGTATGAGAAGTTCATCTTCCGTAACATGTTACACCCATATTCAGGGTGTAACCCATACATAACATGCACCACCCCCACTCCTGATCCCCTGTTGTAACAGCGAGCGGGGTATCTTCTCCCTGCACTTGCTGTCACAATTAATATTTTCTTTAATGCAGGGGCAGGGCTCCACCCATCCAGTCATGTCATTCATTCACAGAGTTCTGTAAATGGGAGAACTAAAAGTAGACAGCCTGTGCAGATGTCAACGTGTAGTTCTCAATGAACTAACAGGACCCTGTGGAGTGCTCCAAGTAGTTCATTGATGCTTCCTGTCACTGTGCAACTGCTTGTCCACTCGAGGTACGAGGAGGCAGCAGCTTACACCAACAGTCTGCAAGATCCCTTAATTGCACCCGCAATCTGCTGATCACGGGTGCAATGCTTTGCAGGCATGACATAGTAAAATAAATACACTTTTTTTTTTACCTGTAAAAATATGTGCATTTATTTTTTTGCAAAGGTGAACTTATCCTTTAACCTCTTCACGCCCACGCTATAGCCACAAGACTGCTACAGCACAGGTTGCCGGGAGGGGGACCATGCATGTCGTCCTGTGCATGAGCTGTCTGTGGGGCGTGCACAATGCGCTTGGCGTGCTCTGGGAGTCTACTACTCGGCTGATCATAGATCCCGACCCCTTACCACATGATCAGCTCTCAGCCAATGACAGCTGATCATGTGATGTAAACAGAGTCGGTAATCAGCTATTTTTTCCCTCACACCGATAGCATGAAAATAAAAAAAAGCTGATCAATGTCAGAGGGACATTGGTCCAAAACAACCAGATCCACTGCCGCCTAATTAGTGCCCACCAGTGCCACCTGCTAGTGCCCACTAGTGCCACCTACCAGTGAAAATCAGTGCTGCCTATTAGTGCCACCTATCAGTGCCCACCAGTGCCACCTATCAGTGCCTAATCAGTGTTGCCAACCAGTGCCACCCATCAGTAACCAGTGCCACCTATCAGTGCTACCAATACGTGTCATTTTTCAGTGCAGCGCATCAGCGCTCATCAATGAAAATGACCCGTTTGCTAAATTTTATAACAAACCATGATAAACTTATTTTTTTTTTTTTTTGGTGTTTGTTTTGCAAAAAAAAAAACTAGCAGTTATTAAATACCACACAATAAAGCTCTATTTGTGTGAAAAAAAAATGATAAAATTTTAATTTGAAAACAGTGTAGCATGACTGCGCATTTGCCATTTAAAGTTTGACAGCGCTGAAAGCTGAAATATTGCCTGGGCAGAAAGAGGGTTTAAGTGCCCAGTAGGCAAGTGGTTAAAGGATAGGTGTACTAACAGTTCCCACCCTCCCCTTCCATAGACGCCCAGTCATTGAGATCCGATGTATACAGCACCGCAAGTCCCCTCTGCCTGTCCGTGCCAGCACAACAGAGGCCCATAAACTTCTGGGGGAGAGGACTTGCAATGCTGGATGTCAACAAATTTAGGAGGCCACAAGTGTCAGATCAGGGCAAGTATGCATCTGTGATGGGGGACAGTGGAATTTGTTATGGCTAGTGTAGGAGGCAAACTGAAAATACACACTTTGTCTGAAAATGCACTTATTCTCTAAAGCTGAACTCTGAGATAAACAAATAGGGCCAGATTCACGTACATCTGCGCATTATTGGACCGGCGTAGCGCACCGCCTTTACGTTAGACTGGCGCAATGTAGCGGCGCAATCACCCTATTCTCGTCGGTATTGCGCAGAAATTTGCGCCTGCGCAACGTTATTTCAGAGGCGCAAGGCGGAGTAATTCAAATTGGGAAGGACGTGGGCGTGTTACATTGAAATGAGCCGTGACCCCATGCAAATGAAGGGCCGGCCGGCTCGCGCATGCGCACTTGAAGCAGACCATGGTCAGCACCTCTGTGCGCATGCTCACAACTCGGGAACGGCGCAATCAGTGAAATTGGAAGTGGACTAGGGCAACGTAATGAACTACGCAGACAGCATAAATAGACAGACACAAACGCACTTCCTTTGCAAAAGTACATCCCTTTTTATCCCTCCCTATACAGCAAGGTGCTTTTGTTCTGTTGTGTATTAGCTGTTTGTTTGTTTGTTTGTGACGTGTCTGAGATATTTGGTGACTGTTTTGCAGAGTGATTTTTGTCTTTTCTGTGTTTTCTTTGTTGTGTTTTTTTTCAAATTATTTTTTTGCTGGGCTTTTTTTTTTTTTTGCTGGACATTTTTTTTGTGTTGTGAATGTTTTTGGAATGTGGGGGTGATATTCCTGCCGGAAAAGGGGTGTCACCCTCAGTTTTGGTGGAGAAGGGTTCCCCAGGACCAGGGAGAAGTGATCCCCAGGTCCGTGTGAATGGTGTATGAATGTAGAGTGACATAATTGTAGCCGTGGCGTGGCGTTGCTGCTCACAAGTCCTGGATGGTGGGCTTGGGCCAATCCAATGTGATAAGGATGTGATGTGTCTGTGATAGGGACCACAGTGGTGTGCATGCATGCATTCTCATTGTGCCATGATTAATGTGTGTGTTTAATGTGCAAAGATGCCTAATGTGAGCTGTCTCCTGGCTGCTCTTCCCTCAGAAGACAGGGTAGCCTCAGTTAGGGGGGGGGGTTGTCCGCTTCAGGGGTCAGGTCATCACTTATGTCAATCTGCAGGCCCTTTCTCACTGCAAAGTTGTGCAGCATGCAACATGCACCGATGATCTGGCACACAAAGTTTGGAGAATACAACACGGTACCATGGGGGGTTCCGTATAGGAGTCATGAGATGGGGTCCCAGTGCATATGCAGAGTCACCCTGAAGGGATAAGACAGGAGGATGTTAGTAGTGCATGTGCCCCTTGTGATTTCAGCATCATGGGGGGACAGTCATGCCTGCCACCCATGTCACTCACCAACCAGCCAGCTGTCCCCATACATGTTCTGTTGGAAATCTGTGGGGATGGGGCTAGGATTGTATATGTAGCTGTCATGGGTGTCATGGGTGGTGTCATGTGTTGGGCTGGTGATGTCCTCCTGCAGGGTTGTGGTTAATTCCAGGATGGCATGAGGAGTGAATCTGAAGATGCGAGACACCTCAGAATCTCTCATGCCAAAGATGTCTATGCGTGTGTGATATATCAAGTGAAGAGTGAGGGGCTTGTATCAGATTAGATTATTATATCCATCAAGGTTTTAAAGGGCTATTGAAAGATAGTGAGACCGTGTTTGTAATTTGTATGTATGTTATGTATTGATGTATATATGTATGTATATGTTTTAGTAAAAATGTTTTTTTAAAGCAAAGAAACATTTTTGGTAAAAAAAAAAAAAAAAAATCCTCTCCCACGTCGTCCTCCGTGCCCTCCTCCTTCTTTGCTCATCTAAAGTCAGTAGTATAGCTATGAGCATGGATGCCACTGGCATGTTGGCATACAGTTTGTTGGGCAGCAAGTGTGACTGCTCAGCTCCTCACTAACAGTGTTGCTTTCTCTGACATGTAGACGGATTGTCAAATTTTATACCACCTTTTATATGGTTTAATTTTAGACAGGCCGTGCAGATGTTGCGCACAGCGCGTAGCCTGCGCTGCACCAACGTTCTTTTGTGGATCCCCGTAACTCCCTCATTAGCATATTTGAATAGCAAATCAATGGTGTGTCTAGCGCAGTTTTACGCGGACGGATGCGCCTGTCTTTCGAAATTACGCTGGACAAAAAAAAGTAGATTTCTTGCGTATCTCGTTTTGGGGATGCAGAGTATCGAAACGCATGCGCAAATTTAGACTTACGCCGCGCATCTCCTGTTACGCCGGCGTAATCGCTCTGTGAATCTGGCCCATAGTGCCTAAATGTAATGGACACATGTTTTACTACTTGGATTTTGGTGGGCTTTGTGCAGTAATCCAGTATGAAAATCTACCTCTGTGCAGAAGATTCCGGTATTAAGACAGGTCACTGTTGCTCTGTCCTTGTGCAGAGTGACTGGCCTTGTATTGGCCCCTCCTGTGCAGGCAGCTTGCAGTGAGTGGACCTTCTGGGTCTCGTCCACAGTTCTGCTCTCTGCACAGGCCACGTATGGAAAGGTGATTATGTCTAAATAAAGTTTTTCTGCTGGAGTCGAGCTTTAAAAGCAACACTTTTTTTAACCCTTTGGAGCCGGCGCCTGCCTGCCTGCCTCTTAACGGGTTTAGGATAGCAGGAGGAAGGGCAAGGCTAATGGTCATATGACTGCCGTAGTTGGTTGTCATATGATCAGAAGACTCCAATCGCAAGCAGCAAACTGTAACTTTTGTTAGCCGCTGGTAACTATGCCGGGAGCTCTATTTGCACTAATGCATGCAAATATGCGGTCCCAAGGTGCCAAGGCCTACCCACCGAAAGGCAAAATATTTGCGTGTGAGATGCCCATTGCCCACTGCTCATTGTGGTTTCATCCAATTGACACAGCAGTGATTTACTGGCTGGCAGAAGGAACCACGTTACGCAGCAGGGGACCAAGCATCTAAAAAACTTGGAAATGTGGTGGATGCTGAGGATTCTGCCGTAAGCTTTATTGCTTGAAGACAGCAGAGTTTAACAGTCTCAACTGGCAGCAGTGAGCGAGCCCTGGCAGTCAGTGAACAGTGAATATACATTCTATTTCTTTACAGGGAGGACTTCAGTTTACTTACTTGAATAGCGACAAAGCCACTTTTACACTTTTTCATTGCAGCTTTAATACCTTGTTCACAAAGCTATTTTACAGCCTAAAACATGCTCATGTTTGGTTATAAGATCACTAAAAATAGGTGAAACGATTTTAACTGCAAGATTTTTGCCAAAACCTATTCTGTATTGGATGACATGGGAAGGGTTAGAACCTACAGTATATCAAGTTTTCTTGCTCTCTATGGTCCCGATAAGGAGATTTAGCCTTACTATATGTCACTGGAATATGACTGAAATGATACCCTACTGCTGATAAGAGTCACCAGGAACAGATGGTGAGGGAAATCTCCTAGTGAGGACATCTGATATGTTAACAGTTGTAAAAAACGATATCTAGAAAAAATATTTTTGTTCACTTGCCCTGATTTTTTTCCTTGTTGTTTGCTTTAAATAAATGATAAATGTAGATGCAGTATTTGGTATTGCCTATATTCATATCCTGTACATTGCATGGGAATGAAGAGTCAGAAGTGCAGATACTGTGCCAAGTTATTTTTCAAATGATAATTTCAATATTTCCATCACACAAAATACTAAGGGCCGGTTTACACCATGTCCATAAATTAATTGCACAGGAACACGCTCTGTGTTCCTGTGCGATTCATACCGCTTGCAAAATGCAATCCAATTGCAATCTGCAGAAGGCACCAATACGCAGTTAATGACACCCATCGCAGATGCCAGTGCCACAACTGCCTACACCGGATCACATGGTATTTTTGTACCATGCAGTCCAGGTGCAGTGTAGTGCACTACACTACACCACTTTTTTAGTGTGGTGTAGTGCAAGGCTATTTTGGGCCATTCAAAATGAATGGGCTACAATTGCACCACACAGAAGAGCATGTGAGATGCACAGCACATTGTGTGAATCAGCCCTAAATTAATATTTATAGTAGACTATTGATCACATTTAATGTCTGCATATACCCCTTGGTTCAAATGCAATTTTTCCAGAAACATTCAGATACTTACAAAATAGAAAATGCAAATGTAGCCTCTCTCAAACTCAGTACCGACATACAGTGCTTTGAAAAGGTATTCATATCCTTAGACATGTTCCACATTTTGTCATGTTACAACTAAAAACATAAATGTATTTTATTAGGATTTTATGTTATAGACCCAGGGATGTATTCTGGCCTAGGCCAACAAGGCCCAGGCCTAGGGCGGCACTTTGTGGGGGGAGTCCCTCTGTCCTCTTCCCACGGCATCCCTCTCTCCTCTTCTCAGGGCGTCCCTCTGTCCTTCTCCCAGGGCGTCCCTCTGTCCTTCTCCCAGGGCGTCCCTCTGTCCTTCTCCCAGGGCGTCCCTCTGTCCTTCTCCCAGGGCGTCCCTCTGTCCTTCTCCCAGGGCGTCCCTCTGTCCTTCTCCCAGGGCGTCCCTCTGTCCTTCTCCCAGGGCGTCCCTCTGTCCTTCTCCCAGGGCGTCCCTCTGTCCTCTTCCCATGAATATGACAGGGATGTGGCTTTGACAGGAAGGGGTGGGTCATATTTAAATTAGAGGGTGCGCAAGTTTAGTCAGGCCTAGGGCAGCACAAAACCTAAATACACCTCTGTATAGACCAAAACAAAGTGGCACATAATTGTGAAGAGGGAAGGAAAATGATAAAGGCCTCTCTCACAAATGCGGATCCTGGGAGGATCCGTCTTTGGACATCCGCTTGCTCAGCTGGGATCGCTCCGTTGATCCAGCAGATGACAGGTCTGTCACTGCACACTGTGCAGAGATAGACCAGTCAGATCTCCGCTCTCCTCTATGGGGGATCGGATCAAAACTAACCGTCTGTTCGTTTTCATCCGATCTGATAGACAAATGCAAAATAGGGTTTGCATCCGTCACATTTTAGCGAAGAGGATTGGGGCTGATCGGGTGGTCAGCAGACATGTCACATCCAATGCTCCATAGAGGTACATGGAGTGCCCGTTGAGATCCGCCTGAAAAAACAGACAGGCGGATCTGAACGGTCCGCACATATGAAAGGGGCCATATGGTTTTCTATTTTTTGTTTTTACAAATAAATATCTGAAAAGTGTGGTGTGCATTTGTATTCAGCCCCCTTTACCCTGATACCCCTAACTAAACTCTAGTGGAACCAATTGTCTTACCTAATTAGTAAATAGAGACCACTTGTGTGTAAGTTAATCTCAGTATGAATACAGTTGTTCTGTGAAGCCCTCAGAGGTTTGTTAGAGAACCAAACAGGCCAAGGAACAAACCAGGTCAGGGGTAAAGTTGTGGAAAAGTTTAAAGCAGGGTTAGGTTATAAAAAAATATCCCATGCTTTGAACATCTCACAGAGCTCTGTTCAATCCATCATCTAAAAATTAAAATATGGCACAACTGCAAACCTACCAAGACATGGCCGTCCACCTAAACTGACAGGACGGGCAAGGAAAGCATTAATCAGATAAGCAGCCAATAGCTGGTAGAGACATCCCCAAAAAGACTTGCAGCTGTAATTGCAGCAAAAAGTGGTTCTACAAAGTATAGGCTGAATGTACCCCCAAAGTTTTACATATTTGTGAAAAAAAAATAAAAATGGAAAACCATTTATCATTTTCCTTCCACTATACAATTATGTGTCACTTTGTATTGGTCTATTAAATAAAAGCCCAATAAAATACATTTACGTTTTTGGTTGTAACATGACAAAATGTGGGAAATTTCAAGGGGTACAAACACTTTTTGAAAGCACTGTATGTTAGTACTGAGTTTCAGAGAGGTTACATTTGCATTTATCTGAATGTTTGATAAACCTTTTCAACTCACTATAAGCATTTCCCCAGCCTGTGACTAACCTGGTACATGGTCATCAGGCACTGCATTATGGGATTAAAGGAGGAGATAAAGCCTACACCAGGGATAGGCAATTAGTGGACCTCCAGCTGTTGCAAAACTACAAGTCCCATGAGGCATAGCAAGACTCTCATAGCCACAAGCATGACACCTTTTACAACAGCTGGAGGTCCTCTAATTGCATATCCCTGGCCTACACTATTAGGAAGGAGACACCCTGTAGAGGAGAGGAGAAATCATGAACCCTAAAACAAACAAATACATTCAGCAATTCCCTGAACAGTTACAGGTTTGCGGTAACTGTATTCACAACAGAAATACTTTATTAACCTACATAAAAATCTTCAGGTTAAAAGATAAAAAGATGAGTAGCTGCACCAGGCCATCATAAAATGTCCCTAGTTGCCACCCGTGAAGCAGATAAAAGCCTCTTCTGCTTCTTGCAAATAGTGTGTGATGTTTAACCACTGAACTAAGACTAAAAGGTTTTATCTGAACATTTAAAAAATCTTTTTGTCGTCAATGGAAATTCACATTTGCTCTTATTTACATACATCATTAAGAGTAATAAAAACGCTATTAATAACAATTTCATTAACATTCAGATATCATCAAATAACATTTTTGTTTCCCATGGCTTTGGGCAACAATAAAGCTTAAAAAGATTAAAATGAAGAAAACTGTGGGGAAAATTATTGATCCCTTGCAGATTTTGCAAGTTTGCCCACTTACAAAGAAAGGAGGGGTCTATAATTTTTATCATAGTTGTATTTTTTAAAAGATTGAGACAGAATATCAACCAAAAATCCAGAAAGACGCATGATATAAATGTTATAAACCAAGTTGCAGTTCAGTGAGTACAATATTTGATCCCCTACCAACCAACAATATTTCTGCCTCCCACAGACTAGCTACAGTATGTGGAACACACATTAGTCCTGTCAATTTAAGTAGGTGCTCATAAGGACGTCGTGTTATATGTATAAAAAACACATGTCCACACAATCTCTCTCTCTCTCTTCCATTAAAACCCCACCATTATGGGCAAGACCAAAGAGCTGTCAAAAGACATCAGGAACAAGATTGTAGACCTGCAGAAGGCTGGAATGGGCTACAAAACTAACATTAAGAGGCTTGGTAAAAGAAGACAACTGTTGGAGCGAATATTCGCAAATGGAAGAAATACAAAATAACCATCAATCACCCTCGGTCTGTAGCTCCATGCAAGATTTTGCCTCATGGGGTAAGGGTGGTCATGAGAAAAGTGAGGGATCACAGCCCAGAACTACACGGGAGATACTTGTGAATTATCCCAAGGCATTTGGGATCACAGTTACCAAACAAACCATTGGTAACACAATACACCGCCATGGATTGAAATCCCGCAGCGCCCGCAATGTTTCCTACTTCTCAAGAAGGCACATGTACAGGCCCATCTGAAGTTTGCCAATGAACATCTAAATTATTTAGAGAAGGATTGGGGAAAAGTTTTGTGATCAGATGAGACCAAAAATTTTGCTCTTTGGCATTAACTTGACTTGCCGTGCTTGGAGAAAGAAAAATTATGACTATGACCCTAAGAACACCATCCGTACAGTCAAGCACAGAGGTGGAAACATTATGCTTTGGAGCCGTTTCTTTGCTAAAGGTACATTGAGGGACCAATTGACGGGGGCCATGTATTGTAAAATCTTGGATGAGAATGTTCTTTCCTCAGCCAGACCACTGAAGATGGGTTGTGGATGGGTCAGCCAGCATGACAATGACACAAAACATACCATTAACCACTTAAGGACCGGACCAATACGCTGCTAAATGACCCGAGGGGTTTTTACAATTCGGCACTGCGTCGCTTTAACAGACAATTGCGCGGTCGTGCGACGTGGCTCCAAAAACAAAATTCACGTCCTTTTCTTCCCACAAATAGAGCTTTCTTTTGGTGGTATTTGATCGCCTCTGCGATTTTTATTTTTTGCGCTATATACAAAAATAGAGCGACATTTTTGAAAAACAATCAATATTTTTTACTTTTTGTTAAAAAAAAATCAAGTAAACTAAATTTTAGTCAAACATTTAGGCCAAAATGTATTTAGCCACATGTCTTTAGTAAAAAAAAAATCACAATAAAAAAATAGCTACCTAGCGGGAACAGCGACACTAATACAGCGATCAGAAAAATGATCGCTTAGTGGCGCTGACAATAGGGAGTGAAAGGCATAACTAGGGCGGTGATCAAGGGGTTAAAACTTTATTAGGGGGGTACTGGGGCTACCCTGAACCTAACACTAACTGCCTGTCACACTGACACTAAATGCAGTAATCATACATATATGATTACTGCATTCAGTGACAGTGTGACAGGGGGGAGGGGGTGATCGCAATGGGTTAAGTGTGCCTGCGTGTCCTGGTGTCAGTGTAGTGTTGTGCAGACTTACTATGTGATGTGATCTCTCCTCAGCGGCTGTTGAAAAAAACGCAGAGAGCAGAGATCACATCACTTCCTCCTCCTGTGTTTACACAGGAGGAGGAAATGACACTGGAGGTGAGCGCGCGCATTAGCTGGGAGCGATCCAGGTGGGGGCGGACAAAAACGAACCGCCGCCTCCCTTAGCACGGATCGCTCCTACAGCAAACCGGACCGCCGTATGAACCGGGGGGGTCCCGATTGGACCCCCGACCCACGTCAAGGCAGCCACATACAGGTACGTTGATGTGCCTGTCCGTGCCATTCTGCCGACGTAAATGTAAATGCGGCGGTCCTTAAGGGGTTAAGACAACAAACAAGTTGATCAAGAAGAAGTACATTAAGGTCATGAGTTGGCCTAGCCAGTCTCCAGACTCTTAATCCTAAAGAAAATTTATGGAGGGAGCTGAAACTAAGTTGCCAAAGGAACTATAAGGATTTAGAGAAGAACTGTAAAAGAAGAGTGGACCAAAATCCCTCCTGAGAATGTGTGAAAACCTGGTAACCAACTACAAGAAATATCTTACCTCTGTGCTTGCCAGAAAGTGGTTTCTCCACCAAGTACGAAGTCAAATTTTGCTTGGGGATCAAATTCTTTTTTTACTCACTGAACTGCAACTCAATTTTTAACATTTGAATCATGTGTTTTTTTTGTACTTTTGGTTGATATTCTGTCTCTATCTTTTAAAATCCACCCTTCATTTCTTTGTAAGTGGGCAAACTTACAAAATCTGCAGGGTATCAAATTATTTTCCCAATCGTGTGTGTATAGTATTTCCTTTTAGCTGATCAAGTATGAAAAAATGATCTAACACTATGCATCATTAAAGATGATTTAGTCACATATCTGTTTAAAAAAAAAAAAGGCAATACAACTGAAATAATTATATAATCCTATCTTTTTGGGGGTACAGATGGAATATTTCCTGTATAATGACACATTGCTTCCTTCCAGCAAATCCAGCCTTATCCTCCGGGTTGACACAGTTTCTCAAATTCCACTTTGAAGCTGTCAGAAAATGGCAGCAATCAAAATATTGATACTTAAAGTTGAAATGAGGAGACAGCTTGAACTAGCTTTTAGCTATAGCTTTGGAGCAACATAAATCAGACTTGCTGTACAACTGATTGTGAGCCCCTGAAAACTGCAGATCACTCATTACACTTGGCAGCAAAATGAAAGACAAAAAGGGAAACAAGGTTTTCGTTACTGTGACTTCACAAAGTTAAGCAGTAAAACAATATTTAAACAAATACAGAAATGTATTAAGACTATTAACTCATCATGAAGATTAATCTAATTTTTGCTTACTCTGAGGATTATGCAAATATAGAATTTGCAATTTCTTTATCTGGAAATGCCACTTAATCTCACTCCAACCAAAAGCTGGACTGTTTAGCAAAATAGGAACATATAGAAGACAGCTGATATAATATATGGGGGCTGATTGTACAATAGCCAGGTCTGATTTTAGCTTTTGAGATACCTTGAATTGTGGATAGTGTTTGCGCTCTATGATCACCTAGGAACCTTCCATAAAATGAGAAAGTCAACTGCCATCTAGATAAAAGGTCGGTCTGAGGCCCCGTACACACGACCGAGCTTCTCGGCAGAATCCAGCGCTAAGCTCGCTGGGATCCATATTCTGCCGGGAAGCTCGATCGTGTGTACGTTTTCGCCGAGCAAACTGTCGAGCGAGGAGTCGAGCCAAAATAGAGAGCAGGTTCTCTATTTCCTCGACGGACCATCAGGACTAACGGCTCGACGCCTTTTTCGACAGCCTGGTCGACGAACTCGACGGCCGGCCGAGAACCTCGTCGGACGGAACGATGGGTTTAGCCTGACGAGGTTCTTGTACGTGTGTACGCGGCCTGAGGATGTGGTATACCTGGATTTGCAAAAGCATTCAATACAGTCACCCATAAATGCTTAATTTACAAAATTGAGGTCTGTAGGTATGTACTGGACCATAGGGTATGTACAGACAGAAAACGGGTTAAAGGGGCATGTCCACAGGGTAGTGATAAATGGAGTCTACTCAGACTGGACTGGAGTGGTAAGAGGGGTACCACAAGGCTCTGTCCTGGGATAAGTTCTGTTTAATTTATTAATGACACAGAGGTTGGTATAAATAGCTCAATCTCAGTGTTTGCTGATGATAAAAGTTAAGTAGGGCAATAACTTCCGAGCAGGATATATAAACTTTACAAGAAAACCTCAATAAAATAAAAGGGATATGCAACTATATGGCAAATGAGGTTTAATGTTGAAAAATTGATGCAATTTGGGGGCTAAAAATATGAACACAAGTTACTCGCTAGGGGGGAGACCAATTGGGGAATCCAGCATGGAAAAAGATCTGGATGTCCTAGTGGATCACAGGCTCAGCAATGACATGCAATGCCAAACTGCAGCAAGCAAAGCAAGCAGAATTTTAGCCTGCATAAAAAAAGGGGATTTACTAAAGAGATAAAACTAAAATCCTGTCACTTTATAAAACTCTGGTTTAGCCACATCTGTTGCTGTCCAATTCTGGTCACCAGTCCTCAGGAAGGATGTGTTGGAACTAGAGAATAAGCATTAAACCTAATCTCCAGAGAGAAGAGATACTTGAGAAGAGATGTGATAGTGATGAGGTCAGCAGGAAGAACTGATAGTTTCAAAAACCTCTTAGATGGGCATCTTGGCAAACAGTATCCAGGGTTATTGGAAATGGTTGACATGAACACTCATGCACACACCAACACAGGTTGAACGGAATGGACTGGTGCCTTTATTCAACCTTACCAACTATGTAACTATGAGAACAGTTTGCTGTTGACAATTTAGCCAATTGTGATACATGTAAAACAAACTGAACTCTGCAGGTGCAATAGATTGTGGATGGAACATCCTCAGCAGTGACTACATGTGGGCAGCAGTGGCAATACCATGAACTCTAAGCTCACACAGCAGTTGGTTTGTGCTACTGGGAAGAGGTCAGGCCTGTACATTAATAAAAACAAGCTCCCTTTGGGGACTGCATAATAACCAGAGAGTTATGAAAAATAACCACATCTCCCAATGAGAATTTGATTACATAGGATATATATATTAGAGCTGCACGATTAATCGTTAGAAGATCGTGATCTTGATTCACCCCCCCAGGCGCGCGATCTCCAGGCTGGATTTGCACGATTTTTTGTTCTCCCCACTGGATCCACGGAGCCAATGTGGAATGCAAATGGCGGATATACCGTGTTTCCCCGAAAATAAGACGTACTCCGAAAATAAGCCGTAGCGGGATTTCGACGCAAGATAGAAATATAAGACACCCCTCCGAAAATAAGACGTAGCGATGTAGTGTCGAATCTCCGAAAATGAGATGTAGTGTCGAATCTCCGAAAAATAAGATGTAGTGTCGAATCTCTGAAAATAAGATGTAGTGTCGAATCTACGAAAATAAGATGTAGTGTCGAATCTTGTAGTGATAGGCGTGTCGTATGCGGCGCGGCGCGGTAAACAACACGTCATAGGTGTATGTTACTGTACTGGTGCTCAGGAGCTGTGAGGAGAAGAACACTCTGTAAAGCAAAAAGATTCTCCCAGCATTGACCAGCAAACCCCTCTCTCACCCCACACAAACAGATCACCCCAGCTCCACTGTGCTCCACATCAGCTTTTCTGGCCTATCTTTTTGTACAACCAGACAAGATGAGTGCAAAAAGAAAGAGTTATTCTGTTGAGTACAAGAAAGGAATTGTGGAGGACTCCCGAGGCAAGAATCTTACGGCTTTTTGCAAAGAGAAGAAGTTGGATATCCGAATGGTCCAAAAATGGCGTGCAGAATACGATAATCTCAGTCTACAGGTGGACAGAGGAAATGCTAAGAAGCGCAAGTGTGGTTCAGGTAGGCAACCTTTATTTTCTGTAATAAAAATAAGACACCCCCCGAAAATAAGCCATAGTGTGATTTTTTGAGGAAAAAAAAAATATAAGACGGTGTCTTATTTTCGGGGGAAACACGGTAGTAACTGGCGTCAGCAACCGGAACTGACTTCAGTCATCAGAGAGTGATGCAGCGCAGCGCCGCTGGATGCCGATGATGCATGGGCGGTACCACCATGCTTTCGATCCGATGACTCCAAAACAGAGTGAGTGAGCTGCCTCCCTTGTGCCTTACTACTACATGTATTATGAACACCAGTGACCACAGTGAGTCAGCTACCCCAAGCCTTGCAGATGACAGTCAGGCTATTAAGGGGGGCATGTGAGCCGAGGAGTGGACTTAAAGTACCGACAACCACTGTCCCTTATTATGAATAATACCAGCCTGAAACTGAGCTGCGGCATTATGGCCAAGACCATACAGTGGTTTATTAGGACAGGTTCCATGCAGAACAGGCCTCGCCATCATGGGCGTCCGCCGAAATTTTTTCAGGGAGGGGCGCTTCGGCAGCGACGATACAGTCGCATTTAACCCCTTCTTGAAACGCTAGCGGGGGTTAAAAGCACGAAAAGCACAGCTAAAACGATGGTAAAGCGTTACTTTACCGATAACGCAGCCAGCTGGCAGTGTGAAATATGTAGCTCTTGAGATAATTCAGCTTCACTCCATGCCCATATAAATATAGCCTAGAGAATGTACAGAACCCCCTTCAGATGTACCCCACCTTCAGCACAGACCCCCTTCAGCACAGACCACTCCATTCAGCACAGATGGACCCCCATTCTGCACAGACCCCTCCATTCAGCACAGATGGACCCCCCATTCTGCACAGACCCCTCCATTCAGCACTGGACCCCCCATTCTGCACAGACCCCTCCATTCAGCACAGACTCCCCTTCAAGCACAGACCCCCCTTCAGCACAGACCCCCCTTCAGTACAGACCCCCCTTCAGTACAGACCCCACTTCAGTACAGACCCCCCTTCAGTACAGACCCCCCTTCAGTACAGACCCCCCTTCAGTACAGACCCCCAATTCAGCACAAACCCCCCTCCCCCATCCCATTCAGTACCTCAGATCAGCCATCAGCGCAGCACAGCAGGTACCCTCCCCCTGTGTACACAACCACTGGAGGGGAGGCAGCTTCACTCTGCTCGCTGTGCCTGTGTGACATCCAACCCGGGACCACTCAGACAGCCTGTGGCCGCAAAACTCTTCAACATCTTTCTAGATTTTCCAGGGGGGGGGGATTGCCCCCCCCTGCCTTATGGAGCGGACGCCCATGCTCGCCATGCTCGAGCAAAGAAGTTAAACGCACATGCTCAGCATCATATGCAGAGGTCGTCTTTGATAAATAGATGTATGAGTTCTGCCAGCATTACTGCAGAGGTTGAAGGGGTAGGAGTACAGCCTGTCGGTGACTCTTATAAAGATGATGCACAAGAAAGCTGACAAACAGACTAAGGAGATAAACTTACAGTATTTGGTTCAGATGGTGTCAAGCGTGTGGTGGCAAACAGGTGAGGAGTACAAAGACAAGTGTGTCTTGCCTACAGTAATGGTATATGGAGGGGGCGCTAATAATGAATAATAAGAGAATAAACAATAAAGTGAAATCTAATAAATGGTCCGTCTGAACCAACAATAGCAGACTTAGTAAGCAGCAACACACTGAAAATAGTGAAATAGAAATAGATTGTACAAAAAAATTTAAATAATGAATGAATAAATAAACTCAAGTCCATTCAAAGAGTGTTAGATAAAGTCCAATCAAGGCTAATCTTTCTCAGATGCAAATTGTTGAAAATTCATTGTAAAAGGTGTCCACCTCCACCAAGAAGATCCCCCAAATGTGCACTAATGGATGGCTCCTTACCGCACGGTGTTGACCTGATTGTTTGGAAAAGGTCAAACACAGCAGTAGGTCACTAAACCAGTTGAATGATTCAGCTGCGCAGCTCTATGTTTCCCGGAATCAAACACTCTCATGAAGGAGGGAGAGGGGAAACCAACATAGTGAAGTACAGTTTATTTCAAATATGTCACAGATAAAACAGCATAGCCAAATGGCCTCTTACTTTAGTAGTGCCTAGGACCGGCACTGAGGCTAGTCAGCATGGCATAGGATGAGAGTTCCTCGCTGGGGAACTGGGGTGAAGTCCAAGCCGAATAAGGGTTCCTCGCTAGGGAGCTGGTGTGCGTTCCAAGCTAGAGGACCAGCGGGACCGGAAGTGCATTGTTTTTACGTATTCAGGCGCTTCGACGTACGTTTCGTGATTAACACGTCGTCAGGAAGGTCTCTATCTTAGGGGAGCTGCTTATTCACTATAATTATATGTTGTTGTCACATTAATTTTTATTGGCGCGAGATACCACACCTTTTGTGTCTTAGCAAGTCAAGCATGGTCTGGGGCTGCATGAGTGCTGCCGGCACTGGGGAGCTACAGTTCAGTGAGGGAACCATTAATGCCAACATACTGTGACATACTGAAGCAGAGCATGATCCCCTCCCTTTGGAGACTGGGCCGCAGGGCAGCATTCCAACATAACGACCACAAACACACCTCCAAGACGACCACTGCCTTGCTAAAAAAGCTGAAGGTAATGGTGATGGACTGGCCAAGCATGTCTCCAGACCTAAGCCCTATTGAGCATTTGTGGGGCATCCTCAAACGCAAGGTGGAGGAGCGCAAGGTCTCCAACATCCATCAGCCCCGTGATGTCGTCATGGAGGAGTGGAAGAGGACTCTAGTGGCAACCTGTGAAGCTCTGGTGAACTACATACCCAAGAGGGTTAAGGCAGTGCTGTAAAATAGTGGCCACACAAAATATTGACACTTTGGGCCCAATTTGTACACTTTCACTTAGGGGTGTACTCACTTTTGTTGTTAGCAGTTTAAACATTAATGGTTGCATGTTAAGTTATTTTGAGGGGACAGCAAATTTACACCGTTACACAAGCTGTACACTCACAACTTTACATTGTAACAAAGTGTAATGTCTTCAGTGTTGTCACATGAAAAGATACTGTATAGTAAAATGTTTACAAAAAAGTGAGGGGTGTACTCACTTTTGTGAGAGAGTGTGTGTGTAATATATATATATATATATATATATATATACACATATACACACACACACACACACTCACCATCTCCAGATAAAATCAGTTCCAGTATAATCAACCTAAATAGAAAATCTCTTAAATAAAATGTTTCTTAATTGAAAACTGTCAATAGCAAAAGGGGTTTTTAATGCATCAACACAAAATAACAAAAAAATACAGAAGTGTCTAAATTACCATCTTCCGTAATGTATATGTTAAGCAAATGGAGCTGTTAAAGGTGGTTTAAGATGAATTACTAGAAAGCACCATTTGCATTGCTTTCATCATCCTTCCATTTGTCAACACGGTCCCTTACAATGAGCTTGTTCTAAAGATAGATTAGTCAATCACACAAACTTGCCATGCTGATATGTTGCTTGAGCAATAGGCTTCATACACAATGAGCTGTACATGCATATATGTGCATTTAGTATTGTCGTTTTTGCTCTGACTAGGCAGACTATAGCACACATGACCATTACAACTTGAAAAAACAAGGAGAATACGATACATTTTCAGCTTTCGGGAGCAAGATTCTGGGAGGACGTCCTCCTAGAATAACTCGACCGCACTGTAGACGTATTTTGTCTTTAGTGCAGTCGGCATCAGGTTAAACAACATGGGGACAACTGTAAAAACTGGAAGGGGACATGGAAAAGAACAATCTTTAAATAATAATTTAAAAAAGTTAGAGCGGAAAGACATATAAAAATGAAAACAAATATGAAACTGAAATCATCAGTGAGCTACCAAAGCTATCCAATAGAGAGTGAATTTTGCTAAAATCCTAATATTTACCCTAAAGAGTCACTAAACTCGCATCATAAAAAAACTATCAATAAATGTTGTTCATACTCACCTAGTCACTGAAATTTGTTTTTTTTGTAATCTGCAAAAAACTGGTTGATCCTGCAGGTATCTCCACTTTCTGTTCATGTCCCCAATTCAGCCAGTGATTTTGCAGCAGTGGTGGCAACTCTACACGTGCTCAGTTTTCTGTGAATTTTTAGGCTGACCATTTCCTCCCTATCACATCTGAGTAGCCCATGTACTGTAACTGTAGAGTCACAAATGTGGGCGTATACACAGTGGTAAATGACAGCACACTCCCTCCCTCCCCATGCCCACTAACCAGCTAAACACAATAGAGGTGAGATATTAAATGTAGATTAATGGTGGCTTCACCTCCTTTTATTCTAAGACACAGGCTGGAGGGGCATGACACAGACTGACTGGCAGAAATCCAACCACACCATGCAGTTGTCAAAAAATAATAAAGATTTGATTTCAAATATATATTTGTATGACGACAATTTAAACGTTTATCAATATAATTTTTTAAGTCATTTTTTCTCCCATATGCATGTCTTTTTGCATTATATCTTTTTTTATAAAACATATGTTGTGTGTGTAAAGTCCTTGTACGGTACCATTAAAGTCCACCATAACCTTGATCCAATGTTTCCTCTATAGATATTAGTTATTTATTTGTACTCTTTATTTTACATGCCATTTTATTTTTTATTTATTTCTTAACATGTGACCAGCAGCAGAGGACTATAAGCTCCTCCTGTGTATGTTCCCCTGCAGACAGGCTGGGAAAGAGCTGGGTAATGCGACAGCTGTATATGATTTAGGAAAAAGGTACTTGGATGGGTTTTTTTTTTAATTTAAATAATTACAGTGCCATTATCCACATATAGAAATAGAACGGACAATGGAAATTAAAGTGATTGTAAAGTCAGAATTTTTTTTTATCTTGATGCATTTAGATAAAAAGCATTCTGTGTACAGTAGCCCCTCTCAGCCCCCCTGACACTTGCCTGAGGTCCCTCTATGTCCACAAGTGTCTCAGCCCTCCAAGATTCCCCCTCCTGATTGGCAGAGCAGTGGCACCATTAGCTGCTGTCAATCAAAGTCAGTTAGCCAATCAGGGGAAAAAGGGGTTGGAGAAGGGGTGGGGCCAGGTCGGGGGTTCCTTGCTGAATGGACACTGTGACCCAGCTCGGGTGCTCCAATAGCAAGCTTCTCGCTGTGGGGGCACTGAAGAGGAGGGAGGGGCCAGGAACACAGAACAGGGACCCGAGAAGAGGAGGATCGGGGCTATTCTGTGCAAATCCACTGGAACAGAGCAGGTACTGTAAGTATAACATGTTTGTTATTTTTACAGGGAAAAATAATGAGATTTTACAATCACTTAAAACATCTCTGTGAATGAATGACGCAGCTTTGTGGGTGGGGCCACATACAAGCTCGCAAAATCATGCCATTCTGTCAGTTCGGGGAAAGGGACAGCCTGGCACAATGTTAAAACCTAAATATAGGTGTAACATGGTACGTTAGCCTTTAATGTCATATGTGACGTTTTTTTATATATTTTTGTTTTGCTACCAAAATGAGGCATTAAAGAAAAGATTTTTTTTAGAATTGGTGTAACAGGCAACATAGACAATGTATAGCAAAGCTAATGTCACTTTAGTGATTTCAATTTTTAGATTTGCATCAGGAACAGCAAGGTTGGAATTGACTTGGCAAACAATATTTTTTTTCCAAAGTGATCTAGCACAGTATCATCTAATGTCCATGCACATCAGTACATGATAATGTCAAAAATAATGCAACCCCAATTCCAAAAAGATGTCAGTAACACGTTTCAAAAATGTTGTGACAGGGCAACAAAACCCTGGAAAAGTAGGGGGCACCAACAAGGAAGAGCTGCAAGAACAATTTGCAACTAATTAGGTTAATTGGCAACAGGTCAAATTGGTTATAAAAAGTGAACCATAGATAGTCAGTGACTGGGGTTATAGCTCAAATTCTAATAAATGTAAGTAAAAAATGAAATACTATATTATTTTATATATATATATATTTGGCTCAGGAAATAATCACTAAATCAAATAACCTCTCAGGATGATATAAAAGCAGATTACCGTATTTTTCGGACCATAAGACGCACTTTTTCCCCCCAAAAATATGGGTGAAAATGTGTCTGCGTCTTATAGTCCGAATGTACATCAGGCACTGCCCCCCGCCGCCGCTGACAACTCCTCCCTGCCACTGCCGATACCACCCCCTGCCACCGCTGGTAACTCCCCCCCCACCACCGCTGGTAACCCCCCCGCCACTGCAAGAAAGCCCCCCATGTGTTCCGACGGCTTCACAGAGTCCCCCATTATACAGAATACAGTAAGTGTCCTGGGGCGGCCCCCATTTACCTGGGCTCTGCTTTCCTCGGGCGGGAGGGGGCGATCCCTGCTCAGCTGGGCTTGGATATGCTGCTCGGGAAGACGGGCGGTCCCTGCTCAGCTGGGCTCGGCCATACTCAGGGGGAAGGGGGCGGTCCCCGCTCAGTTCACTTTGGCTGTGCTCTTCCCTGGTCAGCTCACTGGTCATTCTTGACGTCGGAGGTACAGTCACAGTGATATACCGGTAACATGTAAGCACTGACCGGCAAATGTATTAGAAGAAGTATGCTCATTATGTCCATAGCCCCTGTCCCTGTCCATGTCCGCAGCCCCTGTCCTTGTCCATGTCCGCAGCCCCTGTCCCTGTCCATGTCCGCAGCCCCTGTCCCTGTCCATGTCCGCAGCCCCTGTCCCTGTCCATGTCCGCAGCCCCTGTCCCTGTCCATGTCCGCAGCCCCTGTCCCTGTCCATGTCCGCAGCCCCTGTCCATGTCCGCAGCCCCTGTCCCTGTCCATGTCCGCAGCCCCTGTCCCTGTCCATGTCCGCAGCCCCTGTCCCTGTCCATGTCCGCAGCCCCTGTCCCTGTCCATGTCCGCAGCCCCTGTCCCTGTCCATGTCTGCAGCCCCTGTCCCTGTCTGCAGCCCCTGTCCCTGTCCCTGTCTGCAGCCCCTGTCCCTGTCCATGTCTGCAGCCCCTGTCCCTGTCCATGTCTGCAGCCTCTGTCTCTGTCCATGTCTGCAGCCCCTGTCCCTGTCCATGTCTGCAGCCCCATGTCCCTGTCCATGTCTGCAGCCCCTGTCCCTGTCCATGTCTGCAGCCCCTGTCCCTGTCCATGTCTGCAGCCCCTGTCCCTGTCCATGTCTGCAGCCCCTGTCCCTGTCCATGTCTGCAGCCCCTGTCCCTGTCCATGTCTGCAGCCCCTGTCCATGTCTGCAGCCCCTGTCCCTGTCCATGTCTGCAGCCCCTGTCCCTGTCCATGTCTGCAGCCCCTGTCCCTGTCCATGTCTGCAGCCCCTGTCCCTGTCCATGTCTGCAGCCCCTGTCCATGTCTGCAGCCCCTGTCCATGTCTGCAGCCCCTGTCCCTGTCCATGTCTGCAGCCCCTGTCCCTGTCCATGTCTGCAGCCCCTGTCCATGTCTGCAGCCCCTGTCCCTGTCCATGTCTGCAGCCCCTGTCCCTGTCCATGTCTGCAGCCCCTGTCCCTGTCCATGTCTGCAGCCCCTGTCCCTGTCCATGTCTGCAGCCCCTGTCCCTGTCCATGTCTGCAGCCCCTGTCCCTGTCCATGTCTGCAGCCCCTGTCCCTGTCCATGTCTGCAGCCCCTGTCCCTGTCCATGTCTGCAGCCCCTGTCCCTGTCCATGTCTGCAGCCCCTGTCCCTGTCCATGTCTGCAGCCCCTGTCCATGTCCATGTCTGCAGCCCCTGTCCCTGTCCATATCCATGTCTGCAGCCCCTGTCCCTGTACATGTCCATGTCTACAGTCCCTGTCCATGTCTATAGCCCCTGTCCATGTCCATGTCCGCAGCCCCTGTCCATGTCCATGTCCACAGCAAATATTTTAGTACACAATTTGGTTCAGAATATTTTTTTTCTTGTTTTTTTCCTCTAAAACCTAGGTGCGTCTTATGGTAAGGTGCGTCTTATAGAGCGAAAAATACGGTATGTGTTTCAATATATGTTCAATCTCGTCATTGCCCTGCATCAAATTACTCAGTATTCAGAAACCTAATTGCTTAATCAAATGTGGGTCGGATTTAATCCTGCTTTACACACTTTCTGACCACCGTTATTTCAATTATCAGTTTATTTACTCCCCAGTTCAACAGTAAGACATTGAGCAGCATCAAAGTAAACACATGACTGATCCTACTAATGACACATACATTTTAATTATAAAGTTTTATTAGAGTTGCACCAATGCCCCTTTTTTAAAGACCGAGTACAAGTACTGATACCTTTTTCCCCAAGTATTCGCCGATACCGATACTTTTTTTAATGTCATGTGACAGTAGCACTGATAGGTGGCACTGACTGATGGGCACTGATTTGCAGCACTGACTGATGGGCACTGATTTGCAGCACTGACTGATGGATTTAGGTTGAACTATGTTATTTTATTTTTGGGTTAGGCCCTGCGTGGCCGCTGTCAGGGTAGGTGTGTTGCCTACCTGGTGGTATGTTAAGTGTTGTATTTGTGTTGTCATGTACGAAAAATCAATAAAAATAAGTTTTTTGTTTTAATTAAATGCATAGAATGCATTAAAGTTAAAAATCCTTGAAGCTTTAGAAACCCTTTAATCATAAAATACAGGACAGGCAAAGTAATCATAGAGCTGGGATGTCCCCAAAGAATGAGACTAGATTTCTACTGGCACTTCTCTGCGGATGCAGGTTTCGACTGCAGTGGCAAGGATTGGCCGGCCACCTAGTAAAACTTTGAAAAGGTATGAATAGTGGACCAGGTGGTGGTCTTGCAAAGCTGAGCTACAGAAGATTGGTACTGAAAAGCCCAGGAAACTCTCACCAATCTGGCAGACACAAGTCTGTAAGAGCACAGGAGAATATTTGTACTTTAAAGTGTAAGCTCTGATAATCAGAGTCCTTAGACATTGAAGGATGGTGTCCTCTGTGAGGCCTGAGAACAAGACATAAGAAATCAGTCTTCCTGATGTAAGCTGTTGCTAACTAGGCTTTGCCAATGTCCAGGCAATGAACAGAGATTTCATGTTGATGCTTTGGAGCAGGGCATAAGGATGGTAAGACAATGCCTTCATTGAGGTGTAAACGTGATGCCACCTTAGAAAGAAAGGATGTTCTTGGATATAAGACTAACTTGTTATTGTGATGCATGAGTAACAGCTCTCTACAAGAGACTGCTCCTAACGTAGATAAATCTGACAGATGTGAGCAATACCAAAATGGTGACTCTGCAAGAAAGGTCATCAAGGGCAGTGATGGCGAATCTTGACACCCCAGATGTTTTGGAAATATATTTCCCATGATGCTCAATTATACTGCAGATTGCATGAGCATCATGGGAAATTTAGTTCCAGAACATCTGGGGTGCCAAGGTTCGCCATTACTGACTCAGGGGATATCCCTGAAAGTGTTAAAGTCTGTTTTCTGTAGGGCAGAGAGAACCAAGTTGAGATCCTAACATGGTACAGGGTGCTGTAAGGGGGGGGGGGGGGTCTTGAATGAAAGTGTTGCCAAAGAAAAGGGAAGCCAGCAGCTTTTAATAAAAAATGGACTTGGCGGAGACCTCTCCTTTCAGAGTGCTTAAGGCAAAATTCTGATCAAGACCAGGCTGTAGGAAGGCCAGAAGAGGCACAGAATAGTCTTTGGGATTAAGGTGCCTGTATTTGCATCAGGCAAAGAAGAAAGTGCTGTGCGGTACACCAAGGATCTTAAAGACATTAATAAAAAATAAAAATAAAAACAGTAAAAACTATAGTTTTTCAGCAGAGCTGAGGAAAGAGCATTAAACCTTCTAGGCCACCAACAAAAAACTGAGACATGAAGGTTTGAGTTGGGGTTAATCCGAGGTTGGCTTTCATCTTATTTTCTGTTTGCCAGTGTCTAAATCTTCTAAAGTTGGCAGCAAATAACACCGCTATTGCATCATTTTTGAACTCTGTTGTCCTTCAATGACCGACATAAAGAAAAAAAGATCACCACATTCTTAGCCACTTTGCTGCCGCAGCCCCATGTGGTGGAGACACAGAGTCATAGCTCTTCCCCTTATGAAAGTTCAAGCATGCTTCACATCACCTTAAACACAGCAGTAGAAAGGGCAGATGTTCCTCGATCAGAGAAACTGAATATCAGCTTCATTAATTACAAATATAATGTTCTACTGATAATCCATTACAACCAAGAGCAAAAAAAATGGCAACATCATAGCTGTGTGAAATTCTACTTCTGAGCTAGAAATTAGATTTACGCCACTGCTGCTTATTACCGTCCTTAACAATAATAATAATAAAAAAAAAAAAAAACTCTAGAAGAAATAAATCAAATAAGCCTCCAGGATGCCCAAATAAATAAATTACAGACAAGTGCACTGGCAGCAATGATATTTTAAAAAGCTTGTGCAAGCTTGTTGTGCATTGGCAGTAGCACATGCTCAGCTTTTAACTAAAGCATCAGGAAAAAATTAGGAAGGCTTTTCTGGATGCATATCTTTAGAAGGACCTATTGCTGGAGCACGTAGCATTCTTTACTAATTAGGTGCCTCTGTCCTATTCAACAGTGGTCGCCAGAGCTAGACATTGTATATATTATAATGAGAGAGACAATTTTATTATTAACTATGATTTCACTGGGGATTAGGTTAATGCAGCATTCCTTTTGTTCTTAGCTGTTGGGAAATGCACACTATATGTCTTTTCTTAATCAAACGAGATCAAAGATACAAAATGGAAAAAGAAGCAAGACGACAATTTATGTTATTAACATCTATTCATAGCTGTCAAGGAAACTACTTCAGTGTTTTCAATGGATTGTATTCTGCTGCATTTTAGTGATAAATGTAACAAACAATATTTTTATGATGATGGCCTTTTTTTCTTGTGTAGAATAACATTAGCTATAAACCATCAATTAAAGAAAATCTTCATAAAATAAAACATACACGGGGGCGCATGCGCGGCGCGATGCTGAGAGGACCTGCCTGAGCTTAGCTCCGTCGGACCCGCTCCTTCCAGGCTAAATCCCCAGGGCTACATAGCACAGATCACGGCGGTTTTGCCGAGCACCCCTGCAGGAAGACACAGTGCATGTCACCAGCAAGGAAGAAGGAGAAAAAACGACGCTCTCAGAACACTCTCACCAGCTACCTCCTGAGCATGGAGCAGAAGAACAAGATGGCTCAAGATGGCGCCGGCTGCCGCGCTGCGACTGCAGCAGCACCCACAGCCTCTTCATTACCTGGCCAACAGAACAGTGAGTACTCTCACCCCCTCTCTAAAGAGGATTTAGACACTAGCCTCACAGCCATATTCAACAAACTAGTGGCCAAAATAGAAAAAGAGGTCCAAAGCTCCATTGCTGCCCTCTCCCATGAAATAGCCAGTATAGGCAGCCGCACAGACTTACTGGAAACAAAACATGACGAACTCTCCCTGGCTCACAATGACCTCAGGAAAGAATACGAGAATCTTGCTGACAACTTTGCATTTATGCAGGCACAAGTCGAGGACCTCGACAACAGAAACCGCAGACATAACATAAGGGTACGTGGGGTCCCGGAATCTTTCACAGACCTGATGCCTGCTGTTTCCAGAATCTTTAGTGACCTCTTGCCTGATAAGCCACAGTCTGCTTTCGCCTGCGACAGGATCCACAGAGCCCTTCGCCCCAAACCATCACCTGACAAACCCCCTAGAGACATCATAATGTGCATGAGAGACTTTCTAGTGAAGGAGGATATTATGCGTGCTTCAAGAAACTCCTCCAACATTACTTTAGATGGCAGGAGAGTACAGATCTACCCTGACATCTCACCAGCCACACTTGATAGGCGCCGCAGGATGAAGGAGGCACAGGAGTCTTGCAATCTGCTAGAATCAGATACCGCTGGGGTTTCCCCTTTAAACTTACCATCCCTCATAATGGCACTACATATACTGTGTATAATGTCATTGAAGGCAAGGAACTTCTAGTAAAGCTGGGCTTATTGGAACAGGAACCCCAAGTCCGCCCTCCAACCACCCCCCGGCCCTCGCCCATTTGGTCTACTCCCTCCACCAGGCGCAGCCAGAGAGATCAGAGGAGAATGTTTCATTCGTTCCAAAATCAGCCAAATTAAAACTCTCTATACAATCTTCAAGCTCTCCCCAAACCATCGAATCTCAGGAAATAAATACCTTTTTTTTATATATTCTCGGTCTTTGTTGCGAACCTCTCGAGTTCCCACAGAATATGGAGCTCCAGATGACAGTCTGTTTTCCGCCACTCCGTCATTGCTGATAGCAAGTTATGTCTCCAGGACAGAATACCTACCACATATTCCCCCTCTCTTCTCCCCTCACTACCGGAACACATAACCAGGAGTCAACTTTCTACAAATACCTGAAGCAGAGCCTAGTGGAGGTTCCACCTCATAGACTGATAGAATGTCCATTACGATATCATATTGCAACTACGGCCGCTCACCCTCCCCTCAGGAAATCAATCATAATTAATCATAATTTGCCCCACTCCTGTCTCACGATTCTCATAGAATTTTAGGGGAATTAGAAGAACGGGGGAAAGAAAATTCTCAACGCCCCCTACGTTTAGCTGGTACCATTTCCTATTACATGCTCCAGCTGTATAATTATACTGTCAATTGATGTCAATTTTCTTGTTCTCTCCTTTTTTTTTTTTTTTTTTAGCTCATCCAGATTTTATCACATACCCCATGCATATACAATACTATCACCTTTAAGATGCCTGGAGCGTCTGCCGCCGCTAGTTTGACCCCCACCTGTGACTGCGGTCTGCCACGACATCACCCACTGGGTCGGTTCACGCGGCTTCGGTTACAGGTTAAGGACCTTGTTGTCCTCAGGTTCTTTTTCTTTTTTTCACTTTAGTGTTTAAGTGACAAGTGCACTACTGTGCATTCCTGTCCCCATATAACCTATTGGTGTTTTCTAGTTATTGGTTCAATTGTTTTTACGGTCTTTATGACCACTTGTTTGACTTTCACAATAAACACAAGTTGCAGTTACACTACCTCTTCTATGCCCTTCAGCGTATTTTGCATCATATTTCAATGCTTATACGGATTGCCTATAATTCCTAATAATAATGTGTGTTTGACCTTTTGTGGCTGCGTTCGGTTCGCGGGTTTGGTCATGGCGGCTTCGGTTGCAGATCACTACCGCGGACTGTGCCCAACAATTTTAGTGTGTGTTTCTGTGGTTACTTTGACATATTTTGTTCTGCTGTGCCTCATTCCTAAATTCTCTAATGGGTATTAAGATTGTTTCCCACAATGTCCAAGGGTTCAATTCCCCCCACAAACGGAAAAAAGCATTCCAGCACTATAAAAGAATTGGAGCGGATATTATCCTCCTCCAAGAAACCCATTTTGCTACCTCCAATCACCCACGTTACTTCAATAAATCTTACAACCAATATTATTATACGACCTTTACAAATAAGACACGTGGAGTCGCGATTTTCATACGCAACACAATCATATTCGACATTCAAGAAATCTCTAAAGATTCTGAAGGTCGCTTTATAATCCTGAAGGGAACCATTAATAACCGTGCAATCACCATAGCTTCAGTGTATGCTCCAAATGATGGTCAATCTACATTTTTTACAAACTTTTTTGAGACCCTGGATAGATATAACTCCCCCCACATAATACTAGGCGGGGACTTTAACCTCTCCGCTCACCCCACACTCGATAGAAGCAGGGTTTCTCCCACCTCCAAAGCGTTTTCTAAATCTATCAACCGCTCTATCAACAAACTCCAGTTGATAGATTCCTGGAGAGCCCATAACACTGGAATCAAAGGCTACACTCATTACTCCCACCCCCATGATTGCTATGCCAGGCTCGATTATATTTTCTGTACCCCAATTCTACTTGCCAACTCTTCACAAGCATACATTCACCCATGCCCATGGTCAGACCACAATATTGTATCTTTTGACACATCTTATATCGGTCTCCCTCCCTCTCCCTATAACTGGAGATTAAATGACTCTCTTTTAACTAACCGTTCGAACTGTAATGACATCTCTTCACATATTGAAAATTACTTCCAGGATAATGATAATAACGAAACCCTCCCTACCTCCCTATGGATCGCCCACAAGGCAGTCTTGCGTGGCCACCTCATAAAATTAGCTGCAACAAAAAATAGAGAGAGATTGGCTGAAATGAAATCCCTCACCAAAGACTTAAACTTCTTATACAATAAACTGCAACACTCCCCATCCCAGGATACCACGCAAATGATCCAAACTAAACGGCAGGCCCTAGACCTCATTTTATCCGCAAACACAGAGAAATCCCTCAGATTCTCCAGAGCTAGATTCTTTCTCCATAGTAATTCCCCCTCGGCAATGTTTGCCAGAAAACTTAATCAGGACTTTAGGCCTCCTCATGTATATAAACTCAGAAACAACCAAGGTAACATAACCACCCACCCCCAAGAGGTTCTAAAATTATTCAACTCCTTCTATAAAGAGCTATTAGCTGGACCTCAAGAACTACCCAGCCCCTCTTCTAAATTATGGCTAGATAACCTTCAGCTCCCCTCTCTGGATCAACAACAAATTGAATCCCTTAACGCCCCTTGCACGACTGATGAGATGATACAAATCATCAAATCTCTCAAGACCTCCACAGCCCCAGGCCCTGATGGTTACTCAACGTCCTATTATAAAAAATTTGCTTCCCTTTTAGCCCCTAGTCTCACAAAACTCTTTAACCATATCCTAGAGGGCAATCACTTTCCAGAGGAAATGTTGCTAGCCAACCTATCCTTAATCCCAAAACCTAATAAAGATCATTCCCTCCCACAAAACTTTTGCCCTATTTCTGTCCTTAATAATGACCTCAAGATTTTTGGCAGAATCCTCGCAGACCGCCTGGCGAAGGTTATCTCCCCCCTGATACAAGCTGACCAAACGGGATTCATTCCTGGAAGACAAATTGTGGACAATGTCAGGCTAGTTACTAACGTCATACAGGATGCATGCCTACACTCACGCCAAGTTTTCCTTCTCAGCTAAGACATCCACAAGGCATTCGACAGCGTGAATTGGTCATATTTAAATTGCCTCATCCCCAAATTTGGAATCTCAGGTAACTTCCTACAGGGATTCAATGCATTGTATCACCTTCCCAAAACTCGCATTAGAATCCCCGGCAGTAGCTCTGAATTCTTCCCCCTTGGTAGAGGCACAAGACAGGGCTGCCCCCTGTCCCCCCTCCTCTTCGCTCTAGCTATAGAGCCCTTGGCTCATACTATTAGAAATAACCCAGATATTAGGGGATACATAAAAAATCAATTTGAATGTAAGATTAGTCTCTACGCGGATGACGCTCTGATTCTCTTGTCGGAACCTTTTACCTCTATCCCTGTTCTTCTTAGAGATTTGGACACTTTTCGAGACATCTCTGGCCTAGGCATTAACTTGAATAAATGTTCGATTCTCCCAATCAACCTTCCACCAAACATCCAAAATCAATTGCAAAATAACTTCTCATTTAACTGGTGCCCACACTCTATTAGATATCTGGGGGTTAATATCACATCCGCACATACATTTTTATATAAAACTAATTATATTCCCCTTTTCTCACATATTATTTCCCTCCTCAAAACATGGTCTGCTTATCACATATCGTTCTTAGGTAGGATTTGCGCGGTAAAAATGAACATAATTCCCAAACTCCTTTGCTACTTCCGCACACTCCCTATTAATATATCAAAATCAAAATTGGATTCTTTACAGAGAAACATCAACAAATTCGTTTGGGCTGATAAAAAACCCAGATGTAGTTACGCCTTATTACATAGACCTCAGTCCAAGGGAGGATTTGGTCTCCCAAACCTTTGGCTCTATTTTCTAGCGGCTAGGCTCAACCAAATGTCTCTTTGGTTTTCCCCTGCCAACAACATCCCATGGAAAAAATTTGAATCGATCTCCATAGCCCCATATCACCTTCAAGGATTACTGTGGTCCAACTATACCCTCACCCGCACCCTTCTCAAACATAATAGTCACACACCTATTCCAATTATGGTCGAAGATCAAGGACACATACACACTTTCCTCGTCGGTTTCCCCTCTAACCTCATTCCTAGGAGACCCCGTCTAACCCTAGCATTTAATAATAAACCTCTATTCTCTCACTGGACTAAGAATGACATCACCACCTTGCACTCCCTACAATCAAAGTGGAGTTTCATGCCTTTCTCGACCATTCAAAAAAAATACAATCTCCCACAGTCGGAACACGAGAACTATCTACTGATTAAATCCTTCTACACAAAGTTCTTTTCCCTATCTACCCCCCCCCCCCCAACACAGTATTCAAGAGGATCTGTTTGTCCTCCCCTGGGGACAAAGGTATGATTTCCCGCTTATATCACACCCTCAATGACGGCGCTCAACAAGAGAAATCTGGCCCAATGCTTCACTGGGAAGCTGATCTTAATAGCATCATCCCCTCTAAAGCCTGGCACACTATGTCCGACAATCTCCGTAAATGTAATAGAGCTGTCTCCTTTAGAGAGACCCCAATGAAACTTTTCACTAGATGGTACCTCACTCCCTCCAAGATCCATTCTTTCTACCCCACAACCTCTCCTAATTGCTTTAGAGGCTGTCCAGAACAAGGCACGCTCTTACACATCTTCTGGAGCTGTCCACGGCTAGATCAGATCTGGAGCTCCGCTTTGGTCAGGTTCGAAATATCTTCTAAGTTCAAAGTCATTCTTACTCCCCAGATATGCCTCCTATATGCTAAGATGCCAAATATTCCCATCCCCTGCACAAGAATGTTTCATTCCTTATGTAGCGCTATTCAGTGGATGATAGCTCTCAATTGGAAAACTGATAGTACTGTGGCCGCAAGTATTGGACAGAATGGAGACAATAAAACTTTCCGAAAAAATATACCACACACTGAATGATAGTCTCCAGACATTCAACCTTAAATGGTCCTTTTGGAATCTTCCACAATAACTGATCATACCCCCTCCTCCCCTACTGTATCTTAACACCATGATATATGTCTGTCATTGTTTTACCTGCAATTCAGTTCGTAGCCCAACAGCTTCAATACTCCCCTATATGATGCATTGTATAATGTACTGTTAACTCTTCATTGTCATATCGTTCAACTTTATACTTGTAACTGTTCTTTAAAATTTTCAATAAACTTTTGTAAACAAAAAAATAAATAAAACATACACAAATAGTAAAGGATTATTAACACAAAGCCCTTTGGGGAGAACATGCTGTTGTAAGGTAGTCCACAGTATCGGAGTACTTTTGCAAATTTTTCACTGTGAAAAATAGGATTTTTTTTGGAGCCATCCTAAACTTATTTTTCTGGGTATCGGAGTATACAGAACAGTGATTACTGGTATTTACATGTGAATGTATTGCCGACTACAGGAGGTTTTCGCATCACGCAAGAAAAAAAAAAAGTTTAGCATGTATCTTATCTTTATAGATTACATGCACTATGAAGCTATTTTCATTCCAATAGGACAGCTGTAGTCATGGTGGTCTCCTGAGGTCCTCCAGAGTACAGCCATCGGACAAAAATGAATGGGGCTGCAACATGTTTGGGCGAAAAAAAGAGCAACTGGCTGGAGTTTTCCTTTATAAGTCTAATGCCTATGACACACAATGAGATTATCAGACGAACGATCGTCTGTTTTTTCTTTGCATGCTAGTCTCAAATCAACAATGGACAGTTTACTAAAGTTACAAAAATTCTCGGATGACAGAATAAAAATTCAGAAGTTATGTAATGTGTTGTAGTGTATTTTCAAACTTTTCTACTTGTCCCGTCGGATAATTTCACATGAATGGTAGTGATTGGCTCTCGAAAGCTGGGTACAAACAATCAAATTATTGTATGATTGCTTCGAAAGCAATTTTTCCCTACGATTTTCTGATCATGTGTACAGGCTTTAGAGCCCTTACACATGGAGGCTTTTTTTAGGCGTTAAAATGGATAAAAATAGGGCTTGCAAAGCGCCTGAAAAACACCTCCCCTGCAACCCCAGTGTGAAAGCCCGAGGGCTTTCACAACTGGAGCGTTGCGCTTGCAGGACGTTAGAAATGGTCCTGCAAGCAGCATCTTTGGAGCAGTTTAGGAGCGGTATATACACCGCTCCTCCACCTCCCCTGCCCATTGAAATTAATAGGCAGTGCTGCTGAAGCGCTTTAGCAGCAGCGCTACACGGGTGCTTTTAACCCCTTTGCAACCCCTTCTAGGGAGTTTAAAGCACGTACTGCTGCCTATAAAAGCCGCGCCAAAGTGCCGCTATAACAGCAGTAAAGCACTGCTAAATCTATCACCACTTTACCGCTACCACCCCCTCCACCCCATGTAAAAAGGTTTCAAAAGTGGAGTTGCAGCCTGTATTAAAATTAATATAAAAGGACACTTACCTGTCCAGGGAGCCCACGATGTTGGCACCTGAAGCTGAACCATCCATCAGCTTTAGGTGCAGGCACCCGAATCCCTGCTAAGTGAAACAAAAAGTGAAGCCTGTTTCCTAATGCGCATGTGTGAGTTGCACTGCCCTTGCTGAATGGCCCTGCTGTCTCCTGGGACCTGTGTTTGTTTCCCAAAAAGCAGCGGGGGTGGGGGGAGGAGGGGCCACAAATGCGTTAGTGAGTTAGTACCTGCTTTTGACAGGTATCTGCTCCCCGTGCCACATTTGGCCACCTTTTGGATGGGGGGGGGGGGGGTGACACAAATGAGCGGAGCTTCCACTTTTGGATGGAACTCTGCTTTAAGCAAAACCAGGCAAGGCCAGAAAGTAAACACTGGTGACTTAAGATAAGGAGTTAAATGGTAGGGGAAGTTGTAAAGGCTCCTGTTAGGGGCCCAAATTAAATATTTTTAAGTAAAAAGCTCTGCACCGGTACACCATACCAATAGTGGTTGCACAAAATTAGAAGTATTTTTGGCAGATGAAAGTTAATTTATGTGTTGTGTGATTAGCAGACTCTGTGTATTCTGTGAATGCTGGTGTATACTACAAAAAAAAAAAAAAAAGAACTGTATGTCTATTGAGAAAGTGTGGCAGATCTAATGGAGCCAAATCGGTGCTGAATGCAAACACTGATCTCTAGATTTTTATGAATCAAACTAATGTTAACCTGACGAATAGGCAATAGATATAGGGTTGGTAAGGGGGCAAATTTATTTGTTTATATATACCACAAAAAGTGTCTAGAAAGTCCCAGCACAGTGGTGTTATGTGGCCCAATAACACCAGGCTATACCTTTTGGACCTGACTTGGTAATGTGTTTAAAGTGGATGTAAACCCATTTTTTTTATGTCAAAATGTACAGTATAAGATTTCCTATCATTTGTGCCCAGTCTTGCCACACAGATTAAGCCATCTCTGAGCAATCTTTTTTTATTGTTTGGTGAAATAAAACTTACAGAGAAAAACCTTAGTCTATTATGCCCCCTTGCTGTGAGTGACAGGTTATTTACATATCTCATGCACTAGCCTGGAGACATGCATTATTTTTTAATTCCCACCCCCGCTCCATTTTTGAAGTCATATGGTTACTAATCTCTAACAGGATGCCCTAACATCTGTATGAAAATTCTCAATTCTTATATCCTTGTAGTATAACCTACCAGACCCTTTACATTATTGCTGCATTAGGTATATTACACTCCTCTTTTATCCCCATGTCACCATATTATATAAGCATAGTTGCAAACTCACAAGCAAAAAAAAAAAAACATTAAATTATTATTAAAACCTAAAATGTCATACAGAGATTCTCCCACTCAACAAAAAAAGGAGTATCAATTAAGACTTGTATACAACATAATCAGAGCAGTTACTGGATGCCAGTTCCCCGGAAGCAAAATATTCTTCTTAGCAATAAAAAGCATGCAAATTAAGGTGACTGAAACATGCTTTCAGCTAGCAAAGTAATATGGTAGCTATTCATCACCTCAAGTCATAAAACACTAGGTCTTGTCCTTAGCATATTCTAATGAAGCCTATCATGCAAATGAGAGTGACCTTTTCGGTGCATTCTGCAAGTTCACATTTATGAGAGGAGTATATATAGTTTGCCAATACAAACTAGCCAAAGACTGTGTAATTACTATAATCAATTAGTAGTTAGTGTCGCTCTGCTCATTTGTAGCTAATGTCATCCAAGCAGTTTTTGAGAAAGCCACCTTTGATTAGCTTATTTTGTTAGTCATTTTGTAATGAGAGAAGGAAAAATATATATATGCCACGTCAGCCCTTCTTCAATAGGTGAGAGCTGTTACATCATTCTCCTATATGGCTTATACATAGACAGAAAAGTTTGTTCAAGAAAATAATCTCCTTAAAATGATATTGAACTTTTCTGCTTGGAAAAAAAAAAAGCAACATTAATATTTAAATATTTAAATGAAGGACACTCTCCCATAAGGCAGTTCAGGACAGGTAGAGATGACTTGGTGGAACCCAGGCTTCCTTTTCAACGGATGAGTAAACAGGCCATAGCCTCTGCTCACCAACAGTCTATTTTGTAGACAGTTATGGATAGGAAACATTACGGGAGCTGGTAATTAAAGTAAAAACTAATACTGTCTCAGAGATGGGGAATTTTGTACAGAAAGATCATTTATCACAGTGTACAGTTCCCACTATAGAAATGAATTATCCTCTTAGTTAACAAGTATCCTTCCCTAAGCTGCTAAATGCAACAAACCACAATGTGGACCAATTGTCGCTTTAATAGCCATTTATTCAAAATCTGCACAGGTTGGCAAAGAAAATATTTCATATACTACAAAACGAGCAGCCTAAAATTAAAGTGACTTGTGATGATAAAATGTAATGGTAATATTTTTTTAATGCCACTGGATTATCAGCACCAACAGCTTTAATCATTTATATATACACAAGTTCTTAAAAAAATATATGCACACTTTACTTCTGTTTTCAACAGATTCAAATTCCAATACAAGTGGTGCAGCAATAGTAGTTTGGCTGTTAGGACAGTAACCTTTGAGTACTGGATTCCATTGTTTAATTTCCATCAGGGAAACTGCATGGAATGTTGAAATTGAATGAAGAAATTTCATCAGCACACCAAGGATTCCTCAAAAGGGTCCAAAGCTTTAATTTCAAGGTCATATGGCAATGTTTTGGAGCCACGCAGGACCTCTTTCATCAGACAAGTGACCAAAAGGTCCCTGCATGGCCCCAAAACGTTGCTGTATGTATACCATGTGACCTTGGAATTAAAGCTATGGACCCTTTTGAGGAATCCTTGGTGTGCTGATTTCCAGCCTGTGGTCATTACAGCACTCAGCTTAAAATCCTTTTCTCTGTCGTCCATGGACGGACACAGCTCCTTAAATCTTGACATTTGGGTTATGTTCCTGTACATAAGAGAGGATCTCCTATGAACAGGAACATAACCCATATGTCAAGACTTGTGAAGGCTGTGTCTGTCCATGGACGATAAGAGAAATCGTGTTTTTCTCTAGTTTACCCTCAGAACCAATAAAGTACTGTTGTAAGTAACCAATACTGTTGCAGTATACTGTATACCTGCGCTTCTATGCATGACTGCAGGAGGGACATTATACAATGGACTTCTGTTGGAACCACAAATCATATGAATGGATGTAGAACATATGTTTATGTACATGAAAAAAGAAAATAAACAGTCCGTTGGCTAAAAGCTTATAGATAGAATTATATGGATAGTGTAGTATACTTATACTACATTAATGGGCATCTGAGCCATTTTGGCATCCACTTGAAAAGTAAGCACTAGACCTTATGTAATAATAAAATGAACATGTTTAGTTAAAGCTATTGGGGTAGATTCATGTAGATCAGCGGATCTTTTGATCCGCGTGATCTATCTTTTTTACGATCCGCCTGCGCCAGTTTTTGAGGCAAGTGCTGTATTCAGAAAGCACTTGCCTCGTAATTAGCCCTGGCGGATCGTAAATCCCCCGGCGGAATGCAAATTCCGCGGCTAGGGGGAGTTTACTATTTAAATCACGCGCGTCCCCGCGCCGATCGTACTGTGCATGCGCCGCCGACAAAATTTCCCAGCGTGCATTGCTTTAAATGACGTCGCAAGGACGTCATTGTTTTCGATGTTAACGCAATTAACGTATGGCCGTATTCCCGGACGACTTACGTAAACGACGTAAAAAATTCAAAACTCGACGCGGGAACGACGGCCATACTTAACATAGGATCCGCCGCACTTACCCCGCATATAGCAGGGGTAACGATCCGCCGGAAAGAGACGAACGCAAACGACGTAAAAAAAAAGCGACGGCCGGGCGTTCGGTTCTGAATCGGCGGTTCTCCTCATTTGCATATTCGTCGCGTAGAAAAAAAGAAGCGCCACCTAGCGGACGGCGGGAGAATGCAGCCTAAGAACCGACAGTGTAACTCACTTACACCAGTCGGCTCTAAGGGAGATCTATGCGGAACCTGATTCGAGGAATCAGCCGCATAGATCCGAGCGTCGGATCTCACAGATCCGACGGTGTATCAGTAGATACACCGTCGGATCTCTACATGAATCGACCCCATTGAGTCTAATTATGCACAATGCCATTTCTATTATGTACCACTGTAAAAGCTCAATAAACAAAAAAGGAGATGAAGAATCTCAGAAGAAAGATAAACATGCTATATATATATATATATATAGTGTTTTACAACAATGGCTATGAGAGATCAGATATAAAGAGGACCTATAAAGTGAAATTCTCAAAAAAGGCAGGCAGAACTCAAAGGATTAGACATGAAGACTGCCTGCCATCTTTCCATTATCACTGATTTAAATTCATACCTAACACACACTTTGTAATTTCCATTGTCCCTTCTATTTCTGTAAGGCGATGATGGCACTGTAATTATTTTAATTTAAAAAAAACATGATTTTCTTAATCAATATACAGCTGTCACATGAACCAGATTGTTCCCAGCCTGTCTGCAGGGAAACATAAACAGGAGGAGCTCCTAGTCCTCTGCTGCTGATTACATGTTACAAAAAAAAACACCTTTGGAATAAAGATAAAATATCAACAAACTACTTTAACCAGTTGCTTACTGGGCACGTAAACCCCCCTCCTGCTCAGACCATTTTTCAGCGCTGATGGAGCTTTCTTTTGGTGGTATTTGATCACCTCTGCGGTTTTTATTTTTTGTTAAAAAAAAAATGTAAAAATACAGAATATCTAATATAATATAGAATATATAATATATGTATGGTGGGCACTGATAGGCGGCACTGATGGGCACTGAGGTGGCATTGATGGGTGGCACTGAAGGGCTTTGATAGGTGGCACTGGTGGGCATTGAGAAGTTGCACTGATAGCTGGCAGTGATGGGCACTGATGGGTGGCAGCGATGGGCACTGATGGGTGGCAGCGATGGGCACTGATTGGCACTGGTAGGTTACACTGATAGACAGCATTGTTAGGTGGCACTGATGAGGCACTGACTGGCACCACTGGTGGGCATTGCTAGGTGGCACTCATGGGCACTGGCAGGTGGTATGTATTGCACAGATGAGGCAGAATCACCTCTTCCTCTTCGGGACCAATGTCCCTTGAAAACAAGTCGGTGATCTGCTTTTTTTTTTCTCCTCGCGCTATCAGCGTGAGAAAAAAAAAAGATTGCCGATCCTTTGTTTAAATCACATGATCAGCCGTCATTGGCTGACAGCTGATCACGTGGTAATTACACGGACAGCTGATTACACAGATCTGTGATCACCTGAGTCTCAGTGATTACAGCACATGCCACACGTGAAGGGGAGGGCATCTATTGACGGCCTCCCGGCAATTGGGGCCCGCGCTGTGGCCGTCATTCAGCTATAGTGCGGACACCAAGTGGTTAAATTAACAGAAACTGGAAATGGAGAACAGCAGGATCAACCAGTTATTTTATTTTTTTATTTTTTTGCAGAATTCAGAAAACAAATCTTATAGAGACTGAGTATGAACATCGGGTAATACACCTTTTACTGATCGTTTATGATGTGGGTTTTGGTGACACTTTAATATGACACGTTCTGAACAGTTAGTCTGGGTGGATGTGACCATATTTGTAGAGGGCTTTGCTTTGAACTTTTAGAGCTGCCTCTGATGACTGGTGGGGAAATGTCTGAACAATTTAGTTGGATTGGCATGCCAATGTTTTTTTAATTCTACATTTGATTTTTAGGATGCACATGTGCATTTCAATAAGTATTTTTTTTTCCTAAATGAAAACCACATTCATAGTTAGAAAAAAACATTTAGGGAAAAATAAAAAATGTTCTTCGAATTTTGTCATCATTACATATGGATACATTTGGACACTATTAGGAAATTGAAAAAACATTCCAAAAACGAATTTTCCAAAATGAAATTCTGAAGTATGGCAAAGCTTAAATGTCAACCCCCACACTTGTATTAGGAATGTTGCCAGCTTGGAGATTTATTTTGGGGGGTATTTAGGGTATAGCATTTTGCACATTAACATGCACTGTGTTAGGTGGGTTACGAGTGCAGGAATCGCACCTGTTGCCACACCGACAAACCAAACGCAGCCAAAATGTGCTGCTCTTTTAAAGAGACCCTCAGGGCCACCATTTATTCACGTGTAAGAAAATGCATGGTGCAAAAGTATCATGCAATTTCCCTGTTGCTACCGTTATAAAAATATGCAAGAACCTTTTTCCTCCATTTCCCGCAGTAAGCCCATTTGTTCATACTGAATGCAAAGATATGAACCAAGCCTTAAAAATAGTCCATTAATTTCACCACTTCACCCAGGATTACGTCATATGACGTCGGGGACTTGAGTGACGATATATGAATGATGCCTGCAGCTGCAAGATCACCCAGATATCATTCTTTTCAGCCGGCGTTACCTTGCACAAAAAAAACAATCATAGTGGCTGTTTCGCCGCGTAATTGTTTTTACAAGTAGCAGGAAGGGGACTCCCTGCTCACTGGTGCCCTCCAGTGTTTCTCCAGTCTCGCGAGCCGGAGAATGAACCTGCTGGCGGCAAAAGTTTACCACATATGTAAATCATGATCTGCCTGATTCTAGCTAAAATTGGAATCAATTTGTTTTGCTTAGAATAAAGATCACAATTCCCAGGGCATAACATCATCTTTTACATTATACAAAAAAAATTAGCTAACTTTAAGTTTTTTTATTTTTTGTTTTGTTTTTAAATCAATGAAGTGTTTTTCCAAAAAAAATGCATTTAAAAGACCACTGCACAAATACAGTGTGACATAACAAATGTCAACAATCGCCATTTTATTCCCTAGGGGTTCTGTTATATATATATATATATATATATATAATGTTTGGGGGGTTCCAAGTAATGTTCCAGCAAAAAAATAGGATTTTTGTACTCACCATAATATCCATTTCTCTGAGTTCATGGACGGACACAGCAGCATTGACCTTAGGGTATTATATCCTTCCTTCCAGGAGAGACTAGGCAGAAAACAGCACTTTAAAGCAGAGCTCCACCCAGGAAAACAACATTTTCACATATTATTTAAAAAAATTAAATAAAAAAAACCTGAAAATAAAAATAAAAAATACTCACCCGAAATACCTGTTGCTATGCGGAAGTCCGTAATCTGCCTCTTCCACTCCGCGGTGCCTTTTCTTCTTGTCCTTCTCCTTGTGAATGGGGCGCGCTGCTTTCTGGGAACTGTGTGTGTTCTCAGAGAGCAGCGCGCCCATTCACAAGCCAGAGTGAGACTCACGCAGGCGCAGTAGGAAATGGGCAGTGAAGCCGTACGGCTTCACTACCTGTTTCCCATACTGTGAATGGCGGCGCGGGACCCGGAGCGATCGCGGGACCGGCATCGGGGGGCCCATCAGCGCGGGCAAGTAGGACAAGGTAAGTGTCCTTATTTAAAGTCAGCAGCTACACTGTTAGTAAAATTGCGGCTGGAGCTCCGCTTTAAGTGTTAAAAACACTTTCCTCAGTACAATTCCTCCCAGGGGGCATGGTCCCCTGGGTATAACCCACTCACTGACTCAGCAGCTCCAGTTCGTAACAAGCAGTACAAAGAAAAAGGAGGGGTGGGTGCTGTGTCCATCCATGAACTCAGAGAAATGTATTTTAAGGGGAGTACAAAAATCCTATTTTCTCTTCCGTTCATGGATGGACACAGCAGCATTGACCTTAGGGACGTCCCCAAGCAGTGTCAAAAAAATTTGAGGGGTGGGAAAACGACACAGCAAAATAGGCTACACCCCAACCTTAAACTGCCGCCTACAACACCTTGCGGCCGAAGGAGGCATCCGAAGATGCACTCACATCCACCTTGTAAAATGTTGAGAAGGTGTGGATTGACGACCAGGTCGCTGCCTTACACACCTGTAACACAGACGATGATGGAAAGCCCAAGAGGCACTGATCGGCGTAGTCAAATGCGCATAGACCTGAAAAATGGTGGAGGAGGAGACCCCCAGACCTTTTTTAGGACCAGTCACCGACACGAACAGTGAGTCCGACTTCCGGAACGGAGCCGTAGCAGATAAGTACACCTGTAGGGCCCGAACCACATCCAAGGAATGCAAAGTGGACTCCTTCGGGATCCTTAAGGATGGTAACACAATGTCCTCATTAATGTGAAAAGCCGAAACGACCTTTGGGAGAAGAGACGGCTGCGGCCGCAGCACCACCTTATCCTTGTGGATGACCAAGTAGGGTCACTGAAAGTAAACAGCTAGAGCCGAAATCTGACTCTTAACCGTACTTAAGGCGAGAGCCTGATCCACTCCCCGCTGTAAGAACAGAAGAATCCGGGACATCACGTATGTATGGGGGTGCCATTTCATCTCTTCACACAGAGATGTAGGCCTTCCACGTACGATGGTAAATCTTTTGTGAAGTAGACTTCCGTGCTCGCAGCATGGTAGAGATCACCGAGCCTGACAGGCCACGGTCCTTCAGCACCTGGCTTTCAACAGCCACGTCGGACCCTGCGACAGAAGATCTTCTCTTAGGGGTAGACGCCAAGGAACGTCTGCCACCAGACGCACCAGGTCCGCGTACCAGGAACGGCGCGGCCAATCTGGGGCGATCAGGATCGTTGGAATCCCCTCGGCTTCCATTCTGCGCAGCAGGCGAGGAAGAAGCTTCAGAGGGGGGAAGGCGTAGGATTAGGCGATAGTGACCCCATTGAGCCGCCAACGCGTCCAACGCGTCCGCCCACGGTTCTCGTGACCTGGCCACGAACTGTGACACCTTCCGATTGAGACAGGATGCCAGAAGGTCCACGTCTAGAGTGCCCCATTTTCGGCACAGACTCTGAAACACCTCCGGGTGTAGTGACCACTCTCCTTGGTCTAACGTTTGGCGACTTAGGTAGTCGGCTTGCCAATTCTGTCCGCAGGCTTGTTAGGCTTGCGGTACCAGGTGCGCTTCTGCCCTGCGGCGGGAGTCTTAGCACCTTTGAAAACCTTTTCTTGCCGCACTGGGCGGGCGAATAAAAAACGCTTGGGGGTAGTAAAGGAGGGACCTTGCTTACGGCGAGGCTCCTTACCCTTCCCAGACTGTGGGAGCAGTGTGCTCTTACCACCTGTGGCATCCTTTATGACACTGTCACTGACAGAGGAGAGACCCACTTTTTTTAAAAGTCCTCCAACGTTGGGCGCATTTTCTTTGTGAATTTCATACGTGCCTCTCAACGTTGCGCCGCCATAGCGTAAAAGAAGATACGCTGATGGCTGTAAACCCGGGCCTACGTGTACAAAAAATGTTTTTTTTTTTTTGTTGTTTTTTTCAATTAATAAATAGGGACATTTTTATTGTACTTACGATTCTGCCTAGCATTTAGCTGTAATGTTTATGGGGGGGGGGGGGGGGATAGAAACACATAGAACACAAAAACCTTCTTTTAACAAATATTTGTTTCCATGCCAATTTAGAAAGGGGAGGTGGACAAAAAAACAAAACAAAAAAACAGCAATCAAGTTGCAATAAGAGAAGTGACACTTAAGATTTATTGGTTTACTTCTACATACTGCAGAAGCCAGTCACCTCACGCAGTGTCAAACAAGTACAGGTTGTCGATACTGACATGTAGTGAAAACAGTAGGAAGATAGCTCTTTCATACTTGTCAGGCTATGCTCTGATCCATCTGTGACAGTTACAGAGAGAAGACACAAAAAAAAAAAAAAAAAGAGTAAATGAGGATACTATGAACAAGCAGTGCACTTGAAATGCCTGAGGCCTCTGGCAGATCACTGAAAAAGAAACAGTGGACAAGGCCTTACGGAGAAGTCGTCTGACTCGCATAAAAAAAAAAAAAGGCCAACATGAAATGCTTCAGAAAACAGAAGACTAACTGATCAGCACAGCTCTGATTCAGACTGATGCTTTTATGATAAACATTCACGACAACTTGTGACCAAAGAGCTGTTACAACACTAATTGTCCATGAAAGCTGACCTGCAGCAAACCAGCAGAGTTCAGTTTCGATAGGCCTGGCTCAGGAATACAAATGTGATTACACATGACACAAGACATCCATGCATCAAAAATCTTTGAAAATGTCTGACATGACTTTGCACATGAGAAAAAATAAATAACAGAAACCGCCATATTTTTTTTTTCTTTACAAAAAGAATGCCAAGCCGATGAATATACAATAAAATGTATTTGTATATAGCACGTTTAAGCATATTCCTTCCAGATTTTTGTCATATGTATCCAATAAATAAGTCCATAGACAAATGTATAAAAATATTTATATTAGTTACCATATTTATCGGCATATAACACGCACCTTCATTTTAAGTGGGTAGTTTCAGGAAAAAATAATTAAATAAAGAACTTTGAAGCAAAAAAAAGGGTCAGTGCCAATCAATGCAGCCTGATCAGTGCCCATCTGCAGCCTCAAAACTGCCCATCAATGCAGCTTGATTAATGCCCATCTGTAGCCTCACAATTGCCCATAAATGCAGCATGATTAATTCCCATCTGCAGCCTCCCCATTGCCATGAATGCAGCCTGATCAATGGCCATCTCAGGGAGGGGGCGGCATGAGCGCCATCAGATTACATACAGCAAGAATCTCCTGTTTACTCTGCGGCCTCTTTAACTACTTTCACCCAGCCACTGCACATATACAGCTAGGTGGGCACTCTCTCCTTCTGAGTGGACGTTCAGGAACGTCCCTCAGGAGGGGGATCGCGCAAGATCCCGCGCAGAGGCGCGATCCCAATGCACTCATGTCACCCGGACACTGTGCATCATAGATCGGCAGGAGGGCTCTGTGATTGGCCCTCCTGATCACATTACGGCCGTGTTCAATCACAGCCATCAAGTGATGTAAACAAGGAGCCAGTTGCTAGGTGATAGGCTCTCCTCTCCTCAAACAGAAGTTGTCTGTGAGGAGAGGAGGGTGAATCGCTGCAGCTGGCTGGTGATCAGTGAGTATGAGCTGTTTTTTCAGCTTTTTACTCACTGATCACCAGTCTAGTGTCCCACAAAGTGTAAAACACAAAAAGTAAACGCACATGTCCCCAAAACATGTCACCACACATGTCTCCACATAGTAAAAAAAAAACACCTGTCCCCCACATATGTAACAGTAAAATAACATGTCCCAATAATCATTTGCACACATATGTCCGTGATCACCTGTACATGATCATTTGCGTACATATGTTCGTAATCACACGGACCAATTATTATACACTTAACAGATTTTTTTTTTGTTAACCAAAAACATGTAGTAGAATACATTTTGGATTACATTTATGACAAAATTCGATTTTATTGGATTTTTTTTTTAAATAGAAAGATGAAAATATTTTTTTTTTCACATTTCTGCTCTTTTTTTGCTTATATCACAAAAAATCAAAACGGAGTCGTGAATAAATACCACCAAAAGAAAACCATTTGTGTGAACAAAATGATAACATTTTTATTTGGGTACAGTGTAGCATGACCGCGCAATTGTCATTGGAAGTGCGAGAGCACTGAAAGCAGAAAAATGGTCTGGGAAGGAATGGGGCGAAAGTGCCCAATATTGATGTGGTTAATACAATGTCCCGCCTCCTGGACCAGCTTCTATGATAGACAGAACACTGGTCCAATGCCAGGCCCAAGAGACAGGACTTACTATTACAGAGGCCGCTGAGTAAACAGGAGATTCTTGCTATATCTCCCCGTTCTCTCTGAGGCAGCCCAAATTGCAGTATCGGTGTATAACACGCCCAAACTATTTGCAACCAATTTGCAGAGTGAAAAGGTGAGTGTTATACGCCAATAAATACAGGCCCAGATTCACAGAGCAATTACGCCTGTCTAACTGGTGTTAGACAGGAGTAATTTCAAATTTCACGCGCCGTATCACTAGTTTGAATCCTCAAACCATGATACGGCGGCTTCGGGCTTCGTTCCGAGAGGCTTACGTCTTCGTAAGCCTTCGGATCTACGCTGCGATATTTTTGCGGCCGCTGGGAGGAGTTTGCGTCGTTTTCATGCGTCGGGATATGCAAATGAGTTTTTACGGCGATCCACGAAGATACGAGCGGTCTTCGCAATCGCTTTCGTCTATTTTTTTATACGTACTGTTAGACCAGCTTTTGTATGTTGAAGACAAAGAAAAATGGATAGCCGCACTCCAAAACCTGATGGGTGGTCTTTTATTCAATAGACAGCATGTACAAAAATAGGGTCACAGCAGTAGAAACAAGGAACAGCCGACGCGTTTCGCACTGGATCAGTGCTTATTCATGGCTAATGAAGCATTAAAACTGTTAGGTATATATAGAACATAGGGTGAACATGTGACCAATCTCAATTAATTGCCCGGGAGGAGCCTATGATATTAGGACAACCCCTGATGCCAATGAGATAGTCACATTACACCTGTGCACACCAAAGCAAGAAAAAACAAACAAATACACACAAATGTGAAACCAATAATCAAAATGTATAAAAAATAGCACATTATAAACATAATGCACATATAAAATACTGTACATGTGGTACATACATAGTACTACAGTGACACAAAATGGTAAAACATGAGGCAATGATGAATGAAATAAAATAAAAGCTTAAAGACGATGCAATTCAAACCACAATAGGCTGTAAAAAGAGCATAAGATAAACTATGCAAATGAAATGTATAATGGTGATGGAACAAATAAATATGAATAAAAGTGAAAAATGAATGTGAATATGTGTGTCGATATGAATGAAAACATATGTAATGAAATGAAGCACTAGATCTATCTAACAACTTGGTAAATGGCAGAAAGAATAGATCTATGTGTGTATTGGAGATGGATTCATCCATTATGGTGACGTGCATATAAACATAATTGAGAATGTGGATGTAAAGGGTTACCCGAGATTAAATGACAACATTTGGGAAAAATGACAGGACAGGACTTACTATTACAGAGGCCGCTGAGTAAACAGGAGATTCTTGCTATATCTCCCCGTTCTCTCTGAGGCAGCCCAAATTGCAGTATCGGTGTATAACACGCCCAAACTATTTGCAACCAATTTGCAGAGTGAAAAGGTGAGTGTTATACGCCAATAAATACAGGCCCAGATTCACAGAGCAATTACGCCTGTCTAACTGGTGTTAGACAGGAGTAATTTCAAATTTCACGCGCCGTATCACTAGTTTGAATCCTCAAACCATGATACGGCGGCTTCGGGCTTCGTTCCGAGAGGCTTACGTCTTCATAAGCCTTCGGATCTACGCTGCGATATTTTTGCGGCCGCTGGGAGGAGTTTGCGTCGTTTTCATGCGTCGGGATATGCAAATGAGTTTTTACGGCGATCCACGAAGATACGAGCGGTCTTCGCAATCGCTTTCGTCTATTTTTTTATACGTACTGTTAGACCAGCTTTTGTATGGCCGTCGTTCCCGCGTCAAATTAAATTAAATTTTTTTTTTTTTTTTTTACGTAACTCGATCGGGAATAGGAATCTCCGTAAACGACGCTACTCAAGAAAAAATGACGTAACGACGTGATTTCGCGCAATGCACGGCGGGAAATTTGCGAACGGAGCATGCGCAGTTCGATCGTCGCGGGAACGCGCCTATTTTAAAAGATTCACGCCTCCTACTCGCGCAGATGGATTGCGACGGGAGAAATACACTACGCCGCCGTCGTTTACTGGACAAAATCTACCTGGATTCCACGTAGAGCCAGGTAAAAAACGGCGGCGTAGTGTATTTCTGATACTCTACGATAGTCTAACTCTATCTGAATCTGGGCCACAGTATTTAGACATTTTAAGTTTGATATACCAAAGACTGACTAAACTGACAGGCATTGCTTGAAATCCTAATAATGGATTCCCATGTGACAATGGCTCCAAACTTGTTAAACGTTACCTCTAGCACATACACATTCGAGGATACTTTCTAAATTTTATAGTAAATAGAAAAAACACAACATTCTAATGTCATAATTTTTGCACATACAGTTATTAAACATTTCAAAAGAGCATTCCTTTTTGCCAACTTTTAAAATAATTTTAACCATGTCAGCCCTGGAAAAATTGGCTGCTCAATGGCCAGGCCATTTTTGGCGATACGGCACTGTGTTGCTTTAATTGACAATTGCGCGGTTGTGCGAAAGTTGTACCCAAACAAAATCGACGTCCTTTTTTTTTTCCTACAAATGGAGCTTTCTTTTAGTGGTATTTGATCATCTTTGCGGTTTTAACTTTTTGCACTATAAATGAAAATAACAGCGCCACTGGCAGGACGTACAGCTACGGTGGCTGGTCAGCAAGCTGTTAGTAAATCAATCCAGTGAGGAATGCCAAAAGGAACCTGGAGTAAAAAGTACCATCACAGAGCTAAACAGATCATTGTATAAAGCTCAAATAAAATTATTGTTTATTCATTACAATGGCAACTCATTACCCCTTGATAAGACCAATTACAGCATGGGCCCAAAGCTGGAAGTGCATCAGAATGATGCAGGAAGTGCATTATTGGACACACCTCCACACTGAGCATGCTCCTGTCTATTTAAACACGGTGTGCTGGTGATATCTTGGATCCAGTTGCTTTGCTCAATGCAGGTCCAACACAAAGCAAAATTTATGGTTTTCAATAAGCAAAATTCAAACCAACATTATGTGAGTATTGGCTTAGGCACCATACACACTATGAAGCCTTGTACACATGATTGGACTTCCATTAGACAAATCTGTGGAATTTTGTGCAAAGGGCGTGGTCTGTGAACTTGTTCTGCATACAAACGGCAGAACGTTTTCAGACAACATTCACAAAACATTTTTTTCTGCTCTTTATCGCCACTCTTTGGGCAACTTTTGCTAATATTATCTTATGGTTAGCACTTATGTTTGTACTTTGGATTTTAGTCTGACGAATGTGTACACACGGTCGGATAATCTGAAGGAACACATTTGTTGTCAGACAATTTGAGAGCATGACCATCCAACGTTTGTTGTCGGAAATACAGACAATTGTCTGATGGAGCATACAGACAGTCGTTTTATCTGACAAAACACGTCCATCGGACAATTGTTGTCGGAATATCGCATCGTGTATACAGGCCTTAAGATTTTCTGCAGATTTTTGTCATCAGATTTATCAAAACTATATAATATGAGGTCAAACCTTAAGAGTTTCAATTTGGATGCAATCAGGCAGGCCCTTACACTACATGGTTTTAGTAAATCTGAAGTCAAATTTCTGCAGAAAATCTAATCGTGTGTATGGGGTCTTAGAGTTTCATGATCACAGATGGGGTGTGGGAATCATTCAGACACAAGGTACAGGTAAAAAAAAATACATTATTATGCAATTGCTTCTATTATTCCCACACAATCATGAAATTTAGCATCAGTTGTGAACTCTGAACATGCCAGGTTATGTTATGTTACAAGTCTCAGCAGCAACTCAGATTTGCTAGAGAGCCAACGGCAGAGCATACATTGGCTGTAGTACCCGTGATAACGGCACATAAAAAACACAAGCACAGCTAGAGAAAGTCAGGTCATGTAGGAAAATCAGGGAGAACATAACAGTAAGGTCCAGGAGTTCAAGATGGTACAGCAGATCTCTTGTTGCTTGTTAATTTTGATAAGACTTATGCCTGTATATGTCTACCCCCCCCCCCAAAAAAAAAAAAATATGGTGTACCTAGCTTTTTTAAATACATTTTTAGACTTAAATGTAAAAAAAAAAAATGAAAAAAAAAAATCTGAGGCACTCGTGATGTAGACCAATGTTTCTCAACTCCAGTCCAGCAGGTCATGTTTTGAGGCTTCCCATTATTTTTCACAGGTGATTTGATCAGTTTCACTGCCTTATGGCCCGTACACATGGGCGAAAACAGTTGTCTGAGGAAGAATCGTACGATTTTTAGATTGTGTGTACACTACTTTCGAGAGCCGATCACGACAGTTGACCTGATATTATTCGATTGGACAAGCACAACATTTTTCCTCATACGATGCCAGATTGTATGATTTTCGTTTAGTCAGTATAGCTGTCGTTCAAAAATACATTACAACACATGACATCACTTCTGTAGGAGAGTTTTCGTGACTTTAATAACCTATTCAATTTCTACTTGCGACTATTAAGCGGAAAAAGTCTGTTGTATGATATTTGGATCGTGCGTACGGGCCATTGGTAATTACCACAGCCATTGTTATCCGAGGGAAATCCTGAAAACATGACCTGTTGGGGGTACTTGAGGACTGGAGTTGAGAAACATTGATGTACACAAGGTCTCTCAGATGCACCCTGGGATGCCCACCTCACCAGTGCTTTCCAGGGAGACCTCTCTGGATATTGAGCATGCAGGGTACGAAAAATGTTGTGGTCTCATTTTCAATAAGCAGCCAAGGAAAATCTCATGCATGCATTATATAAAATCTGTCTTGGTTTCCTATTTAACAATAAGACCAACAGATTGCGTAGAGTGCATGTCCATGTTTTGGTGCACATGTCATCAGTAGGATGACACAGGGAACCAGGAAACTGGCTGCTGGTTATGTTTTTTTTTTTATGTTGGCAAGGAAGCAAGCACAGGCAGAACAGGCATGAAAGGGATCTGGCAAGAAGGGGGAGACTTGTCTACCTACAGTGCCTTGCGAAAGTATTTGGCCCCCTTGAACTTTGTGGCCTTTTGCCACATTTCAAGCTTCAAACATAAAGATATAAAACTGTAATTTTTTGTGAAAAAATTAAAACAAGTGGGACACAATCATGAAGTGGAACGAAATTTATTGGATATTTTAAACTTTTTTAACAAATAAAAAACTGAAAAATTGGGTGTGCAAAATTATTCAGTCCCCTTAAGTTAATACTTTGTAGCGCCACCTTTTGCTGCGATTACAGCTGTAAGTCGCTTGGGGTATGTCTCTATCAGTTTTGCACATCGAGAGACTGAAATTTTTGCCCATTCCACCTTGCAAAACAGCTCGAGCTCAGTGAGGTTGGATGGAGAGCGTTTGTGAACAGCAGTTTTCAGTTCTTTCCACAGATTCTCGATTGGATTCAGGTCTGGACTTTGACTTGGCCATTCTAACACCTGAATATGTTTATTTGTGAACCATTCCATTGTAGATTTTGCTTTATGTTTTGCATCATTGTCTTGTTGGAAGATAAATCTCCGTCCCAGTCTCAGGTCTTTTGCAGACTCCATCAGGTTTTCTTCCAGAATGGTCCTGTATTTGGCTCCATCCAGGTTTCCATCAATTTTAAACATCTTCCCTGTCCCTGCTGAAGAAAAGCAGGCCCAAATCATGTATGCTGCCACCACCATGTTTGACAATGGCAATGGTGTGTTCAGGGTGATGAGCTGTGTTGCTTTTACGTCAAACATAAAGTTTTGCATTGTTGCCAAAAAGTTCAATTTTGGTTTCATCTGACCAGAGCACCTTCTTCCACATGTTTGGTGTGTCTCCCAGGTGGCTTGTGGCAAACTTTAAACGACACTTTTTATGGATATCTTTAAGAAATGGCTTTCTTCTTGCCACACTTCCATAAAGGCCAGATTTGTGCAGTATACGACTGATTGTTGTCCTATGGACAGAGTCTCCCACCTCAGCTGTAGATCTCTGCAGTTCATCCAGAGTGATCATGGGCCTCTTGGCTGCATCTCTGATCAGTCTTCTCCTTGTATGAGCTGAAAGTTTAGAGGGACAGCCAGGCCTTCGTAGATTTGCAGTGGTCTGATACTCCTTCCATTTCAATATTATCGCTTGCACAGTGCTCCTTGGGATGTTTAAAGCTTGTGAAATCTTTTTGTATCCAAATCCGGCTTTAAACTTCTTCTCAACAGTATCTTGGACCTGCCTGGTGTGTTCCTTGTTCTTCATGATGCTCTCTGCGCTTTAAACGGACCTCTGAGACTATCACAGTGCAGGTGCATTTATACGGAGACTTGATTACACACAGGTGAATTCTATTTATCATCATTAGTCATTTAGGTCAACATTGGATCATTCAGAGATCCTCACTGAACTTCTGGAGAGAGTTTGCTGCACTGAAAGTAAAAGGGGCTGAATAATTTTGCACACCCAATTTTTCAGTTTTTTATTTGTTAAAAAAGTTTGAAATATCCAATAAATTTTGTTCCACTTCATTATTGTGTCCCACTTGTTGTTGATTCTTCACAAAAAATTACAGTTTTATATCTTTATGTTTGAAGCCTGAAATGTGGCAAAAGGTCGCAAAGTTCAAGGGGGCCGAATACTTTCGCAAGACACTGTAAATAACTGAAAACACCCTTCACTTTCTGTCCCATAGCTAAAACAGGAAGTGAGGGAAAATCCCTGCAGATTAGGAGAGTCTCTTGGGAACCCCCAGGTCACCAGAACTAGTGCCCCCATGGGAAGACTCCCCCTCTATTACTTTTCTGGGGACAACCCAAAATGTGGGATTTTTACTTCCACTTTTAATGATAATGGTAAACAGGACAAACAGAGAGGGTAAATCCCACTAATGGGGGCACAGACAGCAATAAAAACCGACAGGAGTTCTAATCTCTCTGCACTCTATCCAAAACTAAGGAAAAAAAAGAATCTTGACAGCTTGCCAATATTTAGCAAAACTAATCACACTGATTTTAAAATGGGATAACCAGGCACACAATACCAGCAGATAATTCCTCACAAATTCCTTTTTAATAACTATCAAGTAACCACATTTGTGTTGTAAACAAAATGACCCAAGGCGAAATATACAAGAACTTCTCAAGAAACAGGCATCTTCCTAGGACTGTAGAAATCATCAGCCAATTGTTAAGAAAACATCTGGCGCTTACATTAGCCCATAAAGAGGCTATAAAAAAAATCCACAGCAGTTTTCCAAATTGTTCTGAGCATCATATAACACACACCTTTTTATTGTTATTAAATACAGTCATCAGTACTCCATAGAGCAAGAAATGTGAATCAGGTCGACAAAAGACCCACCACACTAACCTCAACACAGATCTATTTTCCCTCAGACATTCACCTAACGGGACCACCAGAGACGCAGCAATACTTTCTGAGCTCAAACAAGCAAAGAGGTGGTTTCTGTGATATGCTGATAAACATAATTCCCCCTGACTCGCTCGCTGCTGCTCTGCTCTGCTGACTAGCTTTTACTATAGTTTAGAAATGGAAATGAGTGATTTATAAAGTGTGATAGTGCAGAGAGGATACACATTGAACCCTACATAGGTTGATGCTGAAAAATAATGCACCTGCCCTGTCAAGCAAACCATTTATTTTATGGCCAGAAATATTTCAAGAGTGCTGTAAAATTTATCATGTAACAACAATGTAGCCTTAGCCAACTAGAACAAAACTTAAATTATCGAAGGTTTCTGAGGGAAAATATGAGCGTCATTACTAAAGAAAAAAAAAGCCATGCCTACACTGGTATGGTTCAGACAAAGGAGAAGAATGCTACAAAACTGTGTGAACCAAGAGCAGTTTACATAATAACTATATGTATAGTAGCACTACTGTTTGTTCTATTCTGTGTGTGGGGGGGCAACCAAATGGAAGAAACTGTCCTTGAGCTTCACAACACAACCATGATGTCTATGCAACAACAAAGGTAATATCTATGGACAAACCCATAGCAAAGCAGTTGATATTTAAGCCACCTCAAAGTAACTAGAGAAACCACCAGAACATGCACTAGATGATGAAGATAATGATAATAATATTAAGACTAATATATTGTAAAAATACCACAACATTTTCTTCTATAATTGGGTCACATGATCATGCTAGTCTGTTTCCTCTTTAACCACGTAACCCCCTCCCATATTGCTGGTCAAAGACCAGAGCACTTTTTGCGATATGGCACTGCGTCGCTTTAACTGACAATTGCGCGGTCGTGCGACGTGGCTCCCAAACAAAATTGGCGTCCTTTTTTCCCCCACAAATAAAGCTTTCTTTTGGTGGTATTTGATCACCTCTGTGGTTTTTAGTTTTTGCGCTATAAACAAAAATAGAGCGACAATTTTGAAAAAAATATATATTTTCAACTTTTTGCTATAAATAAATATCCCCCAAAAATATATATATAAAAACATTTCTTCCTCAGTTTAGGCCAATACGTATTATTCTACATATTTTTCGTAAAAAAAAAAAAAAAAAAAAAATCGCAATAAGCGTTTGATTGGTTTGCGCAAAAGTTATAGTGTTTACAAAATAGGGGGTAGTATTATGGGATTTTTATTATTTATTTTTTACTAGTAATGGTGGCGATTAGCGTTTTTTTTTGGTACTGCGACATTATGGTGGACACTTGACAAATTTTTGGGACAATTGGCATTTTTATAGCGATCAGTGCTATAAAAATGCATTGCTTACTATAAAAAATGCCACTGGCAGTGAAGGAGTTAACACTAAGGGGCGGAGAAGGGGTTACATTTGTAACCTGGGTGTGTTCTAACTGTAAGGGGGGGTGGACTGACTGAGGGAAATTACTGATCTTCTGTTCATACATTGTATGAACAGAAGATCAGCATTTCTCTCCCTGACAGGACTGGGAGCGGTGTGTTTACAAACACAGCTCCTGTTTCTCGCTGTGCAACGAGCGATCGCATGTGCCCGGCAACGATCGCGCCTGCCGGGCACGCGCACGAAAGTCAGGGCGAGCGGGCGGCGCGCCCCTAGTGGCCGCTCTCGAGAGCTACGGGCTCTCGCGCAGGGGAGCCGAAACCTGCCGCCGTAGAATTTCGGCAGCTGGTCAGCAAGTAGTTAAAAAGATGAAACCCAATTGCCTAGTACACAAAATCGTTTTTCCCATCTGGAAAACTGCCCTGTTTTCCTTTGGCCGGGAAAACCAGCCGTGTGTATGCTCCTTAGCAGTTTTCCCGATAGGAAAACTGTGGTATAAAAAAATGAGAACATGATCCCTTTTTTCTCGCTGCGGATCGCAGTGTTCGTTTTCCCGCAGTTTTCATATGGTAAACACTGAGAGAGAGCATACACACGGTTTTCCCGACCAAAGTTCTCCTGGCAGTTTTCTTGTCGGGAAAACACGGCCGTGTGTACAGGGGAAAAGGGACCGAGCCAGTTCTTGGTTTTCTTGGCGGTCTTTTGACCTTTGTGGTAGATCGTGGTAGAAGTGGTATATTCCTATGACGCTGGATGGACCTAAAAATTCAGTACACACAGGTAATATGCTGTTAACCGTTTTCTATGGGCAGAGACACAGAAATGTGAATATCACTTGAGGTGGAGCATCCAGTAAACAATGTCAATCATGGGGACACTGGAAGTGGCAGAACTGCTTACATTTTATTGTGTTGCCACCACTATAGCCCATGGAAAAATATTACCTGGCTTAGGAACAAGATATATTGCCTGATATAGCAACAATGCAGGCTCCAGAGCAATAAGGCTAGGTTCACATTAATGTGGCTTTCTGGTGCGTTTTGCATCTTGGAAAACACTATTTTGATGGAGAGCTCCTCTGCCCTAAAGCATCCCCCCCTCATGTTGAGGACATGTGGCCTGATATGGGCGCTTACTCATCCCCCCTTTCCTGATCTGCAGGGCTGAACGCTTGGATGGGGGTTGAGTGTGGATTTCGGGGGGTACCCCACAATTTTTTTTGCAGTGGGGTTCACCTCAAATCCATACCAGACCCAAAGATTTAAGCCAATTTGTTTTTCCGATTTTTTTATTCCTGACAATTTTTTTTTATTATTATTCTTCAGCTGTCAACAGGAAACCCCCCCCCTAACAGTTGACGACTGATCGGCCGCCTGCTCCTTAACAACCAACTTCACAGTTTGTTATTGGGGGGGGAACCCGCAACACTTGCATTTTTGGTGTAGTTCAATTAAAGTCTATTACACGCAAAGCACAATCTGCTGCAGGAAAAAAGTCCCTGCCCCTTGCCTAAAACGCAGCGGCTGAAAAATGCATGGATGTGAACGCTTACCATAGGAAACCATGTTAAATCTACTGTAATGCATTTCAGCAAACCACACTAAAAAATGCATAGGTGTGAACCTAGCCTAAAGTCAAAGATAAGCTACAATGATAAGAGGTACTACAGTTGGAGAAAAAAATAAAATAATAACTATCAGCAACTTACTTTACCACCACTTTCTTTCTTTATGAAATGGCACAAGGCAACAGTTAAATATTTAATTGGTGAAAGTAATCAAAATAATCAAGTGAATCCTCTGTGTAGCATCATGGAGTAGACTTGTGCACAACGGAAACATTTGTTTAGTTTAGTTTCTTTTCTGTCCCAGTTAATTTGTAATCATTCGTAATTTTGCTAAACAGAATTCGTATTTTCGCAAGCGTCATTTTTCGTTGAATCGGAATGATTTGTATTAATGTAAGCCTTATTTTTAGTTGATTTATAATTCGTATTTTCAGTAGAGTACATTGTTTTTCGTTTATTCGCCATTTTCCATGTCTCTCTCACAATGGCGCTGCCTAACCTGCTACGAATGGATTTGTACTTTTCTAAATACATTGCAGTTATTTGCAACAATTTGAAATCCCGTATTTTACTTTCGTTTGACATGCGGCTATAGTCTCCGCCCCTGTACACCGTTTTGAGAGGTAGTTCAGCACAGTGAGGGAGGAGCAGAGTGTGTTATTGTTAGATGTGTGGTTGGGATCACAACAAGTCGACTTGCTGTTGAATTAGGCCGCATTAACGCAACAACGAATTATGCCGAAGGCATTCGCTATTTGCAATATAATTTATTACGGATTTGGTTTTATTCCCAATTGCTTTGTTTGGAAATCCAAATGCTCCCGAACCTCTGAAAGTTGCTAAAATTTGTCCGAATTTCGATTTGTTACAAAACTAATTGCACAAGCCTAACATGGAGGCAGTCACCCCCTTTTCCCCAGACTAGGAGCCAAAATGTCACATTTCATCTGTACTGCCTTCTAGAGGTCGACCGATATATCGGCAGGCCGTTATTCAGTCATTTTGGAGAAATTGGCATTGGCCGATTATTATTCAAATGTGGCCGATATTTAACACATCTGCATCAGCAGAGTGTGGAGAATGGAGGAGGAACGTGGGATTCCTCCTCCCTTCTCCACACTGTCTGCAGAGCAGCGCCGTGTGTGTGAAACACTAAGGAGAGAGAGAAGGGAGCTGTCAGTAGCACGGTCTGATGTCGGGGTGGACGGGACCCGGGTGGGCGGGACTCAGCTGTTCAACAGCTGGACTAGCTGTTGGCTGGATAGCTGCTGGAGCCCGTCCATCCGGGTCCCGCCCACCTCCATCATCACGATGAATCTGAGCTTCTCTCTCTCTCTCTCCATCTCTCTCTGCAGCATTGTGTGTGTGAAACACTAAGGAAAGAGAGAAAGGAGCTGTCATTAGCACGGTCTGATGTCGGGGTGGGCGGGACTCAGCTGTTCAACACCAGACAATGGGATAAGATCATTGGCTGGATAGCTGCTGGGTCCCGCCCACCTCCAACATCACGATGAATCTGAGCTCCTCTCTCTCGCTCTTCAACACCGTGTGAAACTGTATGGAGAGAGATTCAAACAGCTACATTATGGGCTGTGAAACCTGCCAGTGCCATCTGCTAATGCCAACCAGCCAGTGCCATCCAGTGCCACCTGCCAATGCCATCCAGTGCCACCTGCCAATGTCATCCAGTGCCACCTGCCAATGCCACCCAGTGCCATATGCCAACCAGTGCCACCTGCCAGTGCTAACTATTGCCAACCAGTGCCACTTGCCAATGCCAACCAGTGTCACCTGCCAGTGCCACCTGCCAGTGCCAACTATTGCCAATTAGTGCCACCTGCCAATCAGTACCAACCAGTGCCACCTGCTAGTGCCACCCGCCAGTGCCATCCGCCAATGCCAACCAGTGCCATCTCCCAGTGCCAACTATTGCCATCCAGTGCCATCTCCCAGTGCCAACTATTGCCACCTGCCAGTCCCAATTAGTGCCACTTGTCAGTGCCACGTGCCAATTAGTGACATCTGCCAGTGCCATCTGCCAATTCCAACTAGTGCCATCCAGTGCCACCTACCAGTGCCATCTGCCAGTTCCACCTGCCAATCAGTGCCATTTGCTATGTGCCAATTAGTTCCATCCAGTGCAACCTGCCAGTGCCAATTAGTGCCACCCGCCAATCAGTGCCACTTGCCCGTGTCACCTGTAAGTGCCACGAGCCAGTGGCACCTGCCAAAAAAAAAAAAATCGGCCTAAAATATCGGCCGCAAAAATCATATATCAGCCGCCCCGATTTCTAAATATCGGCATCGGCCAGGTAAACACACATATTGGTCGACCTCTACTGCCTTCACACTACAGAACTGATAAGGTTGCAAATCTACAATGGAATTCTGTGCACCATTAACTCTAAACAACAGCGCAATTCTGCCATTAAAATGTAAACAGGATTCTGTGGGTCCTGTTGTTTGAAAGGAGTGAATATGTGTGAAGGTGGTGACTTCTGTATCATGGGCATTATGAGGTCTATTCTTGTGCTCATTTCCATTAAATGTGGAAATTCATTGCCAAACGGCTATTTACGTTGTAAAACAATCAGATTCATACATATCCAAAAACAGTATGGCATGCAGATTTCGTTGAGGAAAGCTGGTTTACATTCATACTTAAATTATGCTGTTCATTTCTTTTTTCTAATGTAAAGACACGTAAAAGAATCCCTACTAAACGTACTGTGTAGAATCAATAATTATAAGGCCACAATTATGGATTTAAAAAATAATAAGATGTAAAAAAATAAATAAAAACCTCTCCTCAAAGACCTCCAGATAGGTGACGGAAATGAGACACCAATTCCTGCATAACAACCTCCCTGGCTTTTAGGACTGCAAGCAACAAATAATAACCTGTCTTCATCTATGGATGAAACATAACAGATTTTGAATAAAAGTGACAGAAATTTGCAGGAGAGAACCATTTGTCATTGTAGCAGTTTACAGAAAGGATGGTGTTTCAGACATTCTCATATTGATTTGTAAGGTGATGCTATCTTTGCTTTGTGCAACTTTCAGACTATTGGAGCCATTAGAAACAGACAGCAGTGAAATCATTAAAAAAAAATTACTCACATGGCTTCCTAAAATGAAAAATGTCAACAGCATAATTGAAGATGTAACCGGGAAAAAAATATCAGTTTACACTTCAACTATATGTATCATGAGTGGAGTGTTGAGAAATGTATACACATTATAGGTAGCTCCATGCAGACATTCAGGCTCTTGTGTGTGGCCCAATGCCCCTAACAAGGGTAAGAGTATGGAGAGGTCACAGAGGACTTTCCACCACAAGGAAAGCAGCAGACAACTTATAACTGTAAATGTGCTCACGTGATTATTCAAACTGAACTTTCCAGAAAAATCTAACCAACGGGAATGTATCATAGTTACGTGTATCATTTTTTTCTTTTTCATGGTCAGAACATAAACAATATGGATTTTTTATTTTTTCCTTATGAGCATACAGTATATTAACCTCTTGCCGACCAGCCGCTGCAGTTATACAGAGGCAAGTTGGCTCAACTGCACGAATCGCCGGAGGTGTACATCGGTACGTGCACAAGGTTCTATGGACACGAGCACACGCTTATTGGCCAGTGGGGGAGCTAATCAGCGGATCCAGCGGCAGGTTGGCTTGGATGCACAAATCGCAGTAGGTGTACGTCAGTTCGTGCACAAGGTTCTATGGGCACGAGCACATGCCCATTGGCCAGTGGGGGAGCTAATCAGCGGGTCCGGGGGACCCGATGTCCACCCACAATCATTCCCCGCAGAGACAAAATGGGGATCGTCGATAGTAAACAAGGCAGATTTCCGTTCTGTCAGGGGGTGACCCAAAGATCCTGCCTTTCTGCTATGCAGGATGGATGTATCTGTGTGTTGTCCCAGGCAGCCCACACAGTTATGCCCTGTACACTCGATCGGTTCATCTGATGAAAACGATCCGATGGACTGTTTTCATCGGATGAACGGATCGTGTGTGGGCCCCATTTTTTTCTCCCATCGGTGAAAAAAAATAGAACCGGTTTTAAAATTTTCTGATGGTTAAAAAAACTATAGAAAAAAACGATCGTCTGTGGGGAAATCCATTGGTCAAAAATCGACTCATACTCAGAATCAAGTCGACGCATTGAACTTCATTTTTATTCTGCACGTCGTTGTGTTTTACGTCACCGCTTTGGACACAATCGGATTTTTAACTGATAGTGTGTAGGTAAGACTGGTGAAAGTCAGCTTCATCGGATATCCGATGAAAAAATCCATCGGTCCGTTTTCATTGGATGAACCGATCGTGTGTACGTGGCATTAGAAACACACTGAGGGAACATATTTAACCCCTTGACTGCCCCAATGTTAACCCTTCCCCTGCCAGTGTCATTATTACAAAAAAGAAAAGAAAGTGGTAATGCACAAGGTCGGTGCGCCCTCCTTTCTTTTCTTTTTCATTTTAGCCATATGAACACCCTTTGTTCTGTGGAGGGCTGCAAGACTTAAGACTTTGCCTTTATACCATACTGATACACCCAGTTTGGCGATACACAAGAGCGCAGGAGGATTTTTGTGTTATATAGTGTCATTATTACAACGTCCGTGCATATTTTTAGCACTGATCACTGTAATAATGTCACTGGTTCCCCAAAAAAGTGTAAAACATGTAACAATGTCGCAGTCATGCTAAAAATCACTGATCACCGCCATTACTAGTAAAAAAAAAATAATAAAAATGCCATAAATCTTTCCCTTATTTTGTAGACGCTATAACAAACCAATTAATTTATGCTTATTGTTTGTTTTTTTTTTTTACCAAACATATGTAGCAGGCTACATATTGGCCTAAATTTATGAAGAAATTAGATTTTTATTGGGTATGTCTTATAGCAGAAAGTAAAATAGTGTCTTATTGTATTTATGGCAGAAAAAAAAATGCAGAGGTGATCAAATACCACCAAAAGGAAGCTCTATTTGTGGGGAAAAAGGACAAGAATTTCATTTGGGTACAGCATCACATGACCGCGCAATTGTCAGTTAAAATAATGCAATGCCGTATCACAAAAAATGATCTGGTCAGGAAGGGGCGTAAATCCTTCCGAGGCTGAAGTTGGTTAAATTTGCAAAAGGATATTTAGAATTTCCGTTATAAGCGAGCAGTTGGAACTCTGGGGTTCTTTTTCACATATCCTTCAGGCAATACTAATCAGTATTGCTGCAAAAATCTACTTACAGAGCGCAATAGTTCAAGCTAAGATTTACACACATGTAAACAAATCAAGGAAGTGAAATTGTTTGCATTCACCATGCTGTCTCCTAAGAAAGTGCAGTATCAAAAAAGGAAACATCTCCCTGTTTTGCTCGATTTAAAACCCCATAATGTTATGTAAAAAGTTGTGTCTTGTTTAAATCCTGTATTAAAGGTTTCTTGTAGAACACTTTTTTTTATACAAATAGGGGTCAATTTCTAAGGCTGAATTCAGATTGACTGGACTGCTGGAGTATAGGTAGAGTGCGGAACTTCACCCTCCGGCAGCTGTCAGTTTCAAATGTGATAGGGGGCCTTGTGGTGCGAGGTTCAGCACATCACACAACTCCCTTAGGTTACTTTCACACTCAGAGCGCCTGGGAGTTAGCATTAAAGCACCGCTTTAACAGCGTTGTGCAGGCGGGAGCAGGGCACTTTTAACCCTAAATAAGGGGTTAACAAGGTGGTAAATATGCCCGCAAAGTGATGCTGCTGAAGCACTGTCCAGGCACTTCGGCAGCGCTGCCCATTAATTTCAATATGTATACACCGCTCCTGCACTGCCCCAAAGATGCTGCTTGCAGGACTTTGCAGATCGTCCCACACTTGGGCTTCCACACTGGGGTGGCATGAGAGACATTTTACAGGCACTTTTTATAGCACTAAAATGCCTGTAAAGCACCTCAGTGTGAAAGGGGTCTTATTTTTCGTTAAAAACTGTATTTGAAGTGCACAAAAGTGACATTTCATTCATGTTGCTGTAGAGCAGCGCTATGCACCGAGCTGTTGTACAGCGATGTGATCCCGTAGCTGCATGTCTGCATTTTAGCACAGCTCCAGGCTGCATTGCAGTGTAAATAAGGCACATAGAAAACAATTGTTTTCCATGCCTCCTTGCTGTGACCGCCATTTCACACATAGTGTGAATAAGCCCTAAATGTTTTTACACAATAATTACATAACATTGGACCCAATTATTATTAATCTATTGACTTAAAGTGGGAATTTAACCACCACTTAAAAAAAAAAAAAAAGTATAAAAGTTAAAACAAAACTGGCACCAGACCATCATAGTTTTTATTTAAGGCTGCATTCACACATCAGCCTTTTTAATCGCAATTTGAAAGCGCTAATGTGTGAATGGCAAATCGCAGGACATACATTTAAGATGTCATATACAGTAAAACCTTGGTTTGCGGGCAGAATTTGTTCCAGAAACATGCTTGCAATCCAAAGCACTTGTATATCAAAGCATTTTTTTACGAGGTCTAAAAGAGAACAGAGGCACCTCCGAGTGTAGCAATAAGTTGCCAAATGTTGTACCTTCAATAAATGTAACTGTATTGCTTCACTTAGCGGCTTCTCTCTTCTTTTTTTTATACTCAGTTGTGATATGTCACTCCTCTTACATGAAGACATCGCTTGTATATCAAGGCAAAATGTATTAAAATATTTTGCTTGTCTTGCAAAACACTCTCAAACCAAGTTACTTTCAAACCAAGGTTTTACTGTATTTGAATGACAGCTCAAAATGCGGCGTGCGTCTGGCACGATAAACCGCGATGAAATTGTGGCAACACGCATCGCCCAAAAAAAGTACATGCATCTTGTCACGATTGCAGCACGATTTATCGCGTGACAGACCCACACTGCGATTTGAGGTGTCATTCAAATGAATGGCATCTCAAATGCGAGTTCCGTAATTTGCCATTCACACATCAGCGCTTTCAAATCGTGAGCAGATTTGCAGCAAATCTTCTCGCAATTCAAAACGTTGCTGTGTGAATGCAGCCTTAACCACTTCAATAGAGGGCTTTTATACCACCTCCATACCGGGCCTATTCTCTGCTACATGTGCAAATCATCATTCTCTGGAAAATTACTCAGAACCCCTAAACATTATGATTTTTTTTAGCAGGCACCCTAGGGAATAAAATGATGGTCATAGCAACTTTTTATCTTGCACGGTATTTGCGCAATAATTTTTGAAACGCTTTTTTTTTTTTTTCAAATGGTTTCATGAATTAAAAAATAACAAAACTAAAAAAGTTAGCCCATTTTTTTTGTAAAATATGAAAGATGATGTTACGCCGAGTAAAAAGATACCTAACATGTCACGCTTTAAAATTGTGCACACTCATGAAATGGCGCCAAACTTCGGTACTTAAAAATCTCCATAGGCAAAGCTTTGACATTTTTTACAGGTTACCAGTTTAGAGTTACAGAGGAGGTCTAGTGCTAGAATTGTTGCTCTCACTCTAACGCACGCGGCGATACCTCAAAATATGTTTGAACAGCGTTTACATATGTGGGTGGGACTTACGTGTGCGTTCGCTTCTGAGCTCAAGCTACCGGGGACAGGGGCATTTTAAAATTGTTATAATTTATTTATTTTTTTACTTTTTTTTTATTTTTACAATTTTTTTTAAATTTTTTATCACTTTTATTCCTATTACAAGGAATGTAAACATCCCTTGTAATAGTAAAGGTGTGTGACAGGTCCTCTTTATGGAGAGATGCGGGGTCAATAAGACCCCGCATCTCTCCTCCAAGCTGGAAAGCATGAGATTGTGAAAAAACTTCATCACATCGCACCCGGGCCTCTGACGGTAATAGAGATGACTGGTGACCATCTGGTCACCAGTCGTCTCTATGCTCGTCATGTGACAAGACACTGGCACTGGATGATTCTTTCTCCGGGCCCCCGATGACAGGGAGAGCCCGGAGAAGCACCGGATGGTGGCGGAAGGGGGGGGGTATCCCCCCCAGCCGCCCATAAGAACGATCAAGCGGCATAACTGCTGCTATGATCATTCTTATCATGCACAGAATCGCTGGCAGAAGAGAAGGATATCCGAATGATGCCTCTAGCTGCAGGCATCATTGAGATATCCCCCCACAAAGCCCAGGACGTAATATGACATTCACCCAGGATGGTAGATCCCATCTGTGGACGTCATATTACTATGGCTGGGTATTGAAGTGGTTAAGGAAAACTGTATGGAGAGAAATATAAAAATCTGATACTGCTAAAAATCCCATTTGCTTGGCTGTCCAAAAGGTTTCTGATAGACTGACCCAGAACAAGTCTGCAGATTAGGTAAATCTGACTGAAGTACATTCCTAATCTGCATACTTGTCCCAGGTCAGGGACACAAAAACTACAAAGCAAATGAACCAGCATGACGAACCGTGAAGTAGCATTTTACTAAGAGGAGATTAGTTTATGCAATTGCTTAAAGTGGATATAAACCCACTCTCATCCTTTCTAAACTACTGCCATAGTGGTTATTTATAAGGATATACATGCCTCCTGCACGTACTGTATCCTTACCTGTCAAATGTCTCCCCTCTGTCTGTTATGAGATCCAAAAAAAATAAAGATTCTGTGGGTGGGTCTGTTGTCTGGAGCTCGATGGGTGGAGTCGTGATGTCAGTAGACTCAATGTCCGCTGGCATCCGACTATTGTTCCGCACACAGGCAGAATGGCAGTCTGCCTATGTAAACAAGGCAGCTTGCCATTCTGTCAGTAGGGAGGACATGGATCCATGTCTTCCCGTAGTAAAAGCACCTCCCACACAGAACACAAAAACAGGCTAGGAACACAGTTAACCCCTTGATCCCCCCTGATGTTACCCCCTTCCCAGCCGGTGTCATTAGTACAGTGACCGTGTATATTTATAGCACCGGTCACTGCATTATTGTCACTGGTTCCCAAAACATTGTTGTGTCAGTCAGTGTCAGATTTGTCCGCCGCAATATCACAGTCCCGCTATAAAAAAATAAAAATAATCGCTGATCACTAGCCATTACTAGTAACAATAAATATATAATAGTCCATAAATATATCCCATAGTTTGGGAACTTTATAGCCTTTGCGCAAACCAATATACGCTGATTGGGATTTTCTTTACGAGAAATATGTAGCAGAATATATATTGGCCTAAACTGGTGAAAAAAAATAGATTTTTTTTTTAAATCGTATTCAATATCTTTTTAGCAGAAAGTAAAAAACTGTATTTTTTTGTGAAGAGGTGATCAAATACCACCAAAAGAAACCTCTATTTATGGGGAAAAAAAGAACATAAATTGTATTTTGGTACAGAGTCACATGACCACGCAACTGTCAGTTAAAATAATGCAGTGCCGTATTGCAAAAAAATAGACCCCAGGATATAAGGCTGCATATCACTGTAAAAGGCTGCATTTAAACACCATCATAGATTAAAAGATTTGTTTTGTGTAAGGTAAACAACTACATTACAATCTAGCTTCTAAAGTTGGTCATACATGGATTGAAATTTGGCCATGGTGGAGGTATAAAAAACTGCAGAATGTATGGCCTACTTAAGTCAATCATTTATAACATTATTTTATTTTTTATTTATATTTTCATTTAAAAACTTTAGCGAGGCCTGCTTATTGCAGACTTTTTTGGGCTTCCTCAAAAAGCCAACAGAAAACAATTTTTTTTTTTTTTTTACTTCCAGTTTAATCTGTATGCGGCCTTTGGACAAATGCTGCTAGAAAAAAAAAAGTGGTTGAATTTTGGATGCCCATTTGCGTTGCCATGCATCCTTATTTATGTGGTGTTTTTCTGTTGGGAAACCAAACAATAAGCATGATGAATTACACTGTCTGACCTTTGGGCCTGCACAATAATTGCATTATACAATTCATACTGTGCTCCCATCTGATGAGGCGCTTCCAAAAGGAATGGATGTGTTACAAAACGATTACATGCCGGCCTACAAAGAGTGGTGGTGGGGGGTTTGTAAGACTCCAGGTAGAGGAACAGGTCAGGACAATTCTGTGGGTGTAGATCATTTCAGGTCTCTGTCACTAATATTCAAGTTATCATAACAAAACAAGCCAAGAAAAAAAAAAAAAACAGGTGAACTGCAATCATGAAAACTAGATCTGTAACAGTGATTTAATAAAAAAAATATTGCATTTTACATGCAGAACACACACTTGAAAACACAAGTGTAATTTAAGATTGCCAAAATGATACTGCTCTGATACGTACGTTCCTTAACCACTTAAGGACCGCCTCCTCGGCAGAATGGCACAGCTGGGCACAAGAACGTACAAGAAGCTGTTGAGACGGCCAGCAGATATGTGGCACTCACAACATAAAGGGAGATCTTTTGTTTAAGTAAGCATACGCTGGATTGTCAAAAGTATCTATTGTTGGTATGGCTGTTACAATGCTGATGTTCTAAAATGAAAGTGTATGGTGTTACTATAGATCTTCTGTAACAGTAGCTATAGTGCTTACATATTACTAGAATTAAAAATGACATACCAATGTGCAGTGCAACAGCACTGGGTACACTGGTCTCTCTTCCCCATTTATCCCTCTATCAATCCCGTGGGACCTTCATTCACCCATTTTGTGACTAGGGCAGCACCCAAGGGAGGTCTTTCATCCCTATATTTCTCTTTACAATTTGCTGAACAGGTCACAAGTCTGCTACCCTCTAATAAAGTTTAATTATTAGCTGCACTCCTTTCAGTGCTCAACCAGTGTAGCAGGTGGGTGCTCATAGTGATGGCGCTGTGCAATAACAAGCTAAAAGTACCAGTCATCGCCAGCAATCCGGCAAGGATTCCTTTTCACTCTTAAATTTGCGATGGCAGCATCATTGAAGTCGAATACAGCAAACAGGCCTTGCAGGATCCCTTTCTTAAACCTTGTTGACACCATGTGCAGAAACATGCCTTTTTCTGCATCGGCCCACAATTGTTTTCTACATACACTGTTCACACCACAACAGTGGTATCATGTGTGTATTTCTGGGCAGAAACATGCAACATGAATGCATTTTTCTCTGCAGGGGAAAAAAAAAACTCGGGACACCAACACTGTGATGTGAACAGGGCACATAGAAAACAAATATTTTCTCTGTGTCCTTGCAGAGACCTACATTAGAAAAATGCACACCTGCATATGGTATGCACAAACCCAAAATAGTCTCTATTCAATTCAAAACTGCATGTTTTTTTAGAAGTTTTTATGCAAGAATGGTGTGAAGGAGGCCTTAACCACTAGCCGACTGCAGCAGGTCGGCTCTCCTGCGCAAATCGCCATAGCTGTACGTCGGCCCTTTAAACAGCTGTAGGAGTCCTGCGCCAGCTACTAGTTAGTAACAGCGATCTGGCTCCCCCTCTAGTTAAATCCCCCCACAGTTAAAAACACACACGAGGGAACATGTTGAACCCCTTGATTGCCCACTAGTGTTAACTTCTTCCCTACCAGTGGCATTTTAACAGTAATTACTGCATTTTTATACCACTGATCATTGTATAAATGTCAATGGTCCCAAAAATGTGTCAAAAGTGTGTGATCTGTCTGCCGCAATGTCCTGCGCCAGCTACTAGTTAGTAACAGCGATCTGGCTCCCCCGCAGTTCCACTAAAAATTGCAGATCACCGCCATTATTACTAGTAAAAAAATAATAATAAAAATGCCATAAATCTATTCCCTATTTTGCAGACACTATGGGCCAGATTCAGAGAGAATTAGATTATCGTAGCGTCAGAAATACACTACGCCGCCGTTTTTTACCTGGCTCTACGTGGAATCCAGGTAGATTTTGTCCAGTAAACGACGGCGGCGTAGTGTATCTCTCCCGTCGCAATCCATCTACGCGAGTAGGGGGCGTAAAGCATTTAAAATAGGCGCGTTCCCGCGGCGATGGAACTGCGCATTCTCCGTTCGCAAATTTCCCGCCGTGCATTGCGCGAAATCACGTCGTTACGTCATTCGTTGTTTGAGTAGCGTCGTTTACGGACATTTCTATTCCCGAACGACTTACGTAAAAAAAAAATAAAATTTAATTCGACGCGGGAACGACGGCCATACTTAACATGGGCTACGCACCATTAGACCAGCAAAAAGCTGGTCTAACACTACGTAAAAAAAAAATAGACGTAAGCGATTGCGAAGACCGCTCGTATCTTCGTGGATCGCCGTAAAAACTCATTTGCATATCCCGACGCATCAAAACGACGCAAACTCCTCCCAGCGGCCGCAAAAATATTGCCGCGTAGATCCGAAGGCTTACGAAGACGTAAGCCTCTCGGATCGAAGCCCGCAGCCGCCGTATCATGGTTTGAGGATTCAAACTAGTGATACGGCGCACGAAATTTGAAATTACTCCTGTCTAACACCAGTTAGACAGGCGTAATTGCTCTGTGAATCTGGGCCTATAACTTTTGCGCAAAACAAATCGATATAAGGTTATTGCAATGTTTTTATACAATTATGTAGAAGAATATATATCAGCCTAAACTGAGGAAGATTTTTTTTTATATATATATATATATATATATATATATAATTTGTGGGGGGGATATTTATTATAGCAAAAAGTAAAAAATATAGTTTTTTTTCAAAATTTACACTTTTTTGTTTATAGCGGTGATCAAATACTACCAAAAGGAAAACTATTGGGTACAGCTTTGCATGACCTTGCAATTGTCAGTTAAAGCGACGCAGTGCCGTATCGCAAAAAATGGCCTGGTCATTAACCACTTAAGGACCGCCTACTCAACATTTACGTCAGCAGAATGGCACGGCTGGGCACATCAACGTATATATACGTTGGTTTCTAGTACCCAGCCGTGGGTCACGGGCGCGCGCCCGCAGCGCACTCCCGTGACCCAGTCCGAAGCTCCGGGACCATGGGACTCGCGGACCCGATCGCCGCTGGAGTGCGGCGATCGGTCCCCGGAGCTAAAGAACGGGGAAAGCTGTTTTTTACCAAAAATAGGTAGAAGAATACGTATTGGCCTAAACTGAGGAAAAAAAATATATATATATTTTGGGGGGATATTTATTATAGCAAAAAGTTAAAAATAAAGAGATTTTTTAATACAGCTTACCTGTAAAATCTTTTTCTTGGAGTACATCACGGGACACAGAGCAGCATATTCATTACTATACGGGTTATATGGAGTACCTTCAGGTGTGGACACTGGCAATCTCAAACAGGAAGTCCCCTCCCTATATAACCCCCTCCCATAGAGGAAGTACCTCAGTTTTGTAGCAAGCAGCAGTATGCCTCCCAAAAATGTTTCCCCCAAAAGGGGTGGGAGCTCTGTGTCCCGTGATGTACTCCAAGAAAAAGATTTTACAGGTAAGCTGTATTTAAAAAATCTCTTTCTTTCTCGTACATCACGGGACACAGAGCAGCATATTCATTACTATACGGGATGTCCGAAAGCAGTGCTTTAATGAGGGGAGGGAGACATCTTCCAAAAAAGGATTTTATTTAGAGGTATACTCAAATAATAATAAATCCAACTTAGTCAAGAATGTTAAATCTGAAATCTAAATCAAGGGAGCCCCCTCAGATCCTGAGGAGCTTGAATCGCGGCCTGCAGTACTGCCGCCTGCCCAAAAGGCTGTATCCGCATTCCTTCTTACGTCCAATTGATAAAAATGTTGTAAACGTGTGGACTGACGACCACGTTGCTGCCTTGCATATTTGAGCCATAGAGATCTGATGATGTGCTGCCCAGGAGGTGCCCATGGCCCTGGTAGAATGGGCCTTTACCGACAAAGGAGGAGGCAACCTCTTCAAACCGCAGGCCTGAATGATTAATTGTTTAATCCATCTTGCGATGGTGGATCTAGCAGCTGCCTGACCCATCTTGGGCCCCTCCGGAAAAACGCACACCACATCTGTTTTCCGAACCTTCTCTGTAGCTTTAAGATAGGCCTTTATGGCCCTGACAATATCCAACGTATGCAGCAACCCCTCCTTTCTAGAGGTGGGTTTTGGAAAGAAGGATGGAAGTACCACATCCTGGTTCAGGTGGAAACTGGATATAACCTTTGGTAGAAAGGGAAGGATGAGGACGGAAAACCGCCCTATCCTTATGTAAAATGAGATATGGTTCCTTACAAGATAAGGCTGCCAATTCCGATACTCTCCTGGCCGAAACTATGGCGATCAGAAATACCGACTTTCTAGTCAGTAAAGCCAAAGGTACCTCAGCCAAACGTCTCAAAGGGTTGTTTTCTCTGTAGAGTTGACAGAACAAGATTTAAGTCCCATGGACAAAGTGGTGATTTGACCGGAGGATTAACACTAAGACTCCCTTGGTATGAAGGTCTTAGACCAGTCGCGAGTGGGGCGGCCTAGCGGCCTCTGAAATCCACAGCTGGATAAGGCTGAAAATCTGTCCCTAGATCGTGCTTAATGGACCCAGGCCTTTATCCCACTCACTCCTAGCTGGAGAAAACTTAATAACTCTATCAATGGTATACATTGCGTGGAAAACCATCTCTTAGACTTCACACCAGCCTACGTAAGGCCCAATCCAAAACCCCCTGTAACAAATTACCCTCGAGGCCAGGCTTTCCTAGCCTTAATGGAGGTGTAGGGATTACCTGCCTAGACAGACCTCTACCCCTGAGGAATCATGGGATTTCAGCCGCCAGGGGCCGTCAAATTTAGACGTCGTAATGCAGGGTGGAGGGATCGGGGGCCTTGTGAGAGTAGGTCTGGCCATAAGAGGAAGAGTCCAGAGGGTTCTCTGCCGGACTTGCCGAATTTCAGGACTAGTGAAATACCATCGCCCTCCGAGGTACCAAAGCTGGGGCTACCAGGATAACCGGTCCCTGTGCTATGATCCTGCGCAACAGGCGGGGTAGTAACTGCAGCGGGGGAAATGCATATAGAAGTTATGACTGGGCAAACCAACGCATCGGTTCCGCAGGCCATAGGGTCCCTCGTTCGAGACATGAACCTGTCTAGCTTCAGACCCCCTTAATGGCTTATCCAAGGTGACCCCTATAGGAATAACCTGTGGGGAAAGTATTGGCATATCATCAGAACCAGAGGAGGAACCCCTTTGTCTTTGCCCTTTTTTCTTTATTTTTATTTTTTTGTGTTTTGATCCTGAACCTTTGGAAGCCATAATACAAAACCGAGGGACTCCGCCTACAACAACAGACTGTTATAGCCAGGAGTACAAAAAAAAATAAGGTTTAGGGGACAATAGGATCACTAATGCCCAAAAACGGTGGGGCTCAGTATGTTTTCCTTTATAATATTATTGTTTTTCTCAACATACAGCCCCACCCCCAACATGTTTGCCAGCATTCAACCTGTTGCCAAGGGGATTTTTGGCTTAACAAAAAGCATTGGAGCTGACTCCAGCATGTACTACCCTTTCTCGCCACCGGGAGTCACTGTGCTGCCAGCAATTGAAGGCACGCCCACTCTACACTGCAGTCACGCTCCCCGCCCCCCCCCCTTCCCGAACGGCGCGAAAAAAAAATTCTATATGCATGCTGTCGGGGGAGGAGAGCCCAGGAGGAGACGCACTCTGGAGCCCAGGAATGCAGGCTGGAGGACGCATCAGGCGGCAGATTTGAATCCCGGCTAGGTAAGGCTTAAAACAGGCACTGGGGTCCTGGAAGGAACCGACTGTCCTGGACCTATACAGCACCCTGGCAAACAGGATCTTTTGGTTTAGAAAAAAACTCCAAGTCCTGGGCCCAGGGTCCAGCCCTCTAGAGAGGAGCCTTATAAGGCAAAACCCCATGGTTTGGGGCCCGGGTACTGTCCACTTTGGCACTGAGTCTCCTTGGACAGATCCGGTTAGCCCGCCTTAATCCCAAGGATGTGGAGGCAAAGCTATTCCGTGACCAACACCTAAGACACTGGCAAAAAAACTGAGGTACTTCCTCTATGGGAGGGGGTTATATAGGGAGGGGACTTCCTGTTTGAGATTGCCAGTGTCCACACCTGAAGGTACTCCATATAACCCGTATAGTAATGAATATGCTGCTCTGTGTCCCGTGATGTACGAGAAAGAAATTGCATTTTTTTCAAAATTGTCGCTCTTTTTTTGTTTATAGCGCAAAAAATAAAGACCGCAGAGGTGATCAAATACCACCAAAATAAAGCTCTATTTGTGGGGAAAAAAGGACGCCAATTTTGTTTAGGAGCCACGTCGCATGACCGCGCAATTGTCAGTTAAACCGATGCAGTGCCGAATCGCAAAAAGGGGCAAGGTCCTTTAGCAGCATTTTGGTCCGGGTCTTAAGTGGTTAAAGAGCAAATCCTTCCAGTGGCTAAAGAGTAATCCCACTTTTGGGTGATCTATGTACATTGCAGGGATGTTAAACTTTGTTGTAGATTTCTACCTTTTGTTATTCTGAGGAAACGGTTTGATTGTCTGGGTGCAGAGTGAATCTGTACACTAGTGGCTTTACAAATATCAATCCGCTGCTGCACCTGCAGAGCTCTAATGATGAAAGTGGAAAGGTCTGCATCCGGTTAGATAATGTGTTTATGTAAAATCTCCATCAACTGATGTAAATATTATAATTAGAAATATATTTTAGTTAGATAGATTTAAACTTTTGAGTGTCATGCTGGTGTTACTGTAATGAGTATTAGTGGCCTTTTGTTTTCCCTTATCACATGGGTGGTAAAACAGCAGTCTTCTTCGAATCCTTTAAATCAGATTGAGCCTAATATACATTTGCCAAGTACAGTGACCAATTAGGGAGCATTATATTGACCACTGTACAAAAAGCAGAGGGGAATATAATGCTTTTTCACCAAGCTGTGCACTTGCTTTGTGTTGGGGCACACAGCAGTCAGCATGACCACACCTGAAGTTGAGAGGTAAAACTAAAGCCTGGTACATAACCCACTAGGTTAAAAAAAAAAAAGAGAAAAAAAACACCTCCGGCCAGAGCCACTGTAGTACCAATCTGTCATTAGTACAGCGATCTCCCCTTCTGAGCTGTTGTGTCCTGACAGGAGGACACGCCCAACCCCCCACCCCCCACCAGAACACTGCGATCAGCGCTCACCGTCATTGGCTGATTGGGAGCTGGTTGGCTGTTGGTTTTCCAGCATGCTTGTTCGACAGAAGCCGACCAAACAGCCAGCTTCTGTTGGATCGGCTGCCATACGGGCCAAATGTCGGCTGTTTTTTACTGATCTGGCGATGTCTCCCGACATTCGGCCCGTGTGTTCTAGGCATAACTCTTTACTTGTACACTGTATTGTAAGTATGGCTTTGTGTGGGGAATGTGTATATATTAAGTAACCCCATTAGTAAATGAGTATTGAGGATGGAACTACCTCTTTTGTGTAAGAACTCTCAGATCTAGCCGTGTATATGTAAATACTCCTACCATGATTTAAGTGTATGTACATATATCAGAAGGCTAGTTATAAATGCCTTTAGACGTGATTTCCCTTTGGGAGTAGCTCACCAAAAATGACATTTGTGTTGCAGAGGATGCTAAAAATCTGACTTGTGTGTTGTGCAAAATTCTGGGAAAACCAATAAGCCAATTACACAAGCAAAGCAGGAAATTACATTTTCAGGGGGCGTTCTGTACCCCATCTGTGTACAGAATGCCTCGAGGTAGTCATATTGCATTTTGCAGAAAATGACAGCGCTGCAAATTGAAAAGGAAAAAGGTCATTTTTAATATCATTCAATTACAATATGACTCGTTTCGCTTGCAATTATATACACTATATTCGTTGTTATTTGCTATTTTTTTTTTACAATGAAAGTGGAGTTCTCTTTAAGGTAGACTAGTGATGCACTTATCTTGAGGAAGGAACCCTGCAAGGCCCCAAAGTGTTTAACCAGTTCCCTATCGAGCCATAGTAATATGATGTTGGCAGGAACTGTCTCTCCCTCAGAGTGGACGTCATAATCACTCCCAGGGAACATATTAACCCCATCACCGCCACCTAGTGTTAACCCCTTCCCTGCCAGTCACATTTACACAGTAATCAGTGCAGTTTTATAGCACTAATCGCTGTATAAATGTGAATGGCCCCAAAAATTTGTAGATCGCCATTACTAGTAAAAAAATAAATAAAAAAAATACAAATGCCATAAATATATCCCCTACTTTGTAGACGCTATAACTTTTAAAGCAAAACAATCAATATACGCTTATTGCGATTTTTTTTTTTTTTTTTACCAAAAATATGTACAAGAATACGTATCGGTCTAAACTGAGGAAAAACTTTTTTTTTTTTATATTTATTAAATCAAAAAGTAAAAAAATATGGTGTTTTTTTAAAATTGTTGTTCTTCTTTTGTTTATAGCGCGAAAGCTCTAATTGTGGTGGGAAAAACAAAGATTTCATTTTGGTACAGTGTTGCATGACCGCACAATTGTCATTCAAAGTGCAACAGCGCTGAAAAAAAAAATTGGTCTGGGCAGTAAGGGGGTGAAAATGCCCTGTATGGAAGTGGTTAACAGGTATTTATCTTCACAAAACGATATTCTGCAGGAATAGATGGAAATCTAGCATCTTTAACAGGGAAGTTTATACGTGGTATATTTCGCAATGTTTTCACTTTTTCTCATATAATCTGTACAGTTTAGTATCAAAAAGTATACACCAAAACCTCTCTCTTCAAATAAACTACCGGTACTTTATATTTATGTATAATACAGACTATGCATATACCTCTACTGTCTTTTTAAGAAAGAAACTTAATGCAATAGGTTTTTTTACATTTTACCTAGTTTGTTATGTTGTCTTGACAAAGTCTGAACTCACCAATAACACATACAAATGTCACCTTTAAAGTTTTGCTGTTAAGACAGTCATGATTTTTTATAGGTATGATTCTTGCATGATTTCACACTGAAAAGCCTAAAAAGCTAAAGGGTTGCCTTAGTCTATGCATCGAAATAAATAAAAACTGACATGGCTTGCATAACCAATAGCAGGATCCGATCCTTTTATATGTGGTGTCATATTTCTGACATTTAGAAATGGAAAAAATGGTCCAAGGAAGAAAAAGCATGATAGAAAAAGGAAGGTCTTCAGTATGTGACATGAAGTGTCCTAAGGGGTAGAGAAATCTAAATCCAGTTAAGCAAAGTGCCAGCAGCAGTGATAATGCATAATGCAATGTAGACAGTCAAACTTTGTTTGTATGAATAAATAAAATACAAGCAAAAAAATTATGTTACTAAATATTTGTAAAGCTTCTCTGGTAAAAACCTATGTGATGATAGCAGGCTAAGTTATCAATGGGATAAACAAGTTTGCCTTTAAAAAAAAAAATGTAACAAAAGCTAAACACCAGGCACATAACTTAATACAGATCTGAAAAACAAGTTATGACTGCCAAGGGATAGAGAAATCTGGTCATCCAGTGCTGTGATCCAGACACACCTGCCAGAAAGTACAGAAAGATGCAAGTCATCATTTTCAAGCTTGTTTAACCCCAGCTTTCTGACTGGACAATGAAGGAAAAGCAGCATAACATGTGGGCATCTTTCTGCTCTCCTATTTGGAAATCTTTTATTAGCATAAATATGGAAAGCCCCAATTGGTTCAGAGTGCTCACCCTACCTAATGGTAATTTTTCTGTCTGCTGCCTCATTTCTTTGCCATCAGCATGAGTACTTCTGACAAGTTTTCCTGACACCAATAGAAAAATGTCACGGGGAGAGACCTCCAGGTGATTGACAGCCTCAGCTCTGTTCCTGTGTGCTGTGTAAAGGTGGGTGAATCCCTTCCCTCTAATCAGCTCTCAAAGATCTGCAAAGTGTAACTTCAGCTCTCCGCCCCCTTTTTCTGACAGCTTAGACAAGCTTTCTAAATTCTTCACTTTAATTGGCTGTAGAGAAGAGAATACTACAGATAATCAGGTAAAACGTATGTAGAAGGATTTGTTTCATCACAGTATCACCTGAGGCTAGTCACTTCACTGGTTATATGAAAGGATTTACAACCACTTTAAAAAACAAAACAAAAAAAAACAGTGCTTTTACAGGCATTTGAGTTTTTTATTTCTCTACCTCTAAACACCCCTCAGTGTTATCCTATGTGTCTATGCACACTATAGGCTTTTACAGATGTATAAAGGCTTGTTTTTTATTTTAAAGGCAGGGAAAAAAAGCTTGACATGCCTTAACACGGGTAAAAGCATCTATATATGTGCTTAAGCACTAGGAGCATTTAGTGCTTGAATTTTTTCTAACTTCAAAGGCCAGAATAAATTAAAATTCTGGCCAATGAAATAAACGTCCAAGTGCTTGGCGGACCTAAACACATTTGCTAAAACATGACTCGGGTGCATTTTTTAAGCTGCCAGAAGAAAAGACAGGTATGTAAGCCCACTAGAGAAACCGTTTCTGCTATGCTTCCCCACTTCCCACCTCCATGGAGGAAAAAATCTGGGAAAAATGTAAGAGCTTGACCTGGAAGGATATTTCTCTTTGGCAAGCAAGTGTAATGTACAATTGCTCTCAATAACTTATAAATGAAAATCACTATAGCATAAAACCATTCTCCAGCTATGCATTAACGAAACTCCGGATCAGGTCTGACATGGGCTCGGGATGAACCTGGCAAACTAAGGCAGAATTTTGTTCCATTGTATTCAACTTAATATGATGCTCTGCTAGACCACTGGACTTGGCTTAGAAAAGCCAATCAGGGGGCTTTTTGATAAGCCAGCCCCCTTCACAAAAAAAAAAAAAAAAAAAAGTCTATATGTGTTGGGGGAAATTAGCTAATTTCTTTCCTGCAACCCATGGTTGCAAGAAATAAATTTGCTGCCTGTATGGCTATCGTTAGTAGTACTATCAGTGATCAGGTTAGTGCCCTCCTGGTTTGAGGCTGGGTTCACACTATACTACACGACAGCAGTACAACTTTCATCCTACTTTGCTCTGCATCATCTGTCCTACATTGGTCCTACATTGATCCTACATTGGTCCTACATCCATCCAACTTTCATGAACAGGATACTACTTTGAACCGACTTTGTGATAGTCTGACTTGTTCTTTGACCAATCAAAACAATCCCAGAGTGAGATAAATTCCTTTTACTGATGGTGTAATCACATGTCGGATGTCTGATAAGGACAAGGCTCCTACTGTGGTCCGACTTCAATGATATTCATTGGGCTGAAGTAGGATCAATGTCGGACAAAAGTAGTAAAGGCAGCGTTTTCAAAGTCGGACAGACTTGTGTCGGATCAGTTAAGACGGCTCTCATAGGGAAACATTGATTTTCACACGTCATGCGACATGAGCTCCTAATGTCGGAGCGTTTGTCGGACAAGTGTAAACCCAGCCTCAGAGACCATTAACTTCTACTTAATTAAGACCTAATCTAGTTTTCACTGTTTTTACACATTAGAGGCACAATAAACTTACATTCTCTAATCTTACCTATAAAGGTGATATTCCTTGTAGCTATCATTTCTAAAGAGCTAGTATCTCAGCTGGCAGACTAATCTTGCAAGGAACCCCTATTTATTCTTTGCATAAGGACAACGTGGTATTGAAACTATGAGCTCCTTCTTGTCCAAGAAGTGTCCAGCTTTTATTGCTATCCCTGTCTGTGCTTGACAAAGGCAGGGATGACATTACATGGACAAAAAAAAAACACTTGAAGAGTTAAAAGGGCACATTTGCAGGACTAAAAGGGAAAATGGCTGCACTAAGCCCTTTAGGAGGAGAGGAAATGGGAACAATTGCATTTGCAGGGAAGTGGATGCTCTGCACCCTTGAGGAATAGAGGAGGAGGACAAAACAAATTAGTATTGTAGAAGCACTTGCAGACAAGTGGCTGCTCTGCAACTTAAAAAGTTAAGGAGGGGGGGGCGTGGCTTGCGCGCGCATGAAGATGGACGCTTGAGCCGTGAGCTCCGCTGACCCGACCGGACCAAAGCGACGAAACAGGGCGACCATCGCCGCAGCTGCCACATAGTGTCTGCCCGATCACCCTCCCATCACTCCGCCGCAACGATGTCCCGCAAGAGGGTTCAGGAAAAGGGGCTGAAGCGGCTGGAGGCCTTCTCCTTCCAGCCGCGCCGCAGAGGCCAAGATGGCGCCGACGGAGCGGCAAGCAGGCAATATCGCTGTCCTACGGAGACTCCCCGGACCTGCATCCACAACATCCAAGATCAGGACTCCACTCTCATGTGCCCAGGACGACTCCCCTGCTACCCCTACCGATAACGCAGAGCCCCGCGAAGTCGAGGATGCGACTGGACGCCTCCAACCAGCCTCAGACACAGTGAGTACAGGCCTACACAACCCTTCTGCAATCTCCTCACTGCAATCCTCCATAGCTCAATTCCCAACATCTGGCCAACCAGTGCTGGACACCACTATGAAGGACATGCTCATGTCACTACAATCTCCCTTATGACCAATCTATCATCACTGATTAACAGATTCTCATTAGAAATGAAACACATGGACAATAGGGTACAGTTTATAGAAAGCAAGATGAGGAATGCACGGAGACGGTTAATGATCTGGTGGATGCATGTAATGATCAGAAAGAGGACTCCCTCTGGATCAAAGCAAAACTCGCAGATTTAGAGGACAGGTCCAGACGCAATAATGTCAAAATGCGTGGGTCCCTGAATCAGTCCAACCTAAAGACCTGCACAACTTTGCCGCCACGCTATTTTCCACTATGCTGCCAGACCTCTCCCCGATCGAATTAAAATTAACGATCGACGCATACAACCCGCATCCCCAAACCGCGCGCCCCTTGAAGCAGACGTCCCCCGCGATGTTCTACTTCGTGTACACTTCTACCAGGCAAAAGAACAGATCCTTATGAAAGCCAGAGAACTATCTCCGCTCCCATCCGTACTCTGACATCCAACTATATGCCGACCTGTCCCAGTACACGCTGCAATTGAGGAGACAACTGAAAACCATAACCAAAGCCATGCATAACCACAAGATTGTCTACAAATGGCGCCATCCAGCGACCATTCTGGTCACGCACAATGGCGTGCCACACACCATCTCCACACTGAAGGAGGAATGAAGCTGCTACACTCATGGGGCATCCTGCCTGACCCCTCTCCTAACCACCCAGCCCTCATGGCCCTCCTAATCCGTTCACGTTCGGGTCTGATCGGGAGAAAAAGAAACCACCACCCACCATTGATCAACCAGCCCTATACTAACTACTACATACAACGTATGACCTGGTCCGGTCCGGCTATGCGATTGTACACCTGCTCGCTGAACTTTCCCCATTACTAGTCAGCTGCTCTTATGAGCGGTTCTTGCTGACGAATTTGTGCTTGTTTTATTTTTCTTTGTTCTGCATTTATAGACTTTTTTTCTTATCCTCCTATCCCCCATTGCTCATATTGTTCCACGCAAGTTGATATTCCATTGGTGCAGTAACCAGCTTGGACTGCCCTGGGACTTTTTTTTTTTTTTTTTTTTTTTGTAATCTCATTAAAATTCTGTACTAATACATTTTATTTCCTAGAAGGCTCAACATCTGAAAATCTCCTTGTACAGAAGCACGTCTACCCCCCATCACAGCCACCACCACCTTCTGCCATCTGGACTATTGCATCACCATCCACAACTGTGAGTAACTACACCCACGCCACACCACCACCCACCCCACAATGGGGATCACTGTTCTTTCCCTCAATGCTAAAGGCTGAATCACCCTGTAAAACGCTCCTCTCTTTGGAAATCCGCACTCGACTATAAATGTGATGTATTGTGTGTCCAAGAGAACACACTTTGCTACCGGGCCTCCCCCAAATGCCAGCATAGCAATTCCCCCATGTTTTCCAGTCATCCTTCTCTAAAAAACAACGAGGAGTTATGATTGCCGTCAAGAACACTGTTATTTTTCAAACTATTGACCTCGGTTATCGACCCGGACGGGCGATACATTATCCTGGTCTGCATCCTCAATAACGTCACCTACACCCTGGTCTCGATCTACTCCCCGAACCATGGCCAAATGCCTTTTCTCAGAAAAACCTTGCGAGCGGCCCGCAAAGTACAACAAGGCCATTTGATGATATGTGGCGACTTCAATATGGTACCAAATCCCGTAATGGACTCCACTGCTGGCAACAAACGCTGTTCTTCACCTCTAGAAACTTTCATTAATGCTAATGACTTGTATGATGTTTGGAGGTGCTGTCATGCGAGTGAGAGGGATTACACGTTCCTTTCGCCGCGTCACAACACCTACTCACGTATCGATTTGTTTATGACTGACAGCCGATTGCTACACAAAATTTTAGACTCCTCTATACATGCCACCACCTGGTCGGACCACGCTCCTGTTAGCATTACTGTCACCGATGACAGCTCGTCATCCTAATTCCTATATTTGGAGGTTAACAACCACCTACTTCAAACACCATGCTACTCCAACTCCATTAAACAGAAATTGGAAGATTACTTCTCCCTTAATCAGGGGTCAGTGTCCGACCCGCTGGTGGTATGGAACGCTCACAAGGCGGTCATCAGAGTTCATTTCTCCAGATGGGGGCTAGAGCTAAAAAAAAAGAACCCAACGCATAGACGAACTGACGAATGAGATAACCGTGACTGAATCCCTGAATAAACTAACTCCCTCCCCACTCTTACAATCTAAGATATTCTCCCTCCGCCAGGAATTGAGGACACTCCTTCTTGATAAACATGTTAACGCTTATAAGAGGTTTAAATCCACCTTATACTCGACGGGCAATAAGGCAGGCAAAGCGATGGCTCAAAGGGTTAAAGGTCACAGGGCTAAAACAAAAATCCCTTACATACAGCATCCTCACACTAACGAAAAGCTCCTCAAACCCCAAGAAATAGCAAACGCCTTTAGTGCGTATTATGCGGACCTGTATAACTTAGCAGCGGACCCGACTACAGCCCAACCCTCTCCTGAGATGATCCATGACTTTCTAGATCCCCTAAATCTCCCTTCTATAACTCCCCAACAGCTGGCAGACCTAAACTCCCCCTTCTCAATCACTGAAATCATATCAGCCAAAAAACATTGCCCAACTCTAAATCACCAGCCCCGACGGCTTCACTGGGGAATACTACAAACAGTTTAAACATTCTAGCTCCTACACTATGCCAAGTTTCAACTCAGCTGCGACATCCTCGTCGTTCCCATCCCGAAATGCTCAAAGCCTTGGTGGTGACCCTACCCAAACCGGGAAAGGAACCCACCACCCCGAAAAACTTTCGTCCCATCTCCTTACTTAACCTCGATGTAAAATTATTTGCAAAAATGATTGCCAAAAGATTAGAAGATTTACTCCCAATCCTTATCTCCCCGAATCAATCAGGATTCACTAAAGGTCGGCAGGCCTCTGATGCCACAAGACGGATGATTAACATCATTCACCATGTAGAAACCACTAAAACCCCAGCACTACTACTATCCCTAGACGCCGAAAAGGCCTTTGACAGGGTCCACTGGGATTATATCTCAGCGGTCCTGTCAAAATTTTGGCATTAATGGTACAATCCGTGATGCTATAATGGCCCTGTACTCCAATCCCACTGCGCAGGTCTTCTCTGCAGATGCCCTCTCCGCACCTCTACAAATCTCCAACGGTACAAGGCAGGGATGTCCACGGATCACCCATTATTTTCAACCTTGTCATGGAACCCCTGGCAGAAAGAATTCGGTCTAACCCGGCCATATCTGGCATTCCCCTAGCAGATCAAGAACACAAAATTAGCCTGTTCGCGGACGACGTGATCCTTATGGTCACAAACCCTACCCGCTCTATCCCTGAGATCCAGAAGACGCTAGCCTGGTTCGGCGATGTCTCTTATTACAAGGTCAATGAAGCCAAATCTTACATAATACTGGACCTAGGTTTAGATACACCCACTAGCCAACAAATCAAACTCAATTCCCATATGCTTGGGCAGATCACAGTTTGACTTATCTGGGCATCCAACTGACTAAATCCACCAAATCGTTATTCGCCTAATTATCTACCGTTAAGATTACAACTACAGGCTGATCTTACCAGGCTGGCGTCCTTCGAGTTCTCATGGATGGGCCGACTAGCGGCGTTCAAAATGTTCCACCTACCCCAAAATATTGTACTTGTTTAGAACTATCCCTACCCCTATCCCACTCAACTACTTCAAATCTCTTCAAACAATCTTGTCCAAATTTGTTTGGAAAGGTAAAAAAGCTAGATGCGGCCACTCCCAACTAATTAAGCACCGTTTAGCTGGGGGCTTGGGATACGTCGATTTCCAGGACTATTATATGGCCTCTATTTTAGTACAATCAAAAGATTGGTTTACAAACCCCTTCCCCATCCACAACATGGGGACAGATGGAAGCATCATTCATCCCGGAAAAAACATACAGCCTGGCTGTTCGCGTCATTATTAGGCAAAACTCACTTCGCTCAGATGTCACCCCCCATAGTAGCATCCATCAAAACCTGGTCCAAGTTCTCTAAACTTACGAGCACTCACCCCAACCTAGCGACCTGGCCCATTCCTATTGACACGTTGAGACATCTCATTGAATCCTCTTCCTACACGGGATGGAAACACAAAGTATTGCATACGTCTCAGACATTATTGCCGAGTAAAACTAAAACATTCCCCATGCTCTTAAAAGAATACCTTCTCCCACAAACTGATAGGTATCTGTACATTCGCACCCAACACTGCCTTGCCAAGCTCAAATCTCTCTCTCGTGGAAGATCCCCTCAGATAGCTTGGATCTTCTTTAAATCCCCCACAACTAGAAAGAAGGGAATATCCTTGTTCACAACATTCTGCACCAAAAGACTACCTTTACCACTCAGCAGCCCTTGCACGCTGGGAAAAAGATCTAGGACAAACCTTCTCGCTTCTCAAATGGGAGAAGGCCTGTTTATCCACCTACAAAGCCACATGTTGCTCCTCTCTATGGGAACTCGCATTCAAACTAACTCACCGGTGGTATCTGACCCCCGACAGAATGTCTAAGTTTAGCGCAACGCTGTCCGCCTCCTGCTGGAGGAACTGTGGACAGGTGGTGATTTGATACACACATTCTGGAAATGTCCCAAACTAAACGTTACTGGCACTCTCTGTCTTTAACCTTATATCTGCAGTCACTGACATTTCACTAGAAGAATGCCCATCAATGGCTCTTCTATCCCTAGACATCGACCGGCTCCCTAACCCGATGCGGTACATCATAGTACATATACTCCTGGCAAGCCCGCCTTAGCATCACAAGGAAGTGGAAGGACCCTGAACCTCCCACGGTGGTAGATGTTATCCGCACCACACAGGAACATTTCATTTACGAGACGACTCTAGCTTTGAAACAGGGGACAGACTGATGCAGCTCCACTTATGGCAACAGTGGAAGGACTGGACGGAATCCCCTTCCTCTTGTCAAAATGTTTAACCTGTAACGTTGATAAATGTCCCTACCTCGCCTCTGCCTGACTAACTACCCAACCTATGACCCCCAAACGGGACCTGGTGGGGTGGGAATACTCGAGCACAGTCTTGCTCCCTTAGAGGGGTTGCTTGAGTGGTTTCTGCCCTTCACACACGCCCCCCGAGGTTGCACGGTAAGAAACAATATAAGCTTTAATATGAAACTTCACTGCTTCAATAATTCCAAATGTTACCTGGATGGTAGATATATGAATGTTGCTGCACTACTAAGGTTACCAATGTTACAATGACAATCTCTATGTTCCTATTTGTTGCATACTATGTCTATATTGTAAAGCGTTTAGACCGCTTGCTAACTGTTTACATTACTCTGTTTTATGTGAAAATTGACAATAAAAACTATATTTGAAAAAAAAAAAAAAGTTAAGGAGGCGGCGGAAAGGGACACATTGCCCTTGAGAAGGGGAAGGAAAGAGGCACATTAGCCACTAGAAGGAGTGAAAAAAAAACAGCCTATAGAGGTTTAAAAAAGTAAAAAAAAGAAAGGAAACGTCCCAAATAAAGGTGGAGTACTGGAGGAAATAAAGGAGGGAGGTGGCAGTATTAAAAAAGGATAAAAATTGTCAATATTGTGCAATTGGTGCAGCCTTGCCTTGGACAAACTACATTGATGGAAAGTACAGCGTGGTGCAAAATCTCAGGATAAAGTGAAGAATCCAATCCAGCACACTTAATGCAGCACTTCTGAGAGACTGAAGGGATCTCTATGGGGCAAATAGAGCAAAGTGTGAAGACTAAGTGCAGTGGGTGTGTAAAAATGTATTAAAGGAAGACAAAAGTAAGATGAATTATGCTCATCATGGTTTTCAAAAGGATTCCTAGCTGCAGAACACACCATGAAATTGTCACAATGGATACCCTGGATATGTTCTGGATGGCACCTTCAATAGCTAAGACTACATGGGGGCACTAATCTAAATTCACCATGGTGGAAAGATGGACACAGCACATAACTGGCAACTCAGTGTGTGAATAATGTAATGCATTACAGTCACTGTTGCATCTGTAGCTGGGAGGAAGAGGCATCTGGGATCCGAAGATAAAGCTGCTGCTGCAAGGAGTTGAGTGTGAAAGACGGGGTGACCAGACACCTTCAGGACAGGAAGCAGCACGTATAGATGAATGGAGCACAGGAAGTGGCTACTACTTTCACTGTTGAATTTGTGGATATAAATCTGGTGTTTCAGCCAAAACTACCTGAAAAAAAAAAAAAATTTGCCCCAAGTTGAAATGAACCAGAGTGGGATGTTGCTGCAGCTGGATGTATGCCTATCAATAATATTAAAGCAAAAAAATATTTGAGGTGTGGCCATACCAGGCATGTGAGCTGGAGATCTTTTTACTGAACCGTACTATGGTCGTTAATAAGGGCAAAACTGGCATAATTTTACTCAGCACAGTGAGAGGAATCCAGCAGTACCATTTCAGCCTATTCTTTCAGCATGATGATCCACAGAAGAAAAAAGCAGCCTCTGAGACTGAACATGGTGCAGCTGTGGCGCTGCCCCGTGTAACACAAGGCACAGACAAGCAAAAAGACTCAGGGAAGATAACGGTTAAGACGACTCGCAAGGATGCGCCCAGGGACATGCTTTATTATTCAAGTACGGGGATAAAGAAGGATGTTGAACCACTGCTAGCCCTTGAGTCTGACAATGAGGCCGAGCCCAACTCCATATCTCTTCCTTGATTGGGACCAGCAAGCGGGTTCTGAAAAAATGACAGAGGTAGATTTTCAACCTACCCCAAGCTAGATCTTAAAGGCTGTGCATCAAAGTACTACCTCAGTGAACTCTGCCAGAGAGCGCCTTGAGGGGCTTACAGAGGTGGTGTTCCTGCTGCGACAAGAACTTCAAAAGATAAGAAAAGCAACGACCACTGCTGAGGGCAGCCTCATCAACCTACAAGACAAGTTGCCTCCACTGACTACTGACTCACAAATGCAATTGGGGACATGGCCGATATCGAAAATCATCTTAGATGAAACAATATTCGTATAGTGGGTCTGAGTGGAAGGTCGGATCCTACAGAGTTCATTGAAAAGTGTCTCCTTGATATTTTTAGGAAGGATTTATTTACTCCCTTGTTTGCAGTAGAAATAGCACACCACAACCCAACAATGTTTCTCCTAGGCAACGTGCCAAGACCAATCCTGGCCCATCTATATACCCTGATTTTTCAGCAGAAGTACAGAAAAAATATATCACATCTAAAATACAGTATCTCAAATAAGTGAGTACACCCCTCACATTTTTTTTAAATACTTTATTATATCTTTTCATGTGACAACACTATAGAAATGACACTTTGCTACAAACTCACACAGCTATTAATGTCTAAACCATTAACAAAAAAAAGGGACTACACCCCTAAGTGAAAATGTCCAAATTGGGCCCAAAGTGTCAATTTGTATGGCCTCTGGATAGGACGCTGAGCATGTGCACTCAACTTCTTTGGTCGACCATAGTGAGGCCTGTGCTGAGTGGAATCTGTCATGTTAAACTGCTGTATGGTCTTGGGCACTGTGCTGCAGGTCAGTTTCGGGGTTTTGGCAATTTTCTTATAGCCTAGGCCATCTTTAGAAAGAGCAGTAATTCCTTTTTTCAGATCCTCAGAGTTCTTTGTCATGAGGTGCCATGTTGAACTTCCAGTGACTAGTATGAGAGAGTGAGAGCGATAACACCAAATTTAACACACCTGCTCCCCATTCACACCTGAGACATAACACTAACGAGTCACATGACACCAGGGAGGGAAAATGGCTAAATGGGCCCAATTTGGACACTTTCACTTAGGGTGTACTCACTTTTGTTGCCAGCGGTTTAGACATTAATAGCTGTGCGTTGTTATTTTGAGGGGACAGCAAATTTACACTGTTATACAAGCTGTACACTCACTATTTTATAATATAGAAAAGTGTAATTTCAGTGTTGTCACATGAAAAGATATAATAAAATATTTACAAAAAACGTGAGGGGTGTACACTTCTGTGAGATACTGTATGTGATGACAAATAACAATGTCTGACGACATTTGTGAAAATTGTACTATTCCATAACACTTCATACAGCATAAAGGTATCTCCCTAGCATGCCATTTAAAGGTTTGATGTTTGAAGTTTTTTATTTTTTTCCTTTGTTAAACGTCCTCCACGACCGCAACCATTTCCCAATGTCATATTCGACAATACCTTACCTATAAACCATAAAAATGGCCAAAATGTATCGTCAAGATTCCCCTCACCCAACACGCGCCACATAAGTTTCAATGCCAAGTTTGGATTGCAGAGATTTCAAGCAAAATTCAGCGAACCCCCCACAAATCAACCCAGCCATATTCACCAATTCACACTATGCATGAACACTAGAATACTGAAATACACTTGCTGTATTTACCTGCATTTTATTCACTATAAAAAAAAAAAAGATATGTTATCACATCACTAAATTACTTACCTTTTTATTCATACTTTTGTAAAATTTGGGGGAAATATAACTTTAGCATTGTTCCCTCAGCCAAATACTACAGAATGATGAAAATCAGACAGTAATCCAGGCCACTAGAGCTGTGTGAGGGTTTCAACATGCCAGCATAATGGAAAAACTACAGTCTGTCTTTTGTAGACTTATCCTTACAGCTATATTCAGTTGTAAAGTATCCATTTAATTACATGAATTTCACAATGAAGGTTGATTATTGGGAATAACATTTATATAGGTTATGGAATCTAATTGGTCATATGCTGTATATCAACTAGTAGGATTTTGATTTCCAATAAAATACAGTAATATATTAATCCCGATCAGGTTCTAGAGTAAGGTTTCTTAATTATTATTTATTTGGGAGCATCCTCCATCCACATTATCCCATAGTAGTTCATTGAGCTGACTAGACAGAAATTCTGGTTTAATCTCAAATAAAAATAAAAATCCCCTGTGGTTCACCCAGGCACATACATATACGCTACAGGAATTACTAGCAGGGCATCTAAGAAACTGCACAATAAGAATATATGAAAAATATTAATTTTCACAGAAAGTGCTGAAGTGGATGATTTCCTGTTTAGAGGTTTAATAAATGCCAACAAAAAAGTACTGTTCCAATTTTTTAAAAAGAACAACTCTGATACCCTCGGATAAGGTACAGCAATACAGCATAAACCGCTTTTGACAAATGGAGTTAAAATGTTGCAGCATGATAAAAGAGCAATCACTCACTAGAAAAATAGGACTGCAAAAGTCAAAGTATGCAAAGAGCAAATAAGGAGAGAACAAAATGACAGTTATCTGCTAAATTCATAAATGTGTCTTTTGTAGAACCCTAATGATCATATTTTATACTGTCACTTTCCATTTAATTGCTCACTCTGGAGCGTTTCTTCACAGAAGCCATCAGTACCCCACAGAGCCAGATGCTGAATCTCAAAAATATAAGAAAATAGTGTGACCATGGACTTTTACTAATATTACACTACTGAGCCGTGGTGTATGACAAGTTAATTTTTACACTTAGTCTTTTTGTGAAGGAATAACTAAAACGGCAGGTCATCGCTGTTCCATATCATTAAAAGGCTAGAAAATAATATATATCATAAAATACTTAAAATGACCTCATTTCAAACCTTGACAAAGCACACCATGAACGTCAAAGTGATTGAATAAAAACCCTGACAAGCTCAAGATAACTTAACATTTTTATAGAAAGGGTGGCAGCACTTAGAGGATCATTTGCAATCCAAAATCATTATTTCTGACTTTATTCCCATCCCTTACTTAAACGTTAGGGTTTATACACATGGGGGTCTCTCCGATCAGTTATTAATCCACATTCCACAGCCGTTTGTGGATAAGGGATGGGTCCTTTGTTAGGGCCTATACTAATGTATTTGATTTTACTACGTCCTGGTACATACAAGTACTTGTTTGCTTAGCACTCTCACTAGCTGCTTTGACATTGACCACTTCACCTCTCTTACCTGTTTACCCCCTATGGACCAAAGCATTTTTTACATTTCTTCTATGTGTTATATACCAGTATATATATATTTTTTCTTTACCACTTGCTTACCGGGCACATATACCCCCCGCCCCCTCCTGCCCAGGTGAAATTTCGGCTTCTGGCACAGCGTTGCTTTAACTGACAATTGCGCGGTCGTGCGACATGGCTCCCAAACAAAATGGACGTCCTTTTTTCCCCACAAGTAGAGCTTTCTTTCGGTGGTATTTGATCGCCTGTGCGGTTTTTATTTTTTGCGCTATAAACAAAAAGGAGTGATAATTTTGAAAAAAAAAAATATTTTTTACTTGCTGCTAATAATAAATATCCCAATTTAAAAAAAAAACTCATTTTAGGGCGATACATATTTTTGGTAAAAAAAAAAAAAAATCGCAATAAGCGACTGGTTTGCGCAAAAGTTATAGCGCCTACAAAATAGGGGACAGAATTATTATTTGTTATTATTTTTTTTTACTAGAAATGGCGGCGATTTTTTTTGGGACTGCGACGTTATGGCGGACACATCGGACACTTTTGACACATTTTTGGCGCCATTCACATTTATACAGCGATCACTGCTATAAATATGCACAAATTACTGTATAAATGTGACTGGCATTGAAGGGGTTAACACTAGGGGGTGAGGAATGGGTTAAATGTGTATCCTAGGTGTGTTCTAACTGTGGGGGGAGGGGGGTGACTGGGGGAGGTGACCGATATGTGTCCCTATGTACATAGGACACAGATCAGTCTCCTCTCCAGAGACAGGACACTGTCTCTGTGTAAAACAGCAATTAAAGATGATCTCATATGTTTACATATGAGATCAACTTTCATTGGCCGCACAGATCGCATCGCAAACGGCCACTCTGATTGGCTGTTGTTCGCGGCGATCTGTGATTGGCTGTGTCCAAGGGACACGGCCAACACAGAATTTCCCCGCGGCGCGCTCTGGAGCATGCGCGGGGAACGTGCTAGTGACAGGCCGTCAATTGACGGCTTGTTGGATATTTAGATCCGCGCTGAAGCCGTCATTCGGCTATAGCGCGGATCTCAACTAGTTAAAGGAGTTGTAAAGGAAAACGTATTTTCACCTTAATGCAATCTATGCATTAAGGTGAAAAAAATATCTGATGATGCCGCAACCCCCCCGAGCCCCCGTTTTACTTACCTGACCCCAAGAAAGTCCCACGCGCTGTCCCGGGATTCTCTTAGTCGATCAGCCTGGCCGCTGATCGGCTAGAGCGGATGGATTGAGAGCAGCCAAGGGGTGGGGCCGCTCGCTGTATCACAGGAGCGCGCCCGCAATTACTGACCACCATGCAAGCTCTCGCATGACTGTGATAATTGCGGGGGGGACCCCAGAAAACATGGATCGGGGCCACTCTGTGCAAAACTAACTGCACAGTGGAGGCAAGTATAACATGTTTGTTATTTAAAAAAAAAATTAAAAAAATTCCTTTAGTAACCCTTTAGGCCGGATTCACACCTATGCGAATTGGTTGTGGCTTAAACCACATCTAATACGCAGAACATTTCTAAATACATTGTTTTCAATGAGGCTGGTTCACATATGTGCGATGCATTCGAACTGCGCATTGCAGAATAAACGTGTGCGGATTGTATGCCTTGCAGTGCGGCTCAGGTGCAAATTCAGGCCCATTATCTTCTATGGGTACGCAGCTGATTCGCAGATGTGTTCATTTTTCTTCAGGAATTTCTCTCATTGTAACTTCTCCCAGGTCTCCAAATTTGCAGCTAAAACGTTGCTAATCTGCTGAACACTTCTGTAATCTCTCTGCAAAGATAAGAGAGCTGAAATTCGCACCGCACAAGTGTGATTCCGGCCTTAAGGACAAACAAGGCTTTCTTTTCTTGATATTGTCCAGAAGCACTTTTTTCTTCTTTGCAATCTCTCGACAAAAACACAACAAAACACACTTTTTCTTGTAAATTCATTGATCTTGATCTACAGATTAATAAATAAATGATATGATATAAAAGTAACATCAGTAACTTTGTACCATCATGTTACTTTGTACCATCATGTTACTTTGTACCATCATGTTACTTTGTACCATCATGTTACTTTGTACCATCATGTTACTTTGTACCATCATGTTACTTTGTACCATCATGTTACTTTGTACCATCAAGTTACTTTGTACCATCAAGTTACTTTGTACCATCATGTTACTTTGTACCATCATGTTACTTTGTACCATCATGTTACTTTGTACCATCATGTTACTTTGTACCATCATGTTACTTTGTACCATCATGTTACTTTGTACCATCATGTTACTTTGTACCATCATGTTACTTTGTACCATCATGTTACTTTGTACCATCATGTTACTTTGTACCATCATGTTACTTTGTACCATCATGTTACTTTGTACCATCATGTTACTTTGTACCTTTCTTTATTCACATCTGAGCAAGTGTTGTATATAAACACTGATTTAGACTGCTTCTTTGACAGCTGCAGCTGACACTGAGTATACAGTTATCCCTGCGTTTGAGTAAATAAAGCCGACAACTGCAGTACACTGAGAGGGAGGTCCCAGCAGCAGGGCAGAGAGACTGGAAGTGCTACACACTTCCTGTGTACAATCAAAGCTTTTATGGCTATGTGTAGCACGCCTAAAGTCTGCAACTAGATAAGCATCCAGAAACAAATTTTGATAATAGTTCTCTCTGTTAGACATGTGTCGAGACACATTGATACTATATGCAAAGTATTGAATATGCCTAGATGTTACAGACAGCCTCCCAGGTAGATCCATCACTGAGCAACATATCAGAGAATACTTTCCCTTGCCTCCACCACAGGAGAAAATAGGACACATCCACATGCAGCCCTCATGAACATCATACACAGGATGAATGAGACAGAAAGAAGCGTGGGCCCTTACCAGATGCATATCTTCTGCTGTGCTGAATAAGGCCATATCACAACACTGCTAGGTTCAAACCAGGGAGATTTCACCCCCTCCCCCCCTCAACTCCACTAACTTGACATGGATCAGTCCAGCTACTACTGTCACTGGTAGTATGTATGTTCTGCATGCAGAATATTCCTACAGTTCCACTGTATTAAACGTTGTAAATGAATGCAACAGTTGATATAGATCAATATTTAAATTGATGACTTAATATGAATACCTAGGCAATGCAAATTTTTGCATGTCAAATAATTCACATATAAAAGTGTTCTAATAGGCATTACCCCCTAAACATTACCGTGTTCAAATTTTCCAGTTTAATTTAGTAATTTTACTATTTTGGGCCTCTACAATAATGTGGAAGTAATTCACACTGTACAGCCAGACTCAATGTATAAATGGAGGTTTTGATGGGTACTCTAAAAGAGATTTGATCCTGAAGGAACGACGCTAAGGATCTTTTACTAGGCTGTAGGCATAAGTCTGTCTGGGAAAATTGTGTTGGAGACAAGAGCTTGTCTTACACAAACTGGAGTTTCCCTTCCAGGGAAATCAGCTGTCAAAGAATGCTGGGAAGCAGGCCATCACCAATAGCTGAAAACTGTTTTGAGGCTAAGAGAACATGGTTATTTTCATTTTTGACAGGTGAACAGTGGATGGACAGAAGCTAGTTAGTGCCAAGGGTAGTAAGTGGAGAGCGATTAATCAAAATTCTATCCTTTGGCTATTTTGTTTCTTTGTCTGATTCTCCAGTTTCTGATCAACCAATAAACTAATAGTTTCCACAGTTTTTTCCCCCAAGATCTTATTAGAAATGGAATATAAAAATGGCAATCTCCTATTGCCTATAAGGAAAGAGGTGCTGCAGCAGGTCAGACCACCACTCACTGCACAGCCACAACACAGGGCACAGGTCTGGTTTTTGCCACAAACAATACAATGAATAAGGATGGATGACCGCACATCCTAAAAATGTAGCTAAAAATGTATATTCTTTATTTCCTTAGGTAGCAGGACAACAGCACACACAGACAGCAAGGCTACTCTCTGTATGTGTTGTTGTCCTCCTTTTAACCTAAAGAAATAAAGAAGATGGAGTTGTATCTACAATTTGAGGTGTGCGGTCATCCATCCTTATTCATTGTACTGTTTGCTTCCATTAGCTATACCAACCTACATGGGGTGTTGAGGTGAAAGACACCGCACTGCCATCAGCTCATGTGTTAAATGAAGTTTGAGAACGGTCTCAGCTCCTCCCAGGCCATGCCCCCTGACATGTTTCACCCAGTCAACAGGGCTTAGTCAGTCAGAGGTATCTCTATTAAGCCCTGTGGAAGCCAAAGCAGAGGCCATTCTCAGTCTCCACTTAACATAGAGGCTGATTGGAGTTTAGAGTTTTTCCACGTCAACATTACACATGGATGAGCTCTATTTTATGGGGCCGCATTACATGTAAAGCAAAAGCTAAACTTGTAATGCCTCAGTAGTTCTTAATTAACGAAATATGAAATTCGTTTTTAAAGAGTTCAAAATAAGCAGAGTTTTTAAGCTTAAAGCGGATGGTTCACCAAAAAGCAAATTTATCACAAATATTAGTATAAAAAATACACAAAAGGGAACCAGGAAGTGAAGCTGTTCACTGCCCGGTTCCCTACGGCGCATGAGTCGCGCTGCGCCCGCGATTGGCTCCCGCTGTGTGCTGGGAAGAGTTCCCAGCACGCAACGGGAAAAGCCCGTCTTTTGCCCGAGACTGCGGGCCGGAAGTGGGTGCGGATACCTGTCTTTAGACAGGTATCTGCAGCAAGGTGTCAATATCCGATCAGCGGATCTTCACTTTAGGGTGGAGAAAAAACATTTACACACGATGCTGTTTGTACACACGATGCTGTTTGCAACAGGAAAAAATACATGGAATGCAATTTGGCACAGGAAAAAGCAACAGGAATATAATTTGGCACATGAAAAGGCCACACTGAATGGTTTTGCCACAGGTAAAAACATGTACAGAATATCATTTACCACAGGGAAAAGGCCACAAGGAATGTAATTTGCCAGGATAGGAAACACAGCTAGTCTACAATAGACAACATTGAACACAAGGGAAAAGCCACGTAGATCATCATCTGTAAAGTATGGTAGATAATCCACACAAAAAATATTTGCCACAGGTTAAAAGACACAAAATGAAATTTGACAAAGAAAGTAATTTATAAAAAACGGAAACCACACAACATCAAAAGCCATAGTAAAAATCCAGAGCTTTTCATAATTCCACCCCCCATTAATTGCCATATGAATTTAGCTTGAACCGTACTTACATTAGGCATTTACCAAAAACAACTACTATCTAACTGGTATCTATCAAACATTTTTTTTTTTTTATGTCACGATGTAGAGTATAAGATTTCCTATCATCTGTGCCCAGTCTTGCCACACAGAGTTAATCCAGCTCTGAGAAATCCTCTTTTATTGTTCAGTGACAATTAACAGACTTCCAGATAAAAACCTGTCTAAATAAAAAGTCCATTCCTCTCTTCTTGCTTTGAGTGACAGGTTATTTACATATCTAGCTTGGACATGTTTATCATATGTTATGTTTATCATAATATGAGGTGATCCACAGTATAAAAAGTGAGAAATCCATCCCTCCCCCACATAACACATCCTGGTAATATACAATGAACTGTGGATCACCTCATATTATGATAAACGTAACATATGATAAACATGTCCAAGCTACTGCACCTGCAGAGCATTAATGAGGAAATCTGCTGGGCCTGCATCCCTTTAGATGTGTTCCTATTGGGAGTATCTCACCAAAAATTACATTTTTATTGCAGGGGATGCCTGAAATTGTATATTAGGTAGACTTCTGGGAAAATTGGTGAGCCAATGACACAAACAGAAAATTATAGTGCCTTGCAAAAGTATTCACCCTCCCCCCCTTGGCTTTTTTCTACCTATTTTGTTACATTACAGCCTTTAGTTCAATGTGTTTTTTTTATCTGAATTATATGTGATGGATCAGAACACAATAGTCCAAGTTGGTGAAGTAAAATTAGAAAAATATATACATAAAACTTTTTCAGAAATTAAAAAATGATAATTGGCATGTGCATATGTATTCACACATTTGTTATGAAGCCGATAAAAAGCTCTGGTGCAACCAATTACCTTCAGAAGTCACATAATTAGTGAAATGATGTCCACCTGTGTGCAATCCAAGTGTCACATGATCTGTCATTACATATACACACCCTTTTGAAAGGCCCCAGAGGCTGCAACACCTAAGCAAGAGGCACCACTAACCAAACACTGCCATGAAGACCAAGAAACACCCCAAACAAGTAAGGGACACTGTTTCTGAGAAGTACAAGTCAGGGTTAGGTTATAAAAAAATATCCAAATCTTTGTTGATCCCTAGTTGCACCATCAAATCTATCATATCCAAATCAAAAGAACATGGCACAACAGCAAATCTGCCAAAATACAGGTGCATACCAAAACTCACAGACCGGACAAGGAGGGCATTAATCAGAGAGGCAGCACAGAGACCTAAGGTAACCCTGAAGGAGCTGTAGGGTTCCACAGCAGAGACTGGAGTATCTGTACATAGGACGACAATAAGCCGTATGCTCCATAGAGTTGGGTTTTCTGGCAGAGTGGTCAGAAGAAAGCCATCACTTTCAGCAAAAAAACAAAAAGCAGGTTTTGAGTTTGCGAAAAGGCATGTGGGAGACTCCCAAAATGTATGGAGGAAGGTGCTCTGGTCCGATGAGAATAAAATTGAAATTTTAACCCATCAAAGAAAACGCTGTCTGGCTCAAACCCAACATAACAAAGAACACCATCCCCACAGTGAAACATGGTGGTGGCAGCATCATGTTGTGGGTATGTTTTTCAGCAGTCAGGACTGGGAAAGAGTTGAGGGAAAGATGGGTGGTGCTAAATACAGGGATATTCTTGAGCAAAATCTGTACCACTCTGTGTGTGATTTGAGGCTAGGATGGAGGTTCACCTTCCAGCAAGGACAACGACCCCAAACACAATGCTAAAGCAACACTTGAGTGGTTTATGAGGAAACATGTAGATGTGTTAGAATGGAAAAGTCAAAGCCCAGATCTCAATCCAATAGAAAATCTGTGGACAGACTTAACTGCTTAAGGACCGCCTCCTGCACATGTACGTCCGCAGAATGGCACGGCTGGGCACATCCACGTATATTTACATCAGTAAATAGTACCCAGCCGTGGGTCACGGGCGCGCGCCCGCGACCCGGTCCGAAGCTCAGTGACCGGGACCGCAGGACTAGCGGACCCGATCGCCGCTGTAGTGCGGCGACCGGTCCCCTGAGCTGAAGAACGGGGAGAGCCGTGTGTAAACATGGCTTCCCCATGCTTCACTGTGGCCGCAGCATCGATCGCGTCATCCCTGGTATAGGGGGACGTGATCGATGACGTCACACCTACAGCCACACCCCCCTACAGTTGTAAACACACACAGGGAACACATAACCCCTACAGCGCCCCCTTGTGGTTAACTTCCAAACTGCAACTGTCATTTTCACAGTAAACAATGCAATTTAAATGCATTTTTTGCTGTGAAAATGACAATTGTCCCAAAAATGTGTCAAAATTGTCCGAAGTGTCCTCCGTGTCTCAGTCACAAAAAAAAACCGCTGATCGCCGCCATTAGTAGTAAAAAAAAAAAAATAATTGATAAAAATGCAATAAAACTATACCTTATTTTGTAAACGCTATAAATTTTGCAAAAACCAACCGATAAACGCTTATTGCGATTATTTTTACCAAAAATAGGTAGAAGAATACGTATCGGCCTAAACTGAGTAAAAAAAAAGTTTTTTTATATATTTTTGGAGGATATTTATTATAGCAAAAAGTAAAAAATATTGCATGTTTTTCAAAATTGTCGCTCTATTTTTGTTTATAGCGCAAAAAATAAAAACCGCAGAGGTGATCAAATTGATCATTTGTTGTTTGCTTCACAATATAAAAAAAAAACACACCTTCAAAGTTGTGGGCATGTTCTGTAAATTAAATTATGCAAATCCTCAAACAATCCATGTTTATTCCAGGTTATGAGCTTTTTTTTTGCAAGGTACTGTATGTTTCTGGGGGACGTTATGTACACATTCTGTGTACAGAACACCTCCAGGTAGCCATATTGCATTGCATTTTCAGAAAATTACAGTGGCTGCAGATTGAAAAGGAAAGGTGATTTGTAATAACATTCAATTACAATACGAGTTGTGTCACAAATATCATTTTTTATTTGCCATTTTTTTTTCCACAAAAGAGAGATTATACTTTAAGTATACTGTACATTTGTGCTCATTCTCCCCTTAGTGAATAAGGTGATGCTCTGCTGGATTTCCATCATCAAATCATGCGTAGGCAAAAAAGCCGTTTTATTTTCCTTACACCTGATATTAAGTCAGGAGATCTGAAAACACAATACCATCCAATATTTAGGTACATCTAAAAAGAGATTCATGGAGAGATGGAGAAAATGATATATTATTAGCTTACTTGCATGCAGCATCCACTGCTTTGACCCTTAATATAGGAGAAGACACAAATAGGACCAGAACCACAACTTTATACCTACACAAAACAACAAACTCAAACCATTTCCCTTGCAAAACTGATGGACAATTTGTGCTTTGAAAGCCACTAGCCAAAAGTCATAAAATGTAATTTTAAGCATTAAGTTCCAGTTCAAGAGAGCTAAATGGCTTTAGAAGATTGCCTTTTTATATTATGTTAATGCAATTTATGCAAATAGAAATGGAACACAGTATTTATAATTTGAACTTAAGAAGTAATGAAAAGGGATAAAAAGAAGTTTTGTAAAGTCAATTAATTTCAATCCTTTTTTGGACATTTATCTATCCCAGAAAGGGGCATATACTATTTGAACCTATTTATACTGGCAGCCAGCAGCTATTAATTCATATTTTTATCAGTCTTAAAGGTGATGTCCATAAAGGAGTACTTTTCCAAATGAATCACCCCCCCTGTACCTAAACGAAAGGAAGAATAGGAATCACGGCCTCTCAGAACTTAGTATTCAAAATATGTTAATTTTAGTGCATTCGTTTTCTGTAGCTAATCAAACAGCCTTTCTGTTACTCAGCATTTCTCAGTATCAAGAGCATGAACAGAACAGAGGTGGGACTGGTGTACTTACTGTAAGTACAAAAATCCCATTTTATCTGATCTGTTGAGGCACACAGGAATTCAAATACTGACAGGATCTCCAAAAGCAGTCCAATTGAGGGGTGGGAAACACAGCAACTGCTAAATGTCTTAAAAAGAAATGGATGACTGCCTGCAGCCCAGGAAAGACCAACTCCCGGAACTGAATTACATAAGGTAGAGCTCCCCCTACAGATAAGGTAGCCATCAACACACCCAGTACTCCACACAAAAGGGAACACCAATTTGATTCAGCAAGTGCTGATCAACAAAAACCCATCAAAAATCAGAGGGAGGAACAACAGTGATTTCCCATGTAGTGAAGAAAACATTCACAACTTGATGTAATGAACAGGAAAAGGGAACAAGACGCTGGAACAGGTCCCAAAGAAAAACCTGAACAGAAAAACAGGTCCTGAGGAAAAGATTAGCTGGCCTAAAATGGAAGACCATAAAGCCTTACACACTTATAACATAGGATCAGAGGATGAGGTTCAAGACATGGATAAATGAGTTTGGGGTGGAGAAACTTGACTGTTCTACACAAAGTCCCGATCTCAACCCAATTGAACACTTTTAGGATGAATTAGAGTGGAGACTGTGAGCAAGGCCTTCTCGTCCACATTAGTGCCTGACTTTACAAAAGGGCTTCTGGAAAAATGGTCAAACATTTCCATAGACACATTCCTAAACCTTATGGACAGCCTTCCCAGAAGAGTTGAAGCTGTTAGACCCCTTTCACACTGAAGCGTTTTTACAGCGTTTCAGCGTTAAAAATAGCGCTATTAAAACGCTCATAAAACACTCTCCATGCATCTCAATGGGCCCTTTCACACTGAGTCCTGCAAACAGCATCTTTGGAGCATCTTTTGGGCGGTGAAAAAAACGCTCCAAAAACACCCATCTCCATTGAAATGAATTGAAAGCCCTGTAAAAAACGCCTTACCCTTTCACACTGAGGCGTTGCACTGGCAGGGCGTTGAGAAAAGTCCTGCAAACAGCATCTTTGGAGCACTGCAAAAACCATTAAAGTTCATGTGCGTGTAAAGGCAGGTGTTCCAATACTTTTGATAATCTAGTGTATATGATGCCTTAAGGTAAGCATTTAGCCCAGCTTTACCTTATTGTTTTTTTCTTCAGATTAATAGCTGTGAGGTAATAATGACGTTTTTTTATTTTACCTTTTACCTTCTATTGTCTTACCGTATATACAGAGTATAAGCCAGGTACCTAATTATACCCCCCAAAAAATGGGAAAATGTTGCACGCCTCACTGTGCCCAACACACGCTCCCTGTGCCCAACGCCAACTCCCTGTGCCCACTGCAGCCTCCCTGTGCCCACTGCAGCCTCCCTGTGCCCAAATCAGTGTACATGAAATTCTTGACAGGCTGCAGGCATCCATTCATTGTTTAAAAGTCGCGGACTCCAGCTGGTCCCGTTCCATGATAGGCATTTCCCAGCAGCTTATCACGGACATCTTCTCATTCTCGGACTCAGTTTCCCAGCACACACTGTGTTCAGTGTTCCGCCAATCACGGATGTCTTCATCTTCGGACAAGAGAACATCCGTGATAGGCGGAACACTGAACACAGTGTCTACTGGGAAACGGCCACCACGGAAGGGACCAGGGGGAAGCCTTGACTTTTAAACAATGGACGCTCGCAGCCCTTCAGGTACACTGACTCGAGTATAAGCCAAGGGGTGTATTTTCAGCCCTAAAAAAAGGGCTGAAAAACTCGGCTTATACTCGAGTATATATGGTATTTATTTTGGAGATCTAATGTGCAATTTCTGACCTACGTTTGTGAATAAATCCACCATCAGAAGTTGATGATTTCTTGCACTTTTCTGTACAGTTTGGGCCACTTCCCTCTCATTATTGGTCTCTTTCTAAAACTACCTGCAGCCTGAGAATATGCGATTATTTCTCGGCACATATTTGGTTGTTTTTGTATAGTAAGTGATGCTGGGTTTTTGTTGTGCTTTTTTTTCTCTTCTCACTTGCTTCCCCTCTCCCTTCTTCCCTTTGGGGATAGTTTTACTTGGATATTGTAAATGTATACTTATACATGTATATTCATTGTATCATATATCATCATCATCATAGATACTAGTTTTTTCATATTGGATATTTGTCATGTATACAAGCACAATGTCCTGAAGAAGCGGCAATAACCGTGAACTGCATCACTAATTGTATACATACTGACAGTAATTCCTGTTTCTACATATGTAATTGTTTGGATGTATTTTTGATTTTAATACAAAAAAAATTGATGTGTCAAGTTTTTAAGATGCAAACAAACAATAAACAATAAGATGCATGCAAGTGTTTAAATAATTTCAATACTGGTGGGCCATATTTTTTCTACCTCATTTGCGGTTTGTTTTTTGTGGGTTAGTGACCCCCCGAGTATTTGGCTGTTTAGTTATAACGAATGACTCCCACCGCTGCTTTGGCAGCCCCCATATTTTACATCAAACTGTAATACATACAGTATCAATTTATTCTGAAATGCCCTGTTGTAATTCTCAAGTGATGGCAGAAGACTGGTGTCTCAAAAACAGTCTCTTCAGAGACAGATTGTTGAGACTCTGAATCTGAGTTTAAAAGGGTAACAGTGGCCGAGGGCCCGGCCTATTCCAAGGCCCCAGGATGGGCAGTGATATACTCTACAGGGAATGATGCCAAAGCATGCTTAGAGCATCTACGGTCAGTACCTGGGAGGAACTGGATAAATTTGACCACAAATTCCTGAGCTGTAGCAGAGGCCATTGATGATATGGTAGGAATTTTTAAAGAGAATGATGATTTAGATCCCATTACTAATCAGTGTATAATTAGTGCAACCCCCATCAGAGGTGCCCACAACAGATGGTAGTGTCCAACACAGATGCCCATCAGTAATGTGCCTGTCAGCACCACATATTAGTTCCCTAATCAGTGCCACCTCTTCAGTGCCCATCACTCCCCGTCAGTTAAGCCCCATCAGTGCAAAGGGTGTAGCATGACCGTGCAATTGTCATTCAAAGTGTAACAGCTCTAAAAGCAAAAAAAAATGGTCTGGGCAGGAAGGGGATAAAAGTGCCCAGTATTAAAGTGGCTAAGTTATACCATTAATAGTTTGGAAAAATTACTTTAAGCCTAGGTTCACATCGCTGCCGGTTAGAAATTGTGCACGTTCAGCTGAACTTCTAACCCGGCAACGCAGTCCGACTTCAGCGGCGATTTGACAGACATCTGTGCGGGTTTCTGCACAGAGGTCTATACAAATTGCCCCTGAAGTCAACAAAAGTATTACAGGAACTACTTTTGAGAATCGGTGCAGCGCCACACTGATTCAGATGGTGCCATTGCCGGCAGAAGCCGCCAATTTGACATGTTAAACTGCATGACAAATCGTACCAATGTCAACGTAGCATACGTCTACACAAAACACATGGGGGTTGATTTACTTAAACCGGAGTGCAAAATCTGTGGCAGCTCTGCACAGCAACCAATTGGCTTCCAGTTTTTTTTTATGTCAAATCCTAATTGAACAAGCTGAAGATAGAAACAAACAAAGCACAGCTGCACCAGATTTTGTACTCTCCGGTTTTAGTAAAACAACTTCATTGCTTGTGGGACAAAATGCAATAAAAAAATCTCTTCATACAAAAAAAAAAAAAAAATTCTGTGGAAAATTGGTTCATCTTGTTTTATTTTTATTTTTTAGTCTTTTACCTGGGTCTTCCCTGTGGTGGCCCTCATTTCTTGTTTTGATCTCACAAGAGTGCCACAAAAACCTCACAGATGTTTTAACACAATCCTAAACCTAAAAATAGGCCTCTAAAGAAGGCTTCTATTGCAACTGAGATCCAGCAAACGAAATGGCATGAAAGTGAATTTGACCACATTCAATTACATTTTGAGAAACTCTGCAAATAAATAAAAATGTTCACAATAGTTCAAAATAATTGCTTTGTGAGGTTAAAAAAAAAAAAAAACATGATTAGAACATATTACTTTATAGCACTGGTTCTCAAACCTGTCCTTAGGTACGTACCCCCAACAGGCCATATTTGCAGGTTTTCCTTTATCTTGCACAGGTGCTTTAAATTAGAGTCAATGGGCCAGATTCAGATAGCCATTACTTTGGCGTATCTATAGATACGCCGCGTAAAGTCTATTCTGAGCCGGCCTATCTTTTTTCTGTATTCAGAAAACAAGATACGCCGGAATTCTTCTAAGTAACTAGCGGCGTAAGTCTGTTACACCATCGTATATTAGTTGCATATTTACGCTGGCCGCTAGGTGGCGCTTGCGTCGTTTTACACATAAAATATGCAAATGCGCTAGATACAGTGATTCACGAACGTACTTGCGGCCGGGCGTCGTAGTTTGCATAAGCGTTAGTCCGGCGTAAAGTTACCCCTGCTATATGAGGAGCAGCCAATGTTAAGTATGGACGTCGGGACAGCGTCGAATTGTACGTCGTTTACGCCGTTTGCGTAAATCGTTCGGGAATGGGGCTGGATGGATTTGACGTTCAAGTCGTTTACATTGACTAGTTGCGACGTGATTTCACGCATGCGCACTGGGATACATCCACGGACGGCGCATTCGCCGTTCAGAAAATACGTAAGTTGCGTGGGGTCATGATTCATTTACATGAATCACACCCCCACATTACTAATTTGAATTAGGCGCCCTTACGCCGGAGACTTTATGCTACGCCGCCGCAAATTACAGAGCAAGTGCATTCTGAATAAGGCACTTGCCCATAAAACTTGCGGAGGCGTAGCGTAAAGAGCATACGCTATGCCGCCGGATAGATACATAATTGTATCTGAATCTGGCCCAATGACTTGGTATTTTGGACAGCAATTTTATCTAAGAAAAATTCCCAAATCATGGCCTGTTAAGGGTACTTGAGAACAGGGTTTACAGTACCCGACTATCCAAATGATACATGAGAATCTACAAAAAATGCTTGCATTTGAAGCTCAATTCAGATTGAATAACACCACCTCTAAGCAGATTTACTATGCTAATGCTTTGATGTGCTGGATTAACAAAGAAGACTATAGTTTTCCTATGGCAGCTTAACCATATAATCAATGTACATTAATATGTTATCAATATTCTGAACATATAAGATAGAATTAATTGTCAAACTAATCAGATATTACAGATCACTATGCTAAATGACAATTCATCGGAGGATTTTGTCTGAAAAAGAACTCTTTACAAACGCAGTCTTTTATTTTTTAAAGACATTTCATTTTAAAGCTATGTAAGGAACCGATGATTAAACATAGCACAGATGAACACAACGCCAACTGTTATTAGCTAAATTATAGCATCAAAAGCCTGGCCCTTTTCCTTCCCTTTATTTTTCCCCCTTTCATATCACCTATCCTTTCGCTCATCTTTCTTTGTCACCACATCACATCCTAGCAACCAATCACCTTGCAGGTTAACTCGAAATGTTAACTGATGCAGCTCCCACCCTCCATCCACTACTATGCTGCCTCCTGCTCGCCACTCTGCAGTGAAGATGATAGCAGCAGAGACTGGGGGAAAGACCAACAAAACAGGCCAGTGTTTGCGATTTACCCGTTAGCTGCCTGCGATCGATCCCAAGCATACTATAGCTGCTGACTTAATAATAAGGACACTTATCTGTCCAGGGATCCAGCGATGTTCTTTAATTGGCTTTGGATGCAGGCTTTGGCATGTCCAGGAAGGGAAACACAGCCATCACAGCCAGTTTCCTACTGTGCATGTGTGAGTCGTGCTGCAACTTGTGAATGGTCATGTAGTCTTCTGGGACCAGTGATGTGTCCCAGAAGACAGCAGGGGCAGGAGGGAGTGCCAGCTTAGATTGCCACAGGTACCTATCAAAATTAGGTGCCCTCCCCTCTAAAAAGTACCAAAGGTGGCAGTGGAGGGTGCAAACAAGCAGAGCTTCACCTTTTGAGTAGAGCTCTGCTTTAATATTTCTTTAACATCATGCAAACATTTTTGGACTAGTTCATAGACTGGTCAAATCATTGCTTTAATGCAAAGTATAATAGGGGCGATTCATCAAATGTTTAGGCAACCTGTGCTTCAGATCTGTAAACAGGCTAAAAAAGAGTAATTCCAGGCATTGGCATGTAACTATGTATATACTATACCTGCCGATGCTACTCAAAGCTGAAAATCATTGATGGATAGACATAGCTATTTCAGTGATCTCCAATTGCTTCCAGGCCTCACACCAAACAACTGCTCTCCTGCATTGTTTTTTTTTCTTTCCTTAGCATCTAGAACACAGGTGTCAAACAAGGCCTGCGGGACCAATCTGGCCATCTAGGCCATTTCATGTGGTCATCGCACCTCCAGCCCGCCTCTGGTCCTCCTCCAGACCCCTACTTTCATCCAGCTTTTAATCTACATCTGCTTTCATCCATCTTCTTCCCAGCAGTAGCATAAGGAAAGGGGGTGCACTGTGATGTAAGGGAGAGTAGGGGACTCAACTTCTGATGGTAGGGTGTCTCTTGACATCTAATGTAAGGGGAGGGGATGCGCTGGACATCTAATCTTACAGATACAATTGTCTCTTTTAAGGCCAGAAACTAGGAAGAAATTAATGTAAAAAAAAAAAAAGTAAATATATGATACTGTATATTTCTATTAGTTCTGCTTTCAGGAGAATAAGACCTACCAGAATAAGGCTAAATCGTGTTCTGAGGGATAAAGTCGACGCAGGGTGGGATTCAACACAAACGCTTCAGCGATTCATCCCTGACCGATATGGTTTTTGTATTCCTCTGTGGTTTTAATGCAACCAACATGCTAAGATTCTGTCTTGTGCTACAGAAACCTACTCCTCCATATCTTCCAAACTATTCAAACAAAGAAGCCACTCTTGTAATGTAGGTGGGGTGGTGTCTCTCCAATGAGCTGGAATACACAGCCTAGCAGAGGTTGATCATGTGTAACAGTAGAGATCCACTGTATTGTTTCACTGAGAGTTTTACAGGATGCAATAAGTATTGCGCTGGAGTGGGGTCAAAGGCACATCCCATAAATCGAGCTGTGAGATTGTGAATAAAAGTCTAGAATGGAGCCAATGCATGGGAAAGCCCACCATATACGGAGGAAAATGCCTTCCTCCGCTGAATATCGGCAGAATCGGTCAGTAAACGTTGGACATACATATTTAATGGAGCAGAGAGGGTATCCTATACCTTCTCGACTGAATCTTTTAGGCATTTTCCTGCCTAAAAAAAAAGTGACCTTGTGCACAAAAAGATTAATTTCCCACTCCTCTTTTTCCAGATGGCTGTACAAATCCTTCTACCAATCCTCACAGGCCCTGCCTGCCCTGCATGGGTAGACTGTGAAAAACGAATAATACATATCGAAAACCAGGTATCGCTGAGGGATAGTTCTCGTACACATAGTTTCGAAGAGGTCCAATCTCTGGAAGGACCTTGCAGCTCACTGAGAACTACAAGCCATCCTCCGCAATGGTTGAAGGTACCCGTAACATTACTTCACAAAAAACTGTGAATGAATGGTGTGGCTGTGTAGCTGGAGCACCGCACATGCCATGCTGTTTTCATAATGTAACTACAACTATCAATAAATCTTCTATTACATGCTGTTCATAAGCAATCACTCTGACATCTGTATTCTGCAACAAAACCTGGTTGATCCTGCTGCTCTCTATCTCCATCTTCTGTTCATGTATCCAATTCAGCTAGGGATTTTGCAGCTGTGGAGGCAACTCTGCAAATGCTCAGTTTTCAATGAGTTTCTATGCTAAGCCTTTCCTCCCTATCACATCTGAGAAGCCAATGTGACTATAGCGAGACACGTGGATATATAACACAGTAGTGATCTTCATCCTCTTCCTTCCTCCTCCTCCCTCCTCAATATCCACCTAACAAAATAGGGGTGGGATATTACATGTAGATTAAATTGAGGCTTCACATCCCTCTTATTCTAAGACACAGGCTGGGAGGAGCCATCCACCCACACCATGTGTTTTTCAATACGATGTAATTTCAAATATATATTTGTATGCCAATGTTTAACAGTTTATTGATATTTATTTTTATTCTGTATTTCAAAGGCTGACCAGCCTGCAGAGAACAAGAAACTCCTCCTGCTTATGTTCCCCTGCAGACAGCATGGGAAAGATCTGGGTCATGTGATAGTTGTATATTGATTAGGAAAAAAGTACTTTGTTTTATTATTATAATTACAGTTCCATTATCCATATACAGAAATAAAAGAGACAATGTAAATTAAACAGGTGTGTGTTTAGTTTTACTAAGTATTTTGCAGCTCTGTAGGCAAGATTACTTATATTGCAGCAGCTTAGGTTACCAGGAGATTTTACCTGCAGCCTGACAAGTATTTTTTAGACTGCTATTATGTGTGTTGCATTTTTTTACTTCACTGCAAAATATTTTATTTATTTACTTTGTAATAAGGAAAAAGTAAAAGGATTCCAGTGTGTTTATTTCCCATTTGTTTAAATCTGAAGTTTATAAAAAAAATAAAAAAATTCTCTAAAGCTTCATTGGCCTAACTTACCTAGTACGTCCCATTGCACACAGGCAGCTGGATCCTGTAGGAATCTTCACTGCAGGGATGCCCCACCTGAACATCCAGTGCTCCACAGGTAATAAATTCTGGCCTTCTGTGAAGCTGCTGTTAAATATTCCCGATGAGGACCAGCCCCCTAATCAGCCAATGTGCTTTAACTGCCTGTAATCAGATCTGTGATTAGGGGAGAGTCTGCTGAGTCGTTGGATTTTCTCTCCCATTCATAAATTGTGTTCCAAGCAGTGAAAGCAATGAAAGAACGTTTCTCAATGGTGGAGGGGGGCGGAGAGAGAGGAGGACAGAGGAAGGAGAAGGAGAGCAGAGGGAGGAGGGGAAGGGTCCTCATCAGAAATGTTTCCACAGCAGCTTCACAGAAGACTAGAAGCTAATATTCCCTACAGAGCCAGAAGATCGGCGACAGGAAGAGGACAGAAGATTTTCACAGGATCCAGCTGTCTGCATGGCAAGGAACATCATATATTCTAATATATATAAAAGCTTCTTTAACAAAGTGTCTATTAATCGGTTCCCGACAGGCTTGCGTCTTTTTACAGGGGCAGAATGGCACCCTTGTGCGAAACCGCATACAGGTACGGTGTTTCCCTTTAAGCGGGCGTGTGCGTGCCCGCTGCACAGCAGGGGACCCGATGCGCACGGCCGGTGATCGCCGCCGCCAGCCAAGTGCGATGGTGTGCACAAGAGCCAGGCTATGAAAATAGGAACACCGATATATGTCTCCTCACCTAGTCAGTCCCATCCCCAAACAGTTAGAACACAGTGAGGGAACACACATTTAACTCCTTAATCACCCCCTAGTGTTAACCCCTTTTCTGCCAGTGACATTTATACCGTAATCTGTGCATATTTATAGCACTGATTCACTGTATAAATGTCAATGGTCGCAAAAATGTGTCAAAAGTGTCGGATCTGTCTGTCGAAATATCGCTAAAAATCACAGATCATCGCCGTTTCAAGTAAAAAAAAAAAAAAAGAAAAGGCATAAAACTTTCCATAGTTTGTATATGCCATTACGTTTGTGCAAACCAATCATTGCGATTTTTTTTACCAAAAGTATGTAGAAGGATACATATCGGCCTAAACTGATGAAGAAATTTGATTAAAAAAAATTGGGGATAATATAAGGAAAAAGTATCAAATCTTTTTTTTTTTTTTTCAATGGACGCTCATTTACTGTTTATAGCACAAAAAATTAAAACCGCAGAGGTGATCAAATACTACCAAAAAAAAGCTCTATCGGTGGAAAAATAAAGGATGCAAACTGTTGCATGACCGTTCAATTGTCCGTTAAAGCGACGCATTGCCAAATTGTAAAAAGTGCTCTGGTCAGGAAGGGGGTAAAATGTTCCCGGGGGTGAAGTGGTTAACTAAGGTTTTTTTTTCTCCTTGCCCGGAAATTAAAGTTCTTCTAAACTGTAACTGATGCTGTTGAAACTATGCAACCATATCTGTTTTTTTTAAAAAGAATGCATCTATATTGCTTTTGCAGAGCAGTATTTCTGGGGCCTTTGACTTTTGCCAAGACAGACACTTAATCATAAGGGACAATTATCAGCAAATTCTCTCCGACAGGCCCAAAGCCTGCTGAGGTAATGTAGCTGACAAACTTTGATGCACCATGCCCGTGCACATTATGTTCACATTGTGTGTACATCTGGGCACCTTTTATGGCGATGCAGCAAACAGCCAATCATTTATTCCACTCTAATTAGCACACATGTAAATCTTTACCAATCATCCCACAGTGCTTGCCACTGTTATGGCATCCATATCATAAGCTGGCAGGACAAGTGAGCACAAGGAAAAAAAAAGGCAAACATGCTTTGATTTGAACCTGCCGTCACAGCACGGCAGGTCCCCTTTAGTACTGATTTACCAGCTCTCCCTTTCAAATCCTATCAATAAACTGAAGAAGAAAAAGGTCATCAGGCAGATAGCTGATTGGCCAGGATTCTATGATTCTTTATAAGATGTAGAAGCACACCTGAAGCGACACCATCAGTTTATTGCTTACAGCATGCTGCCTGTCACAAGAAAAAGTCAAGCACAGCTTCTGAGCATAGAAGTGGATAGTATGTTAACTTGAGGAAGCAATGTCCATCCCTATTTGAGAAAATCTGTTATTTTTCTGGCAAATTCTGTGCTACTTGTCAACATATTTTTACTTTAAGATATTCCTATTGTGAAAGGTCTACAAATTGTCAAAAAAGTTTGCTTAAAATGCAAGAAGAGATTCAGAATTTTTAACAAGGTTGCTTAGATGACTAGAGTCAAGGACTCAGATTCACAGAGCAAATAAAGCCTGCGCAACAGGAGATGCGCGTGCGTAAGTCTAAATGTGCGCGTGCGTTTCGATGCACGGCATCCCCAAAACGAGATACGCAAGAAATCTACTTTTGTTTGTCCGTCGTAATTTCGTTAGACAGGCGCATCCGTCCGCGCAAAACTGCGCTAGACAGACCATTGATTTGCTAGTCAAATATGCTAATGAGGGACTTACGGGGATCCACAAAAGAACGTTAGGGCAGCGCAGGCTACGCAGTGTGCGCAACAGCAAAATGTCCTGTCTAAAATTAGACCTTAGAAAAGCTGGTCTAAAAAGAGAAAAAAAAAGTCTACCTTTTAGATAAAGCAACACTGTTAGTGAGGAGCTCAGCAGTCACACGTGTTGCACAACAATCTGTATGCCAACATGCCAGGGGCATCGTCGCGCATAGCTATACTACTGACTTTAGATGAACAAAGAAGGATGAGGGCACTGAGGAGGGCACTAAGGAGGGCACGGGAGATGTTTTTTTTTTGTTTGTTTTTTTTTTGCTTATATAAACTTTACAATTTAATCTAATCTAATACAATATTCTTATCTGATACAAGCCCCTCACTCTTCACTTGATATATCACACATGCATAGACATCTTTGGCATGAGTGATTCTGAGGTGTCTCGCATCTTCAGATTCACCCCTCATGCCATCATGGAATTAACCACAACCTTGCAGGAGGACATCAGCAGCCCAACACATGGCACTACCCATGACACCCATGACAGCTACATATACAATCAGAGCCCCATCCCCACAGATTTCGAACAGAACATGTATGGGGACAGCTGGCTGGTTTGTGAGTGACATGGGTGGCAGGCATGACTGCCCCCCCCCATAATGCACACATCACAAGGGGCACATGCACTACTAACATCCTCCTGTCTTTTCCCTTCAAGGTGACTCTGCATATGCACTGGGACCCCATCTCATGCCAGCTCACATATGCATCTTTGCACGTTAAACACACACATTAATCATGGCACAATGAGAATGCATGCATGCACACCACTGTGGTCCCTAGCACACACACCCCACATCCTCATCACATTGGATTGGCACAAGCCCACCATGCAGGACTTGTGAGCAGCAACGCCATGCCGCGGCTCCAATTATGTCACTGTACATTCATACACCATTCACACAGACCTGGGGATCATTTCTCCACCACAAATGAGGGTGACACCCCTTTTCCCGCAGGAATATCACCCCCACATTCCAAAATCATACACAAACAGAACCAAAAAAATAAAATAAATGACGAGCAAAAATAAAAAATGCCCCAGCAAAAATATAATTTAAACAAAATAACAACAAAGAAAACACATAAAAGACAAAAATCACTCTGCAAAACAGTCCCCAAATATCTCAAAGACACGTCACAAACTAACAAATGCTAATAAACAAAAGCACCTTGCTGTATAGGAAGGGAAACAAAGGGATGTACTTTTGCAAAGGAAGTGCATTTGTGTCTGTCTATTTATGCTGTTTGCGTAGTTCACTAAGTTGCCCTAGTCCACTTCCCATTTCACTGATTGCGCCGTTCCCGAGTTGTGAGCATGCGCACAGAGGTGCTGACCATGGTCTGCTTCAAGCGCGCATGCGCGAGCCGGCCCTTCATTTGCATGGGGTCACGGCTCATTTCAATGTCCTTCCCAAATTGTATTACTCCGCCTTACGCCTCTGAAATAATGTTACGCATGCGCAATTTTCTGCGCAAAAGCTACGAGAATAGGGTGATTACGCGGCTACATTGCGCAAGTCTAACGTAAAGGCGGTGCGCTACGCCGGTCCAATAATGCGCAGATGTACCTGAATCTGGCCCAAGATCTTTAGCAACTGCTGACAAAGTAAGGTATTCCTGTTTACAAAAGTATTGGATTTCTGGAAAACAAAATTTACCTAAAAAACATATAGTACGATTCTAAATTTAACATTGTGGTACTTTGCAATGGCCTTATGAAACCTCATATAGTAAGTGATAAACGACTATTAAAAAAAAAAATAAGGGACAATTTTGCAACATTTTAAAGTGGACCGTCATTCATTTTTCAACTTTCCATCTATTAAATCCTCTGCCCTTGTTGTTTTAACTTTGGATAATAATTATTTTTTTACTGCTACTAATAACCACTTGCCGAAGACAGGCCCTCATATGACGTCCTGGGGTTTGTGTGGGTATCTGAATGATGCCTGCAGCTACAGGAATCATTCAGATATCATATTTTTCAGCTGGCGATTCCCTACACCATAAGATTGTAAAGAAAGGAGTTCATAGATCCATAGTCTATGAGGATGGCCACCTCCCTGGTATGAATAAGAAAAAAAGAGAGATACCCCCGGAAAAAGGACTTTTAAGGCCAAACTCAGAATTGTTAAAAAAAAGTTTATTAAATGGACCAAACAAGATGCGGTTGATACTTGTTAACAGATAAACCTTGATGATCCAGGTAAATGTGCACAACGGCAGTTGCGACTGTCAATATATGTATACAAATAAATCACACCAAGGATAGGAGTGCACCAAGTGTGGATAGGAAAAAGAGGAGGATAACAACACAAAAAAAAACGGTGTATTATACAACATAAAATTAAAACAACACTCTCCAAGGGACGGTGGAGGTTCCCCGACGCGTTTCTGGTCTTGTGGGGAAACAGGAGACCATCATCAGGGGCCACAGGTGTGTAATGGTATATAAATCCCTTGTAATCCCTTGATGGTATGGATGTGATTTTTGGGCTCAAGATAAGATCCCCTCAGGTTTTGAGGCGCCACTATGCGTGTCCAAAAGCAAAGCACGGTCCCAATATGGGAGTTTTTCAATAAAACCCTTGAAGCTCGCTCAGGTGAATCCAGTGTGGATAGTCCTAGTCTGAATGTCAAGGAAAAAACCTTGGTGGATCAGTAGAGGATGTTTTATGGACTGTTGCTGGAGCTGGATACAGTGAGAGCCCAATGGCGTTCATCCCATATACGGAGGGTGCCTAGGACTATCCACACCGAGCTTCAAGGGTTTCATTGAAAAACCCTCCCATAAACCCTCCCATATTGGGACCCTGCTTTGCTTTTGGACACGCACAGTGGCGCCTCAAAACCTGAGGGGATCTTATCTTGAGCCCAAAAATCACATCCATACCATCAAGGGATTACTCTGTTCATGCTTACAAACGATTGAGAATTTATACACCATTACACTCCTGTGGCCCCTGATGATGGTCTCCTGTTTCCCCACAAGACCAGAAACGCGTCGGGAATCCTCCACCGTCCCTTGGAGAGTGTTGTTTTAAACCTATGTTGTATAATAAACCGTTATTTTGTGTTGTTATCCTCTTTTTCCTATCCACACTTGGTGCACTCCTATCCTTGATGCAATTTATTTCTATACATATACCGACAGTCGCAACTGCCGTTGTGCACATTTACCTTGATCATCAAGGTTTATCTGTTAACAAGTATCAACCGCATCTTGTTTGGTCCATTTATTAAACTTTAACAATTCTGAGTTTGGCCTTAAAAGTCCTTTTTCCGGGGGTATCTCTTTTTTTTTTTCTTATACACCATAAGAATGATCATAGCGGTTGGTCAGTCGCTTGATAATTCTTACGGGAGTCGAGAGGGGATTCCCCCACGCGCGCTGCCCCTCCGATGCTTCTACAGATTCACCGATGCGATTAGTGAGTGGGAGAACGGACCAGCTGGCCTGGGATGTTTACCATAGAGATTTCCAGTGGACCAGATGGTCGCCGGAGTCTCTATGATCGTTGGAGGCCGGGCGCAATGTTATGACATCACACCTGGCCTCTGCATTAAAAGAAACACAAGAAAAACAGAAAACTGCGCTAAACCAAAAATTAAAATAAAATATACCAACTAAAAGGCAGCGGCGATCGTGTGAAAACACAAAGTAATACAAAATGGCAAAGCCGCGCTCATAAAAACAAAAAAATTATGAATGAGGACTGCTAGGCAGTAATCTCCTATGTTAAAACCAATGATATAACCTAAAACATCAACCATTGGCATAGAGTGATGTACAGAAGCTCTCCTAGAAATAAAATTACATAAAGGTGTACATAAAATAATGTGTATCCCAATGATGGAATAACACAAACGTTCATATAGTCCTTGTAATTGAATTTAGAATTGAAGAACACAGTGTCAGGAGGCAAAACAGCAATAAATCCTAATGGTTCACTCCACCACAGTGACGAGATGATAACATCAAAGTGATCCCTTCACCAGAATAAGGGGGGCTGCTTACCAGAGGGCAAGCTCAATGAAGCAATTGGCTATAACCCAGCCGCGGCCTTTGAAATCTTGAATGATTCCTGGATACAGCTTCCAGCAGATATCAAGGTTAGCGGTACTCACGGATGGCAAGATATAGGTGGAGAGAGAAGGATGGACCAATAGTGTAATTCCGTTTAACAAAAAGGATTTATTAAAACATAAAATGATACTCACAATTTGACAAAGCATCACAGGCATATAAAAACAAGTCGCCGGCCGGCAAACAAAGCGGAGCCCTTCCTCCGTGCGTGGTGACGTCACTGCGTGTCTTCCCAGACGCGTTTCGTCATCAAAGGGACGTTATCAATTTTTTTTTTTTTTTAAAGTTCTTTTTATTAAGGTATTTCACAACATACAAGAGAAAGAAACAACTCAACAACAACGACATACAGTACTCAAGTGCGTACAACATACATCAACACATCTGATTTAATAAACATCTGTAGCAATGTGCATTGACCAGGATGCGGCAGGGTGGGGGTGTACCAACTCTCCTCATTGTATCGGCCACAAGGTGCCTCTAGGGCCGCTCCATAGAACCGCTCACCAGGACCATGGCAGTGGTTGCCAACTCAGGCCATATGTATTTAGCCAGCAGTACTAGACTCTGCCAGCCATGCACGCCAAACCTTGTCGTATTTCAGTGGACAGCCACGGTTGATGTATGTGTCCCTGTACAGGGGAAGGCTGGCATTCACCAGACGCCTCCACTGCATCAGAGAAGGGGGTGTAGGTTTTTTCCAATGCATGGCAATATTCTTGCGTGCATAGAAAAGCAACAGACTGACCAACGTGCGCCCCGTGGAGGTTGGGACGATGTTCTCAATTATTCCCAGGAGGCACACCTCCATCGCTACCGGCAACTGGGTCGCTGCGACTGCATTGATCACTTCCAGCACCATTACCCAGTACCTCTGAACCTCGGGGCATTGCCAGAAAATGTGGGAGAAGTCACCTGGTGATGCCCTGCATCTCCAACACTCCGGAGAATGCGCCGGGTTCATCTTGTGGAGCCTGTATGGAGTGAAGTAAGCTCTGTGAACTATCTTGTATTGCACCATCTTGTCGCGAATGGAGACAAGTGAGCAGAAAGGGAGATCCCAGACCTCGTCCCAGTCGTCCGTATCTAGCGTGGGGATATCCCCCTGCCATCTGGACCGCAGCCCATCCAGAGGGGGGAGAGACACAAAGATCAGGTACGAGTACAAGTGCGATGTGGGTTTTGCGTCACAATTAAACTTTAGTGTTCTCTCCAACTCCGACTGGGCCACAATGCAGGACGACAAGGGGAACTGAGCCGCGAAGGCATGTGACAGCTGGTGGTATCTAAAAGCGTAGTGCTGGGGTAAGTTGAACATGGAGGAGAGGTCCGAGAATGGTATCAGAGCGTTTTGGGAGACTATGTGCGAAACAAGCTTAATGCCATACTTAGACCAGGCAATGGGGTCTGAGAGCTTATAAAGGTGTGATAAGGTAGGGTTGATCCAGATAGGGGCGTTCGGGGATATTTCGGTGGGTTTACATTTTTCAATGGCCAGACCAGTCCGCCACGCCCGTAGGGTGGTGCGCATGGAGGGGGTCAGGGGATACGGGGCGCGAGGGCCCCGATAGAGCAGGAGCCGGAGGGCCTCCAGTGAACCGACCACCGAGGCCTCCAGTGCAGTGGAGGTGTTCATCCTATCTGGCCGCAGCCACCAGGCCGCAGTCACCAACTGCGTGGCAAGGTAGTATTTGTAGCAGTCAGGGAAAGCCATACCACCCTGCGTCCGCGGTCTCATCAAGGTTGTCAGCTTGTATCTGGGTGGGGAGGGACCCCAAATAAAGGAGGAAAAAATTTGATTCAGCTTTTTGAAAAAGGACTTGGGCACCCACTGCGGGGAGTGGCGGAAAAGGTAAATAAGTTTAGGGACAATCTTCATCTTAATTAGGTTCACCCTTCCCCAAACAGACAGGGGGAGGTTGCTCCAGGCTTTAAGCCTGGATTGGGCCTCTAGCAGCACCGGGGACAAGTTTTGCGAAATGTATTCGGTCGCCGAGGCAGAGATGGTTACCCCCAGGTACTCAAAGGTGGTGACCCAGCTAAGGGGACTGTCGGGAGGGGTGGTGGACCTAGCCGCCTGATCTATAGGGAAGAGAAGGGACTTGGACCAATTCACCCTCAGTCCAGTGACCGAGGCAAACGTGTCCAAGACGGTCAGTGCACCCCGCAGCGAGGGGCCCGCATCATTAAGGAAGAGAAGCATGTCATCCGCATACAGGGCCACCCTCTCCTCCAGCAGACCCACTCGGAGACCCTTGATATGTGGTGATGTGCGGAGAGCCTCCGCCACCGGTTCAATGGCAAGGGCAAACAAAGCCGGAGAGAGAGGGCAACCCTGCCGCGTTCCCCTGGAAAGTCTGAAGGGGGCAGACAGCCCCCCCCCCAGTCGTATTGAGGAAGTGGGGGCCCTGTATATCACCTGGAGCCACTTGATAAATAGCAGTGGGAAGCCCATTCTGCGCAGAGTCTCCCACAGAAAGGGCCACTCCACAGTGTCGAAGGCCTTTTCGACATCCAATGAGGCCACAGCTCGCGTTCCCACATTAAGATGCTGAGTATGGATATTGGTAAAAAGTCTCCTAAGATTGACATCTGTGGACCTCCGGGGCATGAAACCCGTTTGGTCTGGGTCTATCACTGAGGGTAACATGGGGTATAACCGAAGGGCAAGGAGCTTAGTTAGTATTTTAAAGTCTGAGTTAAGGAGTGCTATGGGACGGTATGAGGCACAGGAAGAGGGGTCCTTGGGGGGCTTGTATATAAGCGTTAGGTAGGCATGGTACATGGAGGCAGGTAGGCTGCCATCCGTCAGACACGCAGTGTAGAGCCGTGCCAACAAGGGGGCTAGGAGTCCGGAGTGGGCTCTATAGAAGTCTAGTGGGAGTCCGTCCGGGCCAGGCGCCTTGCCCGACGGGAAGGATTGGATGGCCCCCTGTACCTCCAAGGCCGTGAATGGTTGCACCAAGGCTTCTCTCTCTTGGTCGGAGAGCCAGCCAAGTGCCAATGGATCTAGCAGATCATTCAGCGTCTCCGGCCGGAAGTCCGCGGGGAGGCTAGAGGAATACAGCGACTTATAGAATTCACTAAAAGTCTGAAGGATGTCCGGGGGGGAGGACACGGTCCCGCCCCCAGAGTCCGCAGAGTCGAAATCGTTGTAAGGGGCTGGTCATGCTGGGCCATCATGGCCAACAGGCGGCCATTGCGATCGCCCTGTTCAAAGGCTCTCTGCTTGCCCTTGTATATGTCTAGGCGGGTAACCTCTGCTAAGTGCAGATGCAAATCCCTCTGAGCTGCCATCATCCGATCAAACTGATCCGAGGTGGGGTCTTTATTATAAGCATCAGTATGTTCTATGACCGAACGTTCCAATTCCAGTGTCTTGGCTGAAAGTTGCTTTTTGACATTGGCAATGGAAGAAATGTACTGCCCTCTGGTGTATGCTTTAAAGGTATCCCAGACGTTATCCAGGGGAGTGGAACCCTCATTATTCTCCCAAAATTCAGCTAGCAAGGGGGGCAAGACCTCTGCAATCTCAGGATAAGTAACCCACTGCGCGCCCAGCCTCCAAAGCGCAGCACTGCGCGTTGCCGGCGAGCGGAGCACCACCTTTAAAGGGCTGTGGTCGGACAGACCGCTAGGGAGATAGTCCGCCTCCAACACATCCGCTAACAGTGCGGGGTTGGAGAAGGCCAAATCTATCCTGGAAGCGGTTTTGTACGAGGTCGAAAAACAAGAATAGGCCCGCACATCAGGGTGCTTCCACCTCCAAACTTCCTCCAGACCCACTGCCTGAGCCCAGGTCAGCAGGTCCATACATCTATGCCTGGGCGGCGCAGGCCTATCCAGGTCAGGTGACAAGATGGCATTAAAATCACCCATTACCAACACTTTTCCTGGGCAGAAGGGTGCAACCTTCTCAAGCACGTCGTATAACAGAGCAGGTGAAAAAGGGGGGGGATGTACAGGTTTACAACAATATACTTCTGTGCCCAAAGCGTGAAAATTAATATCACATATTTACCCAGGGGGTCCGTGCGGACCTCTTCTATCACACATGGAAAGTTTTTGTGGATTAGGATTGATACACCCCTAGCATATGTAGAATATGTGGCATGTATAGCACGCTGAATCCACGGCTTCTTAAGAGTCAGGACCTTGCTGCCCATGAGGTGAGTCTCCTGGAGGAGAACAAGCTGGGGAGAGTGGGACTTCAGATATTGAAAGAGAAGGGCACGTTTGAACTTAGAGTTAAGGCCTCTGACATTCCAGGAAAGAATGGCAAAGGAGTCAAATGAGCGGTCAGCCATCAGGCAAGGGAGGTAAGGGAATGGAAGGATATTTATGTAGATACACCCGGGAACACCCCAGGAGCAGCAAGAAACCGAGCACATTGCATTGCATATTGATAGCACCTGAGCATATAGCAGCTAGAGAACAGAAAAAAACAGTGAACAAAAAAAACATAGCAAACATACAAAGAAACAAACTTCCCAGGCACCGGGTGCCTATCCTACTATGTCCCATCCCTCCAACAACGGTCAGGGGGGTGGGAATAGTTATTTTCCCAAACAGAAAACAGAACATAGTGTAAATGAGCCCCGGAACTAGGGGCCCTACACGGCAGGCGCCAGGTCACCTGCTACTACAGCCGGACGACAGCAGTTATCAAATGACCACTTGGTCAGGGTCCGGAGTCCAGGTAGAAAAAAAAAGGTGGGGATACAACAAAAAAGGGGGGAGGACTAGGGGGGGGGGGGGGGGGCAGGTGTAGCAGTCCTGGTGTGCTGCTACGTCAGTAGACCAAAGTCGTGTGTATCTCGTATCAGGCATTGAGCATCAAAACTCCTCTTGGTACAGTTGGGCTGGATTCCCCAATAAAACAAATCAGAGAGTCAAATCAAAGGAGGGATGAGTAGTTCCGGGTCTCCAAGCTCAGGATGACCCCGTGAGGACATGACAGCCACCTCGCATCAGTTAGTGGTAGGGCCCGGGGGGGTAAAGGCACACAGCGGCCATATTGAAAAAGGGCCAGCTTGGGATGGCAAGAATACAGTACCATTTACCGGAAAAATGAAGGGGGGGGGGGGAGAGATAAAAATAAAAACAAAAGGTTAAAAACAAAAATTCTTGACAAAACAGGAACATCTCACCATAGCAGCGGGGTCCCTTCTAGATCACCAGGGGGACGAGAGGTAGTAGAGGCACGGGGGTGAACTGAATGCGGCCCCTCAGCGACCATCCAGCCACGACATCGCTGCCTCAGGGTCCATGAAGAAGCGTGTGCGGTCTCCATCGATCACTCTGAGCTTGCTGGGGTAGAGTAGGCTAAACTTGAGGCCTTGGTCCCTCAGGCGTCTCCGTACCTCTGTAAAGGATCTGCGGCGATGTTGAACCTCCGGGGAGTAGTCTGGGAACAGCATGATCCTGGTACCATTGTAGAGGAGGTCCCGTTTTTCCCTGGCAGCAGCCAGAATCCGATCCCTGTTCCTGTAATTTAGCAGGCGCAACAGGAAGGGTCGAGGTGGAGCCCCCGGGATCGGTGGTTTGAGGGGGACTCTGTGGGCCCTTTCCACCACGAATGTAGGCGGCATCGCAGGCAGATCCAGGAGGGAGATCAGGAAGGCCTCTGTAAATTCTGCAGGCCTGAGGCCCTCTGCCTTTTCAGGGAGGCCCAGGACCCTTATGTTGTTTCTCCTGAGCCTATTTTCGGTGTCTATTGATTTCTCTTGCAGGGCTTTAACCTGCAGCTGTAAGGCATGGAGGTCCCTGGAATCAGCCCTGGTGGAATCTTCCAGCTGAGAGATGCGGCCCTCCGCCTCGGTAAACCGGGCCCTAAATTTGTCCATGTCATGCCGGATCAAGCTGACATCGGCAACGAGGTGATCTATCTTGACCATCACCGAGTCCCGACCCTCCCTGATGGCCGCCAGGAGCTCCGCATGCGAGGAGGCAAGGGATGCAGGTGGATTAGGGGAAGCCATGGAGCCGGCTGACATATTCCCTGCTGGGAGTCTCGTGGGCAAGATGGCCGCGGAGGACCCGTCCCTGGACACCGAGGACGAACGGAGCTTACCCGGAGACAGCGGAGGTGGCCTCGGGGTGCTGGATGTCTTCTTCCGCCCCAGGGTGTCTGAAGGTCGGACGCTGAAAGGAGGAATCCGCGCTGAAATCAGGTAAGGATAAGAGAAGGAGCGGAGCTCTGCCTGCACACGTCTGCTCTCGTTCACATCCCGGCCACGCCACGACGTTATCAATTTGATAACGTCCCTTTGATGACGAAACGCGTCTGGGAAGACACGCAGTGACGTCACCACGCACGGAGGAAGGGCTCCGCTTTGTTTGCCGGCCGGCGACTTGTTTTTATATGCCTGTGATGCTTTGTCAAATTGTGAGTATCATTTTATGTTTTAATAAATCCTTTTTGTTAAACGGAATTACACTATTGGTCCATCCTTCTCTCTCCACCTATATCTTGCCATCCGTGAGTACCGCTAACCTTGATATCTGCTGGAAGCTGTATCCAGGAATCATTCAAGAATTCAAAGGCCGCGGCTGAGTTATAGCCAATTGCTTCATTGAGCTTGCCCTCTGGTAAGCAGCCCCCCCTTATTCTGGTGAAGGGATCACTTTGATGTTATCATCTCGTCACTGTGGTGGAGTGAACCATTAGGATTTATTGCTGTTTTGCCTCCTGACACTGTGTTCTTCAATTCTAAATTCAATTACAAGGACTATATGAACGTTTGTGTTATTCCATCATTGGGATACACATTATTTTATGTACACCTTTATGTAATTTTATTTCTAGGAGAGCTTCTGTACATCACTCTATGCCAATGGTTGATGTTTTAGATTATATCATTGGTTTTAACATAGGAGATTACTGCCTAGCAGTCCTCATTCATAATTTTTTTGTTTTTATGAGCGCGGCTTTGCCATTTTGCATTAAAAGAAACAGCTGGGAGGCCGAGATCGTTTTTTTTATTATTATTATTTCAGGCTTCCCAGCCTAGGAGGTGAGATGTGGGGGTCTTATTGACCCCATATCTCACTGTATAAGGACCAATCATGCCATATTCCAATTACAAGGGATATTTACATATGGGTCGGATGTCTCACTTTTGACACAGAGAAAGAAACCGAGGACAGAGATTCCCCAGTCCCTTTCTCTGTAGCCTGCAGCAAATATTGTTTACTATGTTATAGTTAGGAATGAGGATAGGAGCAATCAGTACAGATCCCTCACAGTGCTCATTTAGAAAATAAAGGGGCCGGTTAATGACATTTACCAGCCCCTGTACCGTTTCCTCTGCAGTTTTTATTTTATGCGCTATAAAACAAAAAAAGAGTGACAATTAACCACTTGACTACTGGGCACTTAAACCCACTTAATAACCAGACCAATTTTCAGCTTTCGGTGCTCTCACATTTTGAATGACAATAACTCAGTCATACAACACTATAACCAAATGAAATTTTTGTCCTTTTTTTCCCACAAATAGAGCTTTCTTTTGGTGGTATTTTATCACCTCTGCGGTTTTTATTTTTTTCACTATAAATGAAAAAAGAACGAAAATTTTGTAAAAAAATGAATTTTTCTTCATTTCTATTATAAAATTTTGCAAAAAAGTAATTTTTCTTCATAAATTTGGCCTAAAATGTATACTGCTACATATCTTTGGTAACAAAACAAAAAAAAATTAGATATTATTTAGTCTGGGTGAAAGTTATAGGGTCTAAAAGCTATGGTACCAATTACTGAAAATTGATCAATTTGATCACACCTGATGTACTGACATCCTCTCTCATTTCTTGAGACCCTAACATGCCAGAAAAGTACAAATACCCCCCAAATGACCCCTTTTTGGAAAGAAGACATTCCAAGGTATTTAGAAAGAGGCCTGGTGAGTTTTTTGAAGTTGTAATTTTTCCCACAATTCTTTGCAAAATCAAGATTTTTTTCATTTTTATTTTCTTTCCACAAAATGTTCATATTAGCGGGTTATTTCTCACACACAGCATATGCATACCACAAATTACACCCCCAAAACACATTCTGCTATTCCTCCCGAGTATGGCGATACCCCATGTGTGGGACTTTTACACAGCGTGGCCACATGGAATGGCGCCAAACTTTGCGACTTAAAAATCCCCATAGGTGACGCTTTAAATATTTTTACTGGTTACATCATTTTAGTTGGAGAAGAGGTCTAGGGCCAAAATTATTGCTCTCGCTCTAACGTTCGCAGCGATACCTCACATGTGTGGTTTGAACACCGTTTTCATATGTGGGCGGGACTTGCGTATGCGTTCGCTTCTGCATGCGAGCTCACGGGGACAGGGGCGCTGTATGCCCAGAGTATTGCGGAGTATGCCCAGAGTATTGCGGAGTATGCCCAGAGTATTGCGGAGTATGCCCAGAGTATTGCGGAGTATGCCCAGAGTATTGCAGAGTATGCCCAGAGTATTGCAGAGTATGCCCAGAGTATTGCAGAGTATGCCCAGAGTATGCCCAGAGTATTGCGGAGGGGCGCTGTATGCCCAGAGTATTGCGGAGTATGCCCAGAGTATTGCGGAGTATGCCCAGAGTATTGCGGAGTATGCCCAGAGTATTGCAGAGTATGCCCAGAGTATGCCCAGAGTATTGCGGAGTATGCCCAGAGTATTGCGGAGTATGCCCAGAGTATTGCGGAAGTATGCCCAGAGTATTGCGGAAGTATGCCCAGAGTATTGCGGAAGTATGCCCAGAGTATTGCGGAAGTATGCCCAGAGTATTGCGGAAGTATGCCCAGAGTATTGCGGGAGTATGCCCAGAGTATTGCGGGAGTATGCCCAGAGTATTGCGGGAGTATGCCCAGAGTATTGCGGGAGTATGCCCAGAGTATTGCGGGAGTATGCCCAGAGTATTGCGGGAGTATGCCCAGAGTATTGCGGAGTATGCCCACCAGAGTATGCCCAGAGTATGCCCACCAGAGTATGCCCAGAGTATGCCCACCAGAGTATGCCCAGAGTATTGCGGAGTATGCCCACCAGAGTATGCCCAGAGTATTCCCCCCCCCAGAGTATTCCCCCCCCCCAGAGTATTCCCCCCCCCACAGAGTATGCCCCCCCCCCAGAGTATTGCCCCCCCCCCAGAGTATTGCCCCCCCCCCCAGAGTATTGCCCAGCATTGCAGAGTATGTGCAGCAGGGATGGCTGAGCAGGGAGGGATGGATGGATGGATCTGTGACTACATTTGTCACAGATCCATCCCGCAGCACTGGCGCTGCCATCCGCTCCCTCCCCTCTCCTCTCACACTGTACCGATCGGTACAGAGAGAGGAGGGAGGAACCGGCGTCATCAAATGACGCCGGTCTGTTTACATCTGATCGCGCCGTCATTGGACGGCGCGATCACGTGGTAAACCGCCGCTATCAGCGGCGATTTACCGTGATTCGTGACCCGCCGGGTCCTCTGGACCCGACGGTCACGGACATTCCCGTGTGCGCGCCCCAGGGGGCGCGCGGGAGCGCGACTCTGGAATCACGTTATATAACGTGATCCCAGAGTTAAGCAACCACCTTGCCGCCGTTATTTTTCGGCAGGTGGTTGCTAAGTGGTTAAAAAAAAAACACTATTTTTTACTATAATAAATAAACCATTACATTTTTTTTAAATTTTTCCTCAGTTTAGGCTGATATATATTATTCTACATATTTTTGTTAAAATATTGCAATAAGTGTCATTCTTATTGCAATATCGATTGGTTTGCACAAAAGTTATAGCGTCTACAAAACGGGATACATTTAAGGCATTTTTATTATTATTTTTTACTAGTAATGGCGGCCATCTACAATTTTTATCGTGACTGCGATATTGTGGCGCACACTTCAGACACTTTTGACACCATTGTAGGACCATTGACAGTTATACAGCGATTAGTGCAATAAAAATGCACTGATTACTGTGTAAATGTGACTGGAAGGGAAGGGGATAACACTGGGGGCGAGGAAGGGGTTAAATGTGTATCCTAGGGAGTGATTCCAACTGTAGGGGGCGGGGACTCACAAGGGTAGGAAACTGATCGGTGTTCCTCTGTACTGGGAACACACCATCGGCCTCCTCTCCTCTGACAGGACGTGGATCTGTGTGTTTACATCAAGTGCCACGTGCATCGGGTGGCAAGTGACGCCGGCGGGCGTGAGTGCGGGAGGGGAACACACGCTCCGGTGCACACGCGTCCCCTAGAAGCTCGGGAAGTAAAAAGACATGCGACGGCGTTCCGGAGGGACAAAGGGTTCCTGCCACCATCATATCACGATGCGCGGTAAGGAAGTGGTTAAATAGAGACATTAGTAGATTAACTATTGTGAGGAGTTAAGAAAGGGTAAACGAATTCAGTTATTTTTCATTCAACCAGTAGGTTGAATGGGAAACAAAATAAAACTGACTGTCTTTGCATTCTGACAGGGGTGACTCTCCCTCACATCAAAAACACAGATCAGCTCTGCAGTGACTGGCTGCATGCGCTGATTAAATGGTAGTGTTCCAGCATGACCACTTGACAGAAGGCAGAAAGTAGTGTATGTAATCAGTATACACTGTAGGGCTGCTCAAGTGCATTTACAGAAGAAAAAAAAAACATTTACCCAAATCGCATATATATATATATATATATATATATATATATACACACACACACACACACACACACACACACACATACACTTATACATACATACATACATACATATACACACACATATATACACACACATATACACACACATATACACACACACACTTTAAGACTACATTCTCTTTAAAATACAAACTTACAATTTAGCTTTGCCTCAAAGGCAGTGAAACAATAGGTCACTGCAATCTTCTGTTAAATTATTTTAATATTCTAGATCCTTTAAGACCACCTAATAATGTATTTTTAAGGCATCCCATAATTACTTCAACAGCTTTAATTAAAAGTGACTTCCCATTAAACCATGTTATCACAAGGCTATATATAATAGTTAAAAATAATGCAGCTGTGCTACCTAGCAGTGGCTGGATAGGTCGTGACATGGCTACGTTATATTGACAATACTATAACAAATAATTTTTATGCATATAGATCATTTTTAAGAATAACATTGACTTTGCAATAAATTGATATGAGTTCAGCCTTTGAGCTAGATACAAAAGTTTAATTCTGGCTGAAATGACCGTTACTTAGTTGCCTCACACCAGTATTTCAAGCTATTAAAGTAATAAAGATGTCATCTGGTAAAAAAAAAAAAAAAAAGATTATATGTACGTGTGTGTGTGTGTATATATATATACACATACATACATACATACATACATACACACACACACACACACACACACCCCTAGTGTTTTGTATGACCTGCATGATTTGAAAAAAGTTGTGATTATTACAACATCCATATTTTTTTCCATTCTTCAAAAACAACCTTTTTAGAGCATGGATGCTGGATGGAGAGTGATGCTTAACTTGTCTTTTCAGAATTCCCCATTGGTATTCAATTTGGTTTAGATCAGGAGACATACTTGGCCACTGATTTTACCCTGTTCTTCTTCAGAAATGCAACAGTGGCCTTAGATGTGTGTTTTAGGGTTGTCATGTTGGAAATGTGCATGACGACTATGGGCACGGAGTGATGGTAGCATCTTCTTCTTCTTCAATATAGAGCAGTACCTCTGTGAATTCATACCATTAATGAAATGTTGCTCCCCGACACCAGCAGCACTCATGCAGCCCCACAGAAGGACACTGCCACCACCATGTTTTACTGTAGGCACCATGAATTTGTCTCTGTACTCTTCCTCATCTTTGCGACACCATACAGTTTTGAAGTCATCAGTTCCACAAAAAAAAAAAAAAAATAGTTTATCTTGGTCTCATTACTCCAGAGTACAGAGTCCCAGTAGTCTTTTTCTTTTTGAACATGAGCCCTGGCAGATTTTAGGGGGGGGCATTTTGTGCATGGGCTTTAGGAGAGGCTTTTTTTATGGACGACACCCATGTATGCCATTCCTCTGCAGTGTATGCCATATAGTGTCACAGGAAACAAATCACCCCAGTTTGGCTTTCTATGTCTTTAGCCAACTGCAGTGAACCTGCATGATGATTTACTTCAACTCTTCTCATCAGAAGACGCTCCTGTCGAGGTGTTACCTTCCGTGGATGGCCTGGATGGCTCTGTGAGATGGCTGCAGTTCCATCTTTGTTAATTTTTTGTATCACTTTTGCTACAGTATTCTAATTGAAAAGTAAAGCTTTGTTGATCGTCTTGTAGCCTTCACCTTTCTTGTGTAAAGAAAGGATATTCTTTCTCAGGTCTTGTGTTATTTCTCTTCCATGTGGTGCTATTGCAGACAGCATGAAATGGGAAGAGGTTTTTTTTAAGTAACATTCTTTTTATAATCAACTGTCTGCAGGACACCTGTTCAATGAATATTTAGACTCACTTGTAGTTGAATTCTTGTTTATCAGAATTTGATGTTTAGCTTTGCTCCTAAGACTTTCATTTTTGCAACGTGGTCTTGAATGAATTTGTTAGGAAAAAAACGTGTTTTGTGTGTGTAAATTAACAAATGTTTGTTGCAATCAATGGCCTGCATGTGTGGGAGTATTTTGTAGACTAGCGTCCCATAGAAAATGTTGATTCTGGAAGGAAAGTAAAGGTTCTCTGACAAATCTGTTGGGGTGTACTCATTTTTGCTGTGCACTGTATATACCTAAACCCTTTTATTCACTAGCATCTTTTCAAAGAAAATAAGCTGTCTATAAAAATGAAGGGCTCTGTGTTCCCCCTGGTTCGAACACCACTCTATTTTTGATCCCACCCACACACTATAATAAAGTTGTGTGGCACAGAATCAAGTAAATAATCCAGTGTTTCACTGAGTATTTTGCTCCAGGTGGCTGTAAAATAAAAGTGCTTAAGCTATAAAATCTAGGGTAAAAAAAGAAAAGTTCATGAAGTACATAATGGGTGTGGCATAATGGGCGTGGTTTAACAATTTAACTTAAAGGGGTTGTAAAGGTACAATTTTGTTTCCCTAAATAGTTTCCTTTACCTTAGTGCAGTCCTCCTTCACTTACCTCATCCTTGGATTTTGCTTTTAAATGTCCTTATTTCTTCTGAGAAATCTTTACTTCCTGTTCTTCTGTCTAACTACACACCGTAATGCGAGACTCTCCCTGTGTCAGGACACTCTCTACTTTGCAGATAGAGAAACGAGCTGTGTGTTAGTGGGCGTCCTGACACTCCTGCTCGCCCCCTCAAGAGGCTTTCTCCACACCAAGGAGAAAGTGTTGCATTAATGTGTGTAGTTACAGACAGAAGAACAGAAAGTGAGGATTTCTCAGAAGAAATCAGGACATTTAAAAGCAAAATCGAAGGATGAGGTAAATGAAGGAGGACTGCACTAAGGTAAAGGAACTATTTAGGGAAAACATTTTTTTCCTTTACAACCCCTTTAATAATAATGAGCCTGGTAAAAAAAAAAAGTGACATCAGCAGACATGTAGCCCTATTTCAACATACTTATTAAACAGATACTGCTCATCCATTACAAAAGACAGTCTATATTGTTAACCCCAAATTGACCTACCTATATATAAAACTTCATCAGAGCCTCTCCAAGTCATTCCCTTGACACTCCAAAAGTTCCCTCACAATTTTGTAATTGTGTTGGGCAGCCTCGCTAACTGTGGTGCAGCAGAAAGGAGTGAATTAGGGAGACTTATGATATACCATATTTATCGGCGTATAATACGCACAGGAGTAGAACACGCACCCTAACATTAAAAAGGAAGTTTCAGGGAAAAAAAACGTCCACAGCCCCCTGCGTATAACACGCAGGTACAGTTTACCCTCTATTTTTAGGGTAAAAAAGTGAGTGTTATACACCAATAAATACAGTACTTTGTTTGAATTGTCTGATTTTTTGACAAGTTTACCTTAACACATTCAAATACTGGTAAAAACACAAATTTTCACTTTTGTGTACCTAATGCATATGGGACTACTGCTAGGCATTCGCAAACAATGTGACATCTTTGTACAAAACTACTACAGTTGTTTTTTTCCCCCTAATTATGCTTAGTTTTAACAAATATGTGAACTCATACTAATTAATTAATTCAGTGTAGTATTTACATGGTATGCTCCCACATTAAGAAATTACATATAATGAATATAAAAGCGCACATGGAAATATACATTGATAAATCTAAAGCATCAATTTGAGGTTTAGATTTGTGAATTTTAATTGCCAATAGTTTCTTTTTCAGCTATCAAAAAATATCAGCATTTAGGGCAAAACAAATCATTTAGAAAAACCTCTCACACACAACAATACTACTACCAAAATCAATTATAATATTTACTTGGATGGCAGCAAGATAAACCCCCCCGCCCCCCCCACAAAAAAAAAAAAAATATTGTACAAAATGATTTTGTATTGCACAAAGGTCTCGATTTGTGAGTGATCTTAAACCTCTGGAAAAAGAATTCCCCAATTTCTAAGATCTGAAGCCCAATTACAAGTAATTACAGCTTTTCATTTTCAACATGATGAAATAATTTGATTCTTTTTTTCAAGAGGTCTGGTTTAGCTCAAAATAGACTAGTGCTTCTGCACAGAGTTAGTATACAGAGACAATAAAGATCAATCACAAAAGAAAAGCAAAAAAATACATGTTGCCCATAAATCATAAATGTACTCGGCAGAAATAGCTATTATGTTCTATGCATGCCATTCATTTCATCATCCATGAGTGAGAAATAACAAACATCCCAATAATGGCAAGGTCTTTTAAATAAAAACACTTTGAAATTATTGAAGAAAATCAAGAGCATAATTATAGGTTCAGGACATGCTTCGAAGTAATCTATGTTGACAAAAAGAAGAGACATACAATAGCATATTCAGGGAGTGCCACATAACGCAGCAGTAACCAAAGAAATACAAATCATTACTGCATCTTCTCTCATGTTCTTTGAGGACATTCTGGCTCACAGATAACTTCATTTCGTCCACTATAACAAACACAAATGTTTAATACAATTGTTCCTGTTAAGTTTTTAAAGAACCCAGGACCACATTTTAGATATGTAACAGATGCTTAAGTTGTTCTGCAAGGACTTCCAGGTGCCTACACAAGCTTTAAAAACAATATTATAAGAAATGTGGCCGACTCTGGAACACTCAGTCCCGCTCATGTACGTGAACGCAATGTCAATTAAATTTTTATAAAACCTGGGGGGAAAAAAGTCACCGTTGTGCCGATTTGTGCTCTTGTCATCCCGACAATCTTCTGTTAATATTAAACAATTTATATAATGCACATATCCCCCCATGAGTCACAAAAAAGCACAGAAGGGGGATTAAAGCTCTCCTAAAGTAAAATGCACACAATATAACTTTGTTACAGAAGTCATACCAATATGATATCATTTGAACCCACAGACTTTTTTGACTTTATTTTGCCTCAAGTATATGGGGGAGGGGGTGAAAATCACGTAAACAATGCGTTGAGAAATATTTTTGGAATTTTTTTTTTTACTAATTATTCCCAATAAAAACAAAGGAAATAAGAAATTACATATCAAGCTTTACTGCTACATTAAAACAAAGCTCTTTCTGTCCTATTAAAATATTATATATAATGTTAGGTTGAATACAATCACTACTGGATTGCTATAACAAACAAATGCTCTGAGACCCAAGTGGATTTATGGAGGAAAATAACTTTGGGATTCAAGAGGTTAATAGCTTCTCTCTGACAAAACCAAATAAACCAGTGTAAGGGCCCTTTCACATGGGCGGATCTGTTTTAAGATATCACTCTATCTATCCCCACTGAGCAGGCGGATGACAAGTCCGTCTGCACACTGTGCAGAAACAGACCGGTCGGATCTCTGTTTTCCTCTATGGGGGATTGGATGAAAACCAGAGTAAATATTGTATTAAAAATGTGTGTTTGTTATAGTGGACAAAATAAAGTTATCGGTGAGCTAGAATGTGCACAAAGAACATGAGAGAAGATGCAGTAATGATTTGTATTTCTTTGGTTACTGCTGCGTTATGTGGTACTCCCTGAATATACTATTGTATGTCTCTACAAGAGCCTGAACAGGCAATGAACTAAATTTTAATGCCCATTTCTAGGGTAGAATACCTTAAAGCCAGGGTCATATGGTCATTCAGCACCAGGTCCTTTTCTCTGTTTACTTCCTGGAGGGGTTCTGCAGGAGGTGGACACTTCCTATTATTCAGCAGAGAGGCCCACTTATAATACAAAAGACCACCGATATCAGACTGAGTAAAGGGGATGGAGAACAGGCTGGAGAACGCTAACAAATGGCGCTGGTTTAGTGACACCAACTGGTGGAAATCATCTCAGCAAATTACCTGGATGGGGAGACTTTGGTGACTGCAACTGGCAGGTAAGCAGAGCATAACAACTACCTGGTAGGATGGGTTAGATAGGGGTTGGGGAGGGAGGAATGTGAAAAAATATATATATTTTGCCCAGGGATGAGCTCTAAATCTGGTGTGAAAAAACAAATGGCTTTTATTAAGGTATAACGTTCTAGAAGTTAATAAGTGTTCTGTTAGGGTTAGCCATGTGTTTACGTTTGTTTGCTACCATGATACCCATTTACTGGATTTTTCATGTAATGTAGGGGAATCATGAGAGTGCACGTAATTCACACGTGAACATGGTAATGCTACTTCTTTTCTCTGTGTTTGATGTGTCCTGGTTTGAGTGTAGTATGCTTTAATTACAACATTGTCATATTTTAATATGGGATTTTATGGCGGATTTCAGTCTGCTATATGTTTGATATTTATAAATCGTTTCCTTGATAGCCAAAACTGATATATACTGTGTAAATCCACTTTGTGTGCATCAAATGCTATTTCAAATTCAATTTTTACCATGTAAAAGCAGCAATGACAACTTCACTGTGCTTCACATAACCTGTGAGTGGGAGTCAGTGGGTTCACCCACTACAAGCTGCCTACAGAAAACAACAGGAGAGCACGGATACAAGACCCATCATCCTGTACAAAGGTTAGAGAGCAGCAGAGATCGTTCTTTTTACAGAAAGCTTCTACACAAGGCAAAGTTTCATGCTGGATCTAAAGGAAAACACAAAGCACACTAATATCCAAGTAAGAATGTATGTGCCTCTTGTACTTGGACATTACTTGCTTATCCCGAGCATCAGCATTAAAGTAGAATTAAAGGGGAAAAGTTTTGTTGTTATTTCAGGGAGGGTTATAACTCCTGTCTGTTTGTTTGATTTTTGTTGCCATATGTGTCCCATTGAGCAGATTTCCCTTCACTTCCTGTCCCCTAATAAAAAATAAATAAAAAAAACAGGAAGCGAGAGAAAATCCCCTAAAAATTTAGGGGAATCGCTGTTGCCCAAAATGCAAGATTTTCCTTTTGGTGACAGGATTTTCTTTTACTTTGATTCTTGGCAATAATGTAAAAACAGGATAAACGGAGAAGTTAAAATCTGCCTTAACAGGGCCACAGAGGGCAATACAAACATGACAGGTGTTAAGATCCCTCCCCACTCTACTCAAAACATAAAGATATGCCCTTTGTTAAAACTTTTACAATATTTTAGCAGTGCTACAAAAATCGGATGATCTGCAACCTTACAGGACACTCCCACTGACAGTGAGGTACTTACACTCCCAAAGATCAGAGAAAGTGCCATATTTATGTAGCAATTAAACTCATTTACGTATTTTAAACATTCAGAGCTCTCTGTGTGTTTCTGCATGTTTTTCAAGAGATGTTTCAATATTTTACAATAATTTTGGGGAGTAGCCCATACCACAAAGATAATGAATGCGTTACATTTCCTCATAACACAGTTTAACACATGTTGCCAAGTCTAACTTCCTAAGGCATCGATGGCAAGCTATAGGTCTTGCTAAATCTGTTTCCAATTAGCAAAGCTCATAATTATTTACTGTTTTTTTTTGCAATATCTGTGTTTGGACTAGGTGCACCCTTCCTATTACATTCTGAATAGAAACCTACAAATGATGTTCAGCAGGTCCACTCTACAGTAAAGCAGCCCTATACATAAAAATAAAATAAAAAAACTGCAGATAGGTATAACATACCTGCAGCACCATTTAAAACTCTGCTATAACATCTGAATCCCAGTCCCTTCTGGAACAAAACAGATACATCCTGCATGTTCCTACTTGCTTGTGAGGCACCCCATCATCATTTTTAACAGGCCAATAAAAATGTGTGTGGGGTGGAACACCATCTTTTGAGAAGATTTTCAAAATATATATTTAGAAGAGACAGTACAAGATATATACCATGTGGTTCATTTGTAAAAGTTAGAGAATTTCTTCTATTGTGACATGTAAAAAATGTATAGGTGAATAGCTGCCTTGGTTTCATAAAACCACAGCTTTTTGCCATGTCCAAAAAATAATAATAATAATAATATTCATCTTCATAATTTTTAACAGTTTCCACAATAGTCAGTTGCTACAATAGCACAAAAAAAAAATTAATTAGGCAACCCAAACAGAAAAACAAACAAGGCGACTCTAAGTGCAGAAGTATAAACATTTTAATATCCCTTAGAGCAGGGATAAGCAATTAGCGGACCTCCAGCTGTTGCAGAACTACAAGTCCCATGAGGCATAGCAAGACTCTGACAGCCACAAGCATGACACCCAGAGCAGAGGCATGATGGTATTTGTAGTTTTGCAACAGCTGGAGGACCGCTAATTACATATCCCTGCCCTAGAGGGTTAAAAACACTTACAAGATAGTGGATAAAACAGGCATTTAGCAGGTAAGTGCGTCCAGGAAATGTTCCAGTGGCAGAGCAGTCCCAGTCTGTGATGGTAAAGCTTTCAGGGAAGTCCACGAGATAACAGCCGACTTGTGCTGTGAATATTCAGAGTACGCAATAACACTGGAGCCTAGGGATGACATCAGAGGAAGCGAAACAGAAACCAGCATTGAACACAAACAGGAAGTGGACAGGAAGTGTGTCATAGAGGCATGACGCGTTTCGAAATAGCTCATTGGTTCCTTCTTCAGCCAGTGACGATGGTTCCATAAGGGCTAGACTTCTTATAGTCTATGTGTTGTAATAAGCTGTGCCGAAACCCATCCTGCCTCCATGACACACTTCCTGTCCACTTCCTGTTTGTGTTCCATGCTGGTTTCTGTCTCGCTTCCTCTGACGTCATCTCCAGGCTCCAGCGTTATTGTGTCCTCTGAATGTTCACAGCACAAGTCGGCTGTTATCTCGTGGACTTCCCATCACAGACTGGGACTGCCCTGCCACTGGAACTTCTCCTGGACGCACTTACCTGCTACATACCTGTTTTATCCACCTTGTAAGTGTTTTTAACACTTTAGGGGATAATAAAAGTTTAATACTTCTGCACTTAAAGGCGCCTTGTTTATTTTTCTGTTTCCATTAGAGATTGCTTGTCTCCCTGAGTGCTGCCTAAAGTGTGTGAAGATTTGCTACCCTCTCCAACACAGACTTTATCTGTCAGGATTCAAATGCTTGGAGCGTCCTGGAATTTTTTTTCTGAATTAGGTAACTGAGTAAGTGCTTTTCTAACAACTGACAAACCAACAGCACAAAATCTGATTTACCAAAGGAACCCATACTGTAGACTTACAGAAGAACAGACAAGGATTACCATGGCCATGTGCATCCTTGGGTGGCCAGAATGTAGAAATAGCTCTGAAATATCCAGAGTATCCTTGCCTTTGCCCCAGCGCAAAGGCTTTCATTTATCCCATTTGGCTGCCTGAAAAAAAAAAACTAAACACATACCTAACCAAAACAAAACATTTGCAACAGAGTGTTCATTTTTTCTTAATTAGAAGCAGCTTTTTATTTCGTTATTTTGCTGGATAGCAAGGTGGGGGCTGGGAAATTTGTTTTATTTCCCATGAAGGAAACATTTTTTCCCCACATACCCCTAGCTTCTCATCTTTTTCCACATGGGCCTGGTAGATTGCGGGTTCAATTGCTGGGTCGGTCTTAGTTTCTTCTTTTTCTCTAACCTTGCATTAAGCGTGAATCCGCTCTGTGCAATCACTTTGGTCTCATTCAATTGACTTGTCGAGGCGACTGCTGGCACATTTGTCGATTAGCGGCTGTGGGCACATTTGTCGATTAACGGCTGCATCCAAACGATGCAGCTGATGTGTGTGTATTTTGTGCAGCTGCCGGTGCTGATTGTCAAAATGCAATAGCCCAGCGGGAGATTTCTTCTTACATGTCATAGTGCAGATGGAGGGATCTGTTACCTTTTTTTCATTCAGTCTGCAGACTTAGGACCCAGTCATAAGAAGATGCTGTGGTGAAATGGCAGATGGCACCACCAAAGCACAATTTCACTCCAAGGTATCACTAGCACAGGGCCCATAGTGGCCTCAAAATGCCACTGCTTTCTGTTGGTGACTTCAAAGTGTCCTATCTGTTCATTAAAACATGGTGTGTTGGTGATAGATTCGATTGAACTTCTGCATTATTACCACCCTAGGAAAACCCTTAGGCCGCGTACACACGGGGGGACATGTCCACTCAAACATGTCCGACGGACCGTTTCCAGCGGACATGTCACCTCCGGATTTTCGTCCGACGGTGTGTACACACCATCGGATGAAAATCCCCTTAGGCCAAGGACGCGGTGACGTGGCGGTAATGTTGACGCCGCCACGTCACCACTCCAGGAAGTAAAATACTTCCACACATGCGTCAAATCCATTCGACGCATGCACAGAGATTTCTGTCTGCTGGTGAGTGTACTCACCAGCGGACATATCCGACAAACATGTCTCCGGCGGACAAATTTCAAAGCATGCTTTGAAATTTGTCCGCTGGGAAAACATGTCCGCTAGCCCGTACACACGATCGGAGATGTCTGCTGAAACGGTCCGTCGGACCAGTTTCAGCAGATAAATTTGACTGTGTGTACGCGGCCTCAGAGAAAACTACAGACAGACAATCCAACACATTATTTGAAAACATAATCCACCATTATTACTACCAGGAACCTGTTCCTGAGCAATGATGTGCAGAGGAGGCTGTAGCAAGTGGCTTATAAACCAATTTATTAAATAAGCAACTATTGTGCTCTATGTTTAGCATCCTGTGGGACAGTGCAAGGGAAGGGGTCTGGTTTCTCAACCATGTACATTAGTCTGCTATTATGAATGTAGGTTTGTGAAGGGGAGAAAATTATTGATAACCACTCTGGTCACTGTATAACATAATGGTGATCAATAAACCCTATAGTATCAGTGATGCCTATTATAGCCATGCATTAATTTGCAGGAAGACGAGAACTGTATATATGATGGATGGGGAGACAAACAACTGTATATAACACACTTGGGATGGGGGGGGTCTCAACAATTTTGTACAAGCTACTGTAGGACTTGAGTTATTCAGTGAATACACCATTGACTAAAGGATAGATACAGTAACATAGTGTGGTTGGAAACAGGGTAAATTTGGAACAAGAACCAGTCACCAGTGGTATACCACAAGACTCTGCACTAGGTCCTGTTCTATTTAATCTGTTTCTAAGTGATATAACTAAAGTTTGCTGATAAACACAAAGATGCGCAAGGTGTGCCGAGTCCATATTCCTGGAGGTGTTTGTTACATGAACCAAATGTTACATTGCTGAAAGCTTGGTTAAAGCAGTAAAAACTGCAGTTCAATGTTTCAAAATGCAAAGTAATACACTTAAGCAAAAAGACTCATCTGGTAGAGTACAATATTGGGGTACAGTACTTGCTAAAACTACAAAGAAAATGGATTTGAAGTGGTTATTTAACCACTTAAGACCCGGACCTTTAGGCAGCTAAAGGACCTGGCCAGTTTTTGCGATTTGGCACTGTGTCGCTTTAGCTGACAATTGCGCGGTTGTGCGACGTGGCTCCCAAACAAAATTCGAGTCCTTTTTTCCCCACAAATAGAACTTTCTTTTGGTGGTATTTGCGCTATATACAAAAATAGAGCAACAATTTTGAAAAAAAATCAATATTTTTTACTTTTTGCTATAATCAATATCCCCCAAAAAAATATATATATGGTTTCCTCAGTTTAGGCCGATACGTATTATTCTACCTATTTTTGGTTAAAAAAAAAATCGCAATAAGCGTTTATCGATTGGTTTGCGCAAAATTTATAGCGTTTACAAAATAGGGGATAGTTTTATTGCATTTTTATTATTTTATTTTTTTAACTACTAATGGCGGCGATCAGCGATTTTTTTCCTGACTGCGACATTATGGCGGACACTTCAGACAATGTTGACACATTTTTGGTACCATTGTCATTTTCACAGCAAAATATGCATTAAAAATGAGTTGTTTACTGTGAAAATGACAATTGCAGTTTGGGAGTTAACCACAAGGGGGCGCTGAAGGGGTTATGTGTGACCTAATTTGTGTTTCTAACTGTAGGGGGGTGTGGCTGTAGGTGTAACATCATTGATTGCGTTTCCCTATAAAAGGGAACACACGATCGATGACGGCGCCACAGTGAAGAACGGGGAAGCTGTGTTTACACACAGCTCTCCCGGTTCTTTAGCTCCGGGGACTCCAGCGGCGATCGGGTCCACGGCCGCGGTCACAAAGCTTTGGACCGGGTCACGTGCACGCACGCGACCCCATGGCTTGGTTTAAAGGGCAACGTACAGGTACGTTGATGTGCCCAGCCGTGCCATTCTGCTGACGTATATCGGCATGAAGGGTTTCCTTAAAGAGTTTAAGATAATTGCAAAATCAGCAAATGGTATGTCTTAACAGTGGGAAAAGAAAAAATAATTCTGGGGGCATTACTAGAGGGATCAGAAGCAGAAAGAAATCCATATTCCCCCATATACAATTTGAATCAGAGCTCACTTAGAATATGATGTCCAGTTATGAATAGTTATAAGGAATATAAGGAATGAATGTGTGTGGGGGGGGGGGGGCATGACTGAAACCTTTAACTACATTAGGAGCCAGAATAAGTTTCAGAAGGGCTGCATTTTCAATAACAAGTGATAGGACTTTAATGTATCTGGAGGAAAGTTAAAAACCAACCTTAAAAAATGACTTTACCAAAAACATAGTTGATGCTTGGAAGAGACTTCAAGCATAGTGAATGAGTCAGTCAACAGTAAGTGAATTTAAACATGCATAAATAGAATAAACATTAAAAAAAAAAAAAAAAAAAAAAAAAAGTGGCAGACTCAATAGACCACTTTGTTATTTTTTCTGCTATCCCTCCTCTATGTTTCAATGACCAGATAACTGAATATATAACCGTTGTAAAGCTCCATGGAATGTATATATGGCTGCTGCTGGAAAGAGTCGAGGTAAACTGTGTGTATGGCTTTTGTGGGGCAGATAAGAGGAGAACTGTGCATATAACAATTGTGATAGGGGTCTATGTACCGTAAATACTTACCACAAAAAAATGGGAAAACGTATTGACTCGAGTATAAGCCTAGGGTGAGAACGCAGCAGCCACTGTAAGCGGGAAAAGAGGGTCAAAAATGTCCATTAACTCACTGTGCCCATTTGCACACCTCACTGTGTCCATTTGCACACCTCACTGTGCCCATTGCAACCTTACTGTGCCCATTGCAGCGTACAGGAAATTATTGACAGGCTGTGCTGCGGGCGTCCATTTTTTAAAACTCGCGGCTCCCTCCTGGTCCAGTCCCGTTGAAGGCGTTTGACACTGTGTTCAGTGTTCCGCCTATCATGGACGGTCTTTCATTCTCGGACTCAGTTTCCCAGCAGACACTGTGTCAAAACGCCTATAACGGAATGGGACAAGGAGAAAGCCGCGAGTTTTAAAAAATGGACGCCCAAGGTACACTGACTTGAGTATAAGCCGAGAGGGTTATTTTTCAGCCCTCGGCTTATAGTCGAGTATATACAGTATGGGCCAGATTCAGGTAGAGTTAGGCTGGAGTATCAGTGATACTCCAGCCTAACTCTCACTTTGAGCCGGCGTTTCTGTTTTCAGTAAGCAGAAAACATGAAACGCCGGGTTGGAGTTACTATACGAGCGGCGTAATTGTATTTCGCCGTCATATCGTAACTTCAATTTTAAAAATGGCGAGCGGGGCTGTCCCGCTGATTAACGCCGAGAATATGTTAATCAGCAGGAATCGGTAATTCACGATCGTATTCGGGCACGACGCAGTGACGTTCCGACGTTTCCGTAAGATACGTGGCGCAAAAATAAAGCAGCCCCCTAGTGGAGTATCCTATGTTAATCGCGTCGAAAAAAAAAATCAGTACGTGCTCCTAAAGTTTTGGCGGAGCAACGTAAATGAGAAACGTTACTCCAGATTAAAGATTCGCCCATCTACCTGAATCTGGCCCTATATGTTTTTTTGTAGCACAGGGGATGAGAGAGCTGTGCACATATAGTTGCCAGGGAGTAGGGCCTGTACAATATGTCTGCAGCCAAATCTGGCACACACATGTGCAGGTCCAAAATTATACTCTGTCCCCTTAAACTAACTGCTTTGTGCTGCCTCACTACTACCCACATTAGCCAGTTATCCAGTAGTAACAAACTAAGCTGAAGAGGATAAAAGGAATAGTTTTGCTCTGTTTGCAGCAGTACACTTAGAACCGACTGTTAGAAATTAGGGTAAATTGTCTCCCTACTGTGCTAGCATGTCAGTTCCAAGTGTACACACCCATAATGGGTAAACTATTATACCACCACAACAAAGGCACAAACAATTCAGTAAAACCAATGTAGACAATACAATAGTTTTCAAAACAGTGGTTTTCAAAGCTCTTGAAATGGTTAAAGAAAATATATGAAGAACCAAAATATGCAAAAAATAAATAAAAATCATCCACAATTTGAACCAAAAAAACAATAACATGATTTTACTTCCTAAGAAAAATTGTGTAGCACAAATGCATTTTTATTCTGTGTGATTGTGTGGTTTTGTACCACTAAAAAGGGTGCAAAAAGATGGAAATGTCTTCATTCTCAAAATGAGAATTATAGGAAAGGCTTGTTCTCGAACACAGCACAATCTATGAGGTAGATGGTACAGTGCTCCAGCTTCAATTCACCTGGCAGTTTGATGCAGCGTGCTTACACATGACAACACATTGATTTTACTTCTACCTCCACGTCGACGTCTGTGTAAAGAAATCCATTAGGTAGACAGTTCTCATCTCAATTGACTGACAGAGTGACAATTGAATACTTTTCACCTTCTTAACTGACTGACAGCTAGACACTTAAACAAGCCTTCATGCTGCTATAATAGTTTGAAACACTTTCAATTACCCGAATCAAACAAATCCATAATCCTACTAGTTGAATACATTCTCTGACTCCTTCTATACTTGGCTGAGTTTATACTGTTTGCTGGATAATGTGTTTTCTACCATCATGTAAAATGTTAAGACACAATAAAAAAAAAAAAATAATAAAAAATACACTAGGACTGAATCTTAGTTCTTTTTAGAAAAACGTGCACTACAACATACAGCATCTGTGCCATGTAAAACTAACACACTGTTGGCACTCAAGTAATTTAACCAATTGCATACTGGGCACTTCTACCCTCTTCCTGCCCAGGCCAATCTTCAGCTCTCAGAGCTGTTGCAATTTGAATGACAATTGCGCAGTCATGAAATACTGTATCCAGACAGACTTGTTATCATTTTTTTGACACAGATAGAGCTTTCTTTTGGTTGTATTTAAAAATTTTACAAACAAGTATTTTTTTTCTCCTTTACTGATGAGGAGGCACTGACGGGCACTCGTAGGAAAATGTTGGAGCTGCACTGATGATCAGGACACCGATCAGTGCCCTGGTTATCAGTGTAGCTTGACCCCTGTGTGGAATCGATGGTTATCAGTTCTCCTCACGCGCTGTTGGTGCGAGAAGAGGAATGCAGATAACCAGTGAATCCTGTTTACACAGTGATCAGTTGTAACTGGACACAACTGACCACATGGTAAAGAGCTGCCGTGCTTGGCTCTGATCTGTGACCAGCGGCGTAGTTTCATTTTACCGCATAAGTGGTACATGTGATCAGAGCCAAGAAGAGAAGCGAGAGCATGCCATAGTAAAGTAATGTTTATTGAATAATAGCCAAAGCACTTTCATTTCATAACTCTCCCATTCCCCCAAGGAACCCAAAAATAACAATCAACTGTACAATGATGTTTGGAAAGGAGAAAGATCCTTATGTTTCTTCTGGGACTACAGTCTAAGTAAATCTCACAATCTGTTTAAGTGGCAATTTGTTTGAGTTTTTCAATTTGCATTTTCTATTTTTGTTTAATGGTCAGATTAGCAGTTAAGAACTCTAAATACCGCTTTATAGGTTCTCTGGGCAGGGGTGGCAGTATAAGGTAAGTTGCACATAATCCTTCGCTAGTAGCTGCACTACCCCCTTAACGTTCTATTGCTAGAGTGGAAGGTCGAACTTGTTAGCAACAGCATGGCATGTGGCACTGCTATAACCGACTGCTAAGAAACAGCAAATCTAGTATTTTTCGAATGACAGGTTATATATATCACATACACACACATACAGTGGGGATCGAAAGTTGGGGCACCCCAGGTCAAAATTTGTATTAATGTGCATAACGAAGTCAAGGAAAGATGGAAAAATCTCCAAAAGGCATCAAACTACAGATTAGACATTCTAATATGTCAAAAAAAGTTAGATTTTATTTCCATTATTTACACTTTCAAAATTACAGAAAACAAAAAAATGGCGTCTTCAAAAGTTTGGGCACCCTGCAGAATTTATAGCATGCACTGCCCCCTTTTCAAAGCTGAGACCTGCCAGTGTCATGGATTGTTCTCAATCATCGTCTGAGAAGACCAGGTGATGTCAATCTCAAAAGACCTTGCCCCGACAATCAGCACCATGGGTTCTTCTAAGCAGTTGTCTAGAAAACAAACTGAAAATAGTTGACGCTCACAAATCTGGAGAAGGCTATAAGAAGATAGCAAAGCGTTTTTCAGATGTCAATATCCTCTGTTCGGAATGTAATTAAGAAATGGCAGTCACCAGGAACAGTGGAAGTTAAAGCAAGATCTGGAAGATCAAGAAAAATATCAGACAGAACAGCTCGCAGAAAGATCTGGCAGACACTGGAGTTGTGGTACACTATTCCACTATAAAGAGATACTTGTACAAATATGGCCTTCATGGAAGAGTCATCAGAAGAAAACCTCTTCTACGTCCTCACCACAAAAATCAGCGTCTGAACTTTGCAAATGAAATATAGACAAGCCTGATGCATTTTGGAAACAAGTTCTGTGGACCGATGAGGTTAAAATAGAACTTTTTGGCCGGAATGAGCAAAGGTATGTTTGGAGAAGAAAGGGCACAGAATTTAATGAAAAGAACCTCTGTCCATCTGTTAAGCATGGGGGTGGATCAATCATGCTTTGGGGTTGTAGTGCAGGAACATTTCACGAGTAGAAGTTAAAAGAGGATGAAGTTAAAAGAGGATGGCTTCTACAAATGGATAATGATCCTAAACACACCTCAAAATCCACAGAGGATTACATCAAAAGGGCGTAAAATGAAGGTTTTGCCATGGCCTTCACAATCTCCTGACCTCAACATAATTGAAAATCTATGGATAGACCTTAAAAGAGCAGTGCGTGACAGACAGCCCAGAAATCTCAAAGAACTGGAAGACTTTTGTAAGGAAGAATGGGCAAAGATACCTCAAACAAGAATTGAAAGACTCTTGGCTGGCTACAAAAAGCGTTTACTAGCTGTGATACTTGCCAAAGGGGGCAGTACAAGATATTAACTCTGCAGGATGCCCAAACTTTTGCAGACGCCATTTTTTTTGTTTTCTGTAATTTTGAAAGTGTAAATGATGGAAATAAAATCTAACTTTTTTTGACATACAAGAATGTCTAATCTGTAATTTGATGCATTTTGGAGATTTTTCCATCTTTCCTTGGCTTCGTTATGCACATTAATACAATGTTTTACCTGGGGTGCCCAAACTTTCGATCCCCACTGTACATACACACACAGTATCTCACAAAAGTGAGTATACCTCTCACATTTTTGTAAATATTTTATTATACCTTTTTATGTGATAACACTGAAGAAATTACAATTTGCTACAATGTAAAGTTGTGAGTGTACAGCTTGTTTAACAGTGTACATTTGCTGTCTCCTCAAAAAAACGCAACACACAGTCATTAATGTCTAAACTGCTGTCAACAAAAGTGAGTACACCTCCAAGTGAAAATGTCCAAATGAGCCCAAAGTGTCAATATTTTGTGAGGCCACTATTATTTTCCAGCACTGCCTTAACCCTCTTAGGTATGGAGTTCACCAGAGCTTTACAGGTTGCCATCGGGGTCTTCTTCCACTCCTCCGTGATGACATCACGAAGCTGGTGGATGTTAGAGATCTTTCGCTCCTTTACCTTCCATTTGAGAATGCCCCACAGATACTCAATAAGGTTTAGGTCTGGAGACATGCTTGGTTAGTCCATCACCTTTACCCTCAGCTTCTTTAGCAAAGCAGTGGTCGTCTTGGAGGTGTGTTTTGGGTTATGTTAAAATACTGCCCTGTGGCCAAGTCTCCGAAGGGAGGGGATCATGCGTGCTTCAGAATGTCACAGTACATGTTAATATTCATGGTTCTCTTAATGAACTGTAGCTCCCCAGTACCACCAGCACTCATGTAGCCCCAGACCAAGACACTCCCACCACCATGCTTGACACAATCTGAGCCAAATAAGTATATATTGGTCTCATCAGACCACATAAACAGTGAAAAGTATTCAGCGCTGGAAAATACAATAAAATAAACCTAACGTATGCAAGCCAGCACGAAGGATAAATTCTAAAAATATATCCCAGAGTACATATACAGTGAAAGAGTGCAGCGCAATATATTAAACTAAAAAACAATAATAAACAGAAAATTATATAATAAGTGTCCAAGTGATAGCAAAAAAGTCCATGTGAAAAGGCAATCCAAACTTCAACGTATATCCAGAAAAAGTGAGGGTGACTATAACACCACAAAGACTTCCACCACCGCATGCAAGATGGACTCTCACCTTAATAATTTGACCTGAGACAGGTCACAAAGCATAGCAGCAGTTGTCACAATACAGCCAAATCCTCAGATGGAACAGTGGATCATGGATGGCACCCACACACAGGGCGCATAGGAACCATAAAGGACAGAAACACACAAACAAAATCTAGTGCTCTCCGTATGGAACCACTTTAATGCTATAAAGATAATATACAAATGGCCACTCACATTAAGAAACACTCATGAGCAGAGTGTATGCTGTGTCAGTATCGAGTATACGATGATGACGATCGGGGTAACGTCCTGCGTAGCTCCTCCCGTTGCGTACGAGTTACGTCTCGTGGGCGGGACTTCTTCAGCGTCAAGTAGAGGGAGTACAACGGACGTCCCCTTTAGCATATATTATATAGGCCAGCGGGTGATTCAACGGCCAATAGCGTTCCCCTAAGATGCGGCCAATCGAGACGCAGAACGGCAACAACATCCGGGGCAAGACCATAGAGAACACCCGGCCGAGCGGAAGAAAAACATCATGACTCCAAAATAAAGACAAACTTGTATACGGGAAAAAAAGGAAATAAAAACCCCCGTATACCACAACAATGTCTCATCAGACCACAGACATGGTTCCAGACTGCTTGTGTTTCTTGTGCATCATCTTTAGAAGAGGCTTCCTTCTGAGACAACAGCCACACAGACCAATTTGATGCAGTGTGCAGCATATGGTCTGAGCACTGACAGGCTGACCCCCCCCCCACCCCTTCAATCTCTGCAGCAATGCTGGCAGCACTCATACGTCTCTTTCCCAAAGACAATCTCTGGATATGACACTAGGCACATGCACTCAACTTCTTTGGTCGACCATGGCGAGTGGAACCTGTCCTGTTAAACCGCTGTATGGTTTTGGCTACCATGCCACAGCTCAGTTTTAGGGTTTTGGCAATCTTTTTATAGCCTTGGTCATCTTTGTGTAGAGCAACAATAATTTTTTTCAGATCCTCAGAGTTCTTTACCATGAGGTGCCATGTTGAACTTCCAGTAACACTGGACGGTAACACTAAATGTAACACACCTGCTCCCTATTCACACCTGAGACATTCTAACACTAACGAGTCACTTGAAACTGGGGAGGGAAAATGGCTAATCAGGCCAAATTTGTACAGTTTCACTTAGGGGTGTACTCACTTTTGTTGCCAGCGGTTTAGACATTCATAGCTATGTGTTGAGTTATTTTGAGTTATTTTGAGGGGACAGAAAATGTACTCTTTTATACAAGAGGTAAAATCACTAATTACATTGTAGCAAAGTGCAATTTCATTGGTGTTGTCATATGAAAAAATAAAATATTTACAAAAATGTGAGGGGTGTACTCACTTTTGTGAGATAGTTTTTGTTTTATGCGGGTCCAGCAGGTCAGGTTTTTTTTTTTTGTTGGGGGGGGGGGGTTAACAGATATTCACTGGGTGAAAATGTTGTCTGCTTTGCGGCTAACCTCAAAACTGCAGATCGATTCACTCCACTCCACTTATAACAACAGCACATCTTGACAGACCTAGTGATTATATGACCACATGTTAAATTCAACACATTCAAAGTAAAAGACGACCAAGAGGCAACTTATATGCATCTTTTAACATTGCTTTATGATCATAGACGGTTATGTTGATCATTTTACAATAAAAAGTGTACCTTTGCAAAAGATCTACAAAAAAGGAAAAAAAAAAAAAACACTGCACAAATTCTAACAGCTATACTTAAAAGAGTAGAAAAGTGAATGAATGTAGTAAGCCTAAGCCTGTAAACTGAATATATACAAAAGCATAATTGTGCTGAACAGGAGTTAAATTTAATTAACCTTGTGTGTCTGTGTATTATTTTCGGCAATGCAGCTATTTCCTACCAGCAGAGAATTCACATTCTCGCATAAAAAAATCTCACTGTAAATCCCAATATTTCAGGAAAAAGCTGATAACCTGGTATTAGGGAATAATGTTCTATTTACCCACTGGTGTTCGTGACAAGTAACCTTTCACTCTTCCCCTGCAATTATACGTCCGGCTTGGAAACATATATTAGAATCAGAATAATTTGCAGTTGTTTCATATGGTAAACCACATTTAGCAGTTATGCAAATCCACACAAATAGCTAAAAGCAGCACAGCCAGTTGCAGACAATGAAATTCAGACCCTTCAGTTGTGGGAGAAATGCAGTGTCACATTAAGCTATTTATGTATAATAAAAAAAAATGAACAGCAATGCCCTAACTACAGTTACCCATAGAAACTATGGGTAGAGCTATTCTCACTACCGTAGATTGATAAAATGCAAAAATTGATTGGCTGCTGCACATTAGTGCTTTTAGTAGATGCATTACTGCTTTCACTGCTTTTTTGTCCACATCTGCAGAATCAAAAAATTGTTATATCTTTGACAATAGCTCGATAGACAGAATGAATTCATTACATTTTGCCTATATCACAGTATGAAGCAACAGCTTGAAGTTTCCACATTGAAATATCCAAATGAACATGCTTATGATTTAAACATATATAGCACATAACAGGCAAACAAGTAGGATGAGAGTGTGCTGCAATGTGCTGTAATTGGGTTGACAGAAATAAAAGGAAAAGTCAGAGTCCATCAACAAATGTTTTGTAAAAAACACACAGAATGCAAAAGATTGTCTCTGCAATTGAACAGTTGCATCAAAAATGGTCAAAGTGTTTTAAAAGGACATCATTTTAAGAAATGAGAAAACTAAATCTGAATATAAACCTTGCTCCATACATCAGCCTTGTACATTATGACTGCGCCTAAGGAGGTTGGGAGGTTGTGAAGCACATCTCCTGCTCTCTGTCCCCAACTACACAGGGTCTGTTTATGGATATACAGACAGGTAATGAGTTAAGGAAGCAAAATGTCTGGTCTCTGCATTACAGAACCACTGATGCAAAAACAGTTTTTAAGATGCACAAAGCTCCCCATGTTGTGTATACAAATGCGTGTGTGTGCGTGTGAATTAAAGAGATGTGAGAAAAAAAAGTACACCCCATGAAAATTGTTGCCATATCTACAAATAGAAGTAAAGCACGTTATTCAAAAATGTATTCAACAAAAATACCAATAGAATGAATGGAGTGAAGTATCTGGCATTGACCCTTTTAGCAGAAATTATAATCTTTTCTGCATACCTGCCCAACAGTCTCCAACACTGGCACAATGAAAATTGTGAGCACTTCTCCATGCAAAATGGCTTCAGTTGCAAGATGTCTGTGGATTATCTTGCATTTATTGCCCATTTCAAACCCCCACAAAATTTCAACTTGATTTAAAGCAAGGCTTTGACTAGGCAAGTCTATAACCCTCTGCTCCTTTTTGAGCCCTTTCTTGTCAATTTGCTAGTGTGATTCAGAGGATTCTTGTGTTGAAAGATGTCCATGTCAAGTTCAACTTCAACTTTGGGACATATAGCCTTATATTCTTATCAAGCACACTTTGATATGTTGCAGAGACCATAGTTGACTTAATTAACCACTTGCCTACTGTGCACCTACAACCCCTTCCTGCCCAGACAAAATTTTAGCTTCCGGCACTGCGTCGCTTTAACTGACAATTGCGCGGTCGTGCGATGTGGCTCCCAAACAAAATTGACATCTTTTTTTCCCCACAAATAGAGCATTCTTTTGGTGGTATTTGATCGCCCGTCCGGTTTTTATTTTTTGTGCTATAAACAAAAAAAGAGCGACAATTTTAAAAAAAGACACAATATTTTTTGCTTTTTGCTATAATAAATATCCCATTAAAAAAAAAAAAAAAAAAAATTATCTCAGTTTAGGCCGATATGTATTCTTCTACATATTTTTGGTAAAAAAAATTTTTTTTTAAATAAAATCACAATAACCATATAATGACTGGTTTGCGCACAAGTTATATTGCCTACAAAATAGGGGACATATTTTTTTTTTTTTTTTTACTAGGAATGGCGGCGATCTGCGATTTTTTTCCGGGAAAGGGACATTCTAGCGGACACATCGAACACTTTTGACACATTTTTGGGACCATTTACATTTATACAGTGAACAATGCTATAAATATGCATTGATTACTGTATAAATGTAACTGGCAGGGAAGGGGTTAACCACTAGGGGGCAGGGAAGGGGTTAAATGTTTCTCCTAGATTGTGTTCTAACTGGAGGGGGGTGACTGGGGGAGGTGACCGATTGTGTCCCTATGTACAAGAGACACAGATTGGTCTCATCTCTCCCTGACTATAGAGTATCCCGCCCGCCGTCAAAAAAAAAAAAAATCAATGCCACTTGTAGATATTCCAAAGCAGGGTGAACGACCCATTTGTTTTTCATTTTTGGTGATCTTTTTAAATCGCTTGCTATACTCATACTATCCACAAACTTCTCTCTAAGGGTTTTAAATAGCTCTTATATTCTTGGCATGATGCCACCACACACGTTAACAGCAAAGGGTACACCAGACCCAAGATGATTGAGATTTAAATAAGAAATTTTCCACCTGCAAACTCCCTAAGGAGGTTCTATTAAAGTGGTTGTTAACCTTTTTTTGGACTTCAACCTATAGGTAAGCCTAGAATAAAGCTTGCCTATAGGTAGTGGAAATATCTCCTAAACGTGCACAGTTTAGTAGATATTTGACTTGCAGTCCGCCGAAAATGTTAACGGCATATGCATGGGAAACAAACAAAACTATGTACCGTTCCTTCCCTAGCCGGTGCCGTTAATGTCACCACCCGTTAGGGCTGCACGATTCTGGTCAAAATGAGAAGCACGATTCTCAAAAACGAGAGAGAGAGAGAGAGAGAGAGAGAGAGAGAGAGAGAGAGAGAGAGAGAGAGAGAGAGAGAGGGGGTCCCCCCCTACATCAGGCGTTTCCAGCAGGGCCCCCTCCTTACATCAGGCGTTTTCAGCAGGGCCCCCCCTTACATCAGGCGTTTCCAGCAGGGCCCCCCCTTACATCAGGCGTTTCCAGCAGGGCCCCCGCTTACATCAGGCGTTTCCAGCAGGGCCCCCGCTTACATCAGGCGTTTTCAGCAGGGCCCCCGCTTACATCAGGCGTTTTCAGCAGGGCCCTTACATCAGGCGTTTCAGGCAGCAGGGCCCCCCCTTACATTACATCAGGCGTTTTCAGGCAGGGCCCCCCCTTACATCAGGCGTTTCCAGCATCAGGCATTACAGGCGTTTCAGCAGGGCCCCCCCCATCAGGCGTAGCATTACATCAGGCGTTTTCAGCAGGGCCCCCCCATCTTAGCAGGGCCCCCCCCTTACATCAGGCGTTTCCAGCAGGGCCCCCCCCTTACATCAGGCGTTTTCAGCAGGGCCCCCCCTTACATCAGGCGTTTTCAGCAGGGCCCCCGCTTACATCAGGCGTTTTCAGCAGGGCCCCGCTTACATCAGGCGTTTTCAGCAGGGCCCCCGCTTACATCAGGCGCTTTCAGCAGGGCCCCCGCTTACATCAGGCGCTTTCAGCAGGGCCCCCGCTTACATCAGGCGTTTTCAGCAGGGCCCCCGCTTACATCAGGCGTTTTCAGCAGGGCGCCCGCTTACATCAGGCGTTTTCAGCAGGGCCCCCGCTTACATCAGGCGTTTTCAGCAGGGCCCCCGCTTACATCAGGCGTTTTCAGCAGGGCCCCCGCTTACATCAGGCGTTTTCAGCAGGGCCCCCGCTTACATCAGGCGTTTTCAGCAGGGCCCCCGCTTACATCAGGCGTTTTCAGCAGGGCCCCCGCTTACATCAGGCGTTTTCAGCAGGGCCCCCCGCTTACATCAGGCGTTTTCAGCAGGGCCCCCCGCTTACATCAGGCATTCCCAGCAGGGCCCCCGCTTACATCAGGCATTCCCAGCAGGGCCCCCGCTTACATCAGGCGTTCCCAGCAGGGCCCCCGCTTACATCAGGCGTTCCCAGCAGGGCCCCCCCTTACATCAGGCGTTCCCAGCAGGGCCCCCCCTACAGGGCCCCCGCTCATCAGGCGTTCCCAGCAGGGCACCCCCCCTACATCAGGCGTTCCCAGCAGGCCCCCCCCTTACATCAGGCGTTCCCAGCAGGGCCCCCCTTAAATCATCAGCAGCATAGACTCAGTAAAGAGTGGACAGGACAGGAGTAGCCGGCTGGGTGGCTGCTAATAGAAATTTAGCTGCAGCATCGCCCACCCCAGCCCCTTCCCACGTCATTACACTCACAGACAGACATCAGTGGGGCGGGAGGTGGGCGGTGCTGCAGCTCAATTCCTATTAGCAGCCACCCGGCCGGCTCCTCCCGTCCTGTCCACTCTGCACTGAGCAATTCCTATTGCTTGGTCTACAATAAAATGACAGCCGTCGGAGACATTGTCTCCGCCGGCCGCGGACCTCTAGCGGTGAATAATCGGGGGCCCTGAATAATGACTTGGGGGCCCTACGCAGCTTGCGTAGCAACCAGATGTGAAAAAGAAGAATCGCGGGTCATCCCGCAGGGAGATCGTGGGCGTGGAGAATCGAAATCGCGATTCTCTCCCTGATTAATCGTGCAGCTCTACCACCCTTGCTCATGTGCGGGAGTGACGTCACGCGGCTCCGGTGAATCACAGAGCCGAAGTCCATGGCCCAGAAGGTAGAGGGGCCAGAAGATGGATGCTACCTACACAGGGGACATCGCTTTAAACAAATCTTGAATGTTACAGCATCAAAAACTAGAAAAATGTTTGTCCCTTCGGATAATTTCACATGAATGGTCATGATCAATTCTCGGAAGCTGTGTACTGCTTTCATCCGATTTGTTGGATTGTGTGTACTAGGCATAATGCACAATTTGACACACCACAGAGAATGTTGGATAAAATGTAGACTTGTCATAAAACGTCTTCTAGCAGAGCATGCAAAAGACTGTAAATAGGCCTGGTCGTAAATGGTTGTCATAAACCTGTCGTAAAACAGTCTAGATGCAAAACTTATTAGTAAGTCTGGATTTATTTGAACTTAAACTGAACCTTAATACGTTCTAAGTTCTCAACTCTGGTTCATATTCAATAACTTTAGAAGAAAGTGTTGCATTCTAAAAAAGCAGTTACCCTGACATAAGCAAAGATGTCAAATCAGACACCAAACATGTCTATATTACAATGTCAAAACGTCTAATGGGGACACAGATTTTCTAAGGAAGACACTGATAGGATTCATATCATATTTGGTTTTCATTAAATCATAACTTATTGCTGTAAAATATGTTTTTTGTTAGATTGTAAAACCCTGTCAGAGGGAAATATTGATGAACTCTGAATATTTGTCAGAAAGGTGTAAATTGAATATTGGAAAACCTTCCAGTGCCTTCAGCACACCCTCAAACTCTTTCTTGGCCCCTTTCACACTTGTGCGACTTGTTCTGCAACTTGGGACTGTAAAGTCTCATGACAAGTTGTACCACATGATTTTATGAGTACCGTTCAAATCTGTGCGACTAAGTCACGACTTCAAAGTAGTCCAGGTACTACTTTGGTCCGACTTTGATGTGGGTTGAGGTCCATAGACACAGGCATTTCCTGAAATTGCAGCAAAATTGCTGTAGAATTGCACAACTTTCAAGTCGCAGAAGTATAAAAGAGGCCTTGGGGTCTTTCGTAGGCTGTCCTAGCTCTGTAAATGCACTTTACAGGGACCAGACAAGATGGCTGCATTTGCAGCTCTGAGCCATTGTTGTACAACTTAACTACTAAGGATACTTAGAAAGTCACATTTTAGTGACGACATGAGATAGGACTAACCCTATAAGTGAATTGGCGTTTGCACTAAACAAAGACTATGGTGAACTTTGATAAGTACGTTTCACTTTTAATCCTGATTATTTTACTGCTGCTTAAGGTATACTTTGTATTTTATTTTTTCTGTAAAATCTTGCACGGTTTCTCTTTGATTAAAAAATCTTAATTTCTGAAAGTACTACTCAGAAACAAAAAAAAATTGCCTCTGTATGAAGCTCCTTTATTGCAAACTCTGTTGTATGTTCATCTGAACTTGGCAGCATGTGATAGACGATGTCTTTAAGCACTTCAGCCTCAGCAACATACCTGTACATCTCCATCTGGTTGAAGGGGGTTATACCAGAATGATGCTTACAGCTACAGGCATCATCCTGGTACCTTTTTTTTTTTTTTTTTTAGCTGCTGATGGGCTGTAACGTAAAAGTGATCTTTAGGGATTAATTAGAGGCAGGATCGCTTTTACAGGTGACAGAAGGAGGTCGCCTCTCCAGGGACTGAAGCTGGCGGTTCTGCCAGCTGACCATAGAGAAGACCAAAGACTGAAATGACCCCAATAATCTCTATAGTCTAGTAAACCAGAAGCGGCGAGTATTTAGTCACCTCCGGTTTCAGGCTAATGTAAACAGCGATGGCAACACACAGTATAACTGTATACATCAGAGCCAGAGTAATAACTAGCACCAGACCTCCTGTGTAAATCTAAAGTGGTAACCTGTACAGACTTTTAAAGAATTGCCTATGGATAATTTAATGTACTGCAGTTTGTCGCCATTCCACGGGCGTGGGCAGTTTTAAAGCAAGACATGTTCGGTATCTACTTACTCGGTGTAACATCTTTTATATTTTACCAAAGATTGGGTATTATGTTTGTGAGCACTGAAATTCATTAAAAACTGTATTTAAAAAAAATAAGCATTTAAATGCCACCCAACATTGTATTCTCTATGGTATCTGCTTACAAATGTTTTGGGGGGGTTCCAAGCAATTTTCTAGCAAAATTATTTTAGATATTTACATGTATGTGTTTAGTGTCAGAATTGTCCAGAGGTTGAAGTGGTTAAAAGGTAAGAATATCAAAAAACAGATGTAGTGAACGGTGCAAGTTTCCATTACAACTGATGGTGGCAGCTATGGTGTATGTAAAGTGTTCTGTCAACCTGCCTCAGTGACTTCTTCTCTCAACCTGTTGGTGCTTGGATTGCTGTTTGCAAGCTGGAAAATCTCTGCACAGCTACCCTGATCTCATAGCGCGATTGCGCCAAAAATAACAGAATTACGCTATGTGGGCTGCTTTTTCCCTGTGAGCATATCAACTTATGGTGTCATCCAGATTCTGGTGGGGACCTGTTTTCTGGAAGGAGTTTCCAAAGCCTGTTTTGGAAATCAGTAAAATTATGGCAAAAATAGTTGAGTATTGAACCAAAAGGGGAATGGATTTTACTTGGTTACTGTGGTGAAGCGGACATGGGAAATAAAAAGCACCTTGGATTTTGGAAAGATTTCTAATTAAAATGATCCCGGGTGTAGATTCACACCGACAACGGGAATTAAATTGTTTAAGTTCAGCTGAACTCGCAAAATTCCGTTTCCGCATGTCAGTCCCGACTTCGGGGTCGATTTCAGAGGCATCTGTGCAGGTTGCTGCACAGACGTCTATAAAAATTGCACCCCAAAGGTGCCAAAAGTAGTACAAAGACTACTTTTGTGAATCAGTGCAGCATCGAACGGTGCCATTTCCGGCAATTGTAGCCGATTTGGCATGCGATTTGACATGTCAAATCACATGCTATATCGCTCCAATGTGAACCAAAGCTTAAGTAGATTTTTTTTTATTGTAGCTATGAAAATTGATGGGCTTTGATTTATCATTACTATTTATTTTTATGATTTAGCACTATACTCCAGGTGCGGCCGGACCAGAGTCTTGTAGAGTGGGAGGAATTATCACTTTATCCCTGGTGTTAATCCCTTTAATGCATGTTGATTTCATTTATCACTGGGTGTTTTATGTATGATAATATTATTAAAATGATTGTTATGTTAATGGTAGAGCTACTTTGAGGAAACCTTGCTGTTTTTTCTTTCGGATTGCACTTTAAGGATGTGTTCACACTGGAGAACGCAGCGGCTCACAGCAGGAGTCCGGTGTGTCTCCATTCACCATTTCAGCTGATTTCAGCTTGAATTTTGTGCTGAATTCAGAACTGAAATGGACAAAACGACGCACAAAGACTCCTGTGCAATTTAAACCGGAGCCACTGAGGAGATGTGTGAACCGGCTCCATAGAGAGTTGGTCACAATCTCCTGCTAAGCAAATTGGATGCGGTAAAATACGCATCCAATTCGCAAAAGTGTGAACCCAGCCTCAAGGACTGTGGGCAATATCTAAATCAAAAAAGTTGCTTACTAATGCCAAACCACTGCAGAGTTAATAAAACCTGCTTATAAAACCTAAGTCTGTTGATAAAGATTCTTAAACATATGTACATCTATATACTTCATAGGATCTGGGATTTGGGATGTGTTGAAAAATGTCTGAGACATAATGGACAATTTAAGAGCATATAATTCCTCAAAAGACAAACACTTTGAGAGGAGTCGGGTTTCCTGGCTTGACGCCCCTCCGTTGGTCAATAAGATGGAGGCGCCAATACAGAGTTTTCTTTGATCCCAAAGTAAAATGACACTCTGTAAAAGGAGCTTGCTCAACCACACTGTACAACAAATTGATTTTCTGGGAAGCAATACAGCCTGTATTTAACCTAACAGTCTAACCCTGTTGTACTACACAAAAAGGATCATGCATATTGATTTCTTTATTACTGTTTCTTGTGCGATCAGTAAACGTTCACAAAACACCAGCTCCTGGAGCAAGGGAATTTTAATTTTTCATTCAAACATGGCAAAGGCAGCATGCTTGAACCTTGCTGTTATTTGCTAGACGCGTGTGCTTAATTCAAATACTTGATATACTTAGCATATTCCTTATTGACTTTTTTTTTTAATTGCAAAGGGTTTATTTGCAATTAATAATAGCACTTAGAGAAAAACAACATGTTTATTTTCAGTGGTGTCTTTGCATGTAATTGTAGCATTTAGGAGAAAGCAATGTATTCATTTTCTTGGGCGTAATACTATGAAAAAGTAAACATGTCGACTCCTAAATGCAGCGACAAAATAAACCGATACTTTAAAAAAAGAGAACCTGCCACCAAAGAAAGTTTGGACATCCAGCAATTCATTAATTGGACAAGCTGACAATTTTTGTATACTTGTTTTCAAGTCTGGACAAATGTTACAAGGTCATATAAAATTCTGTGTAGGCGCAGACATGCTTAATTCTCTGCAGTGTCCGGGTAATTAGTAGTCTTCAGAAAATGGACTCCAGTCTGATAAACTGCTCTCTGCCAATGAGATTTACACAAAGGTGCCAAAAACTGCTAATTTTATGCTGCTGGTTGCTCAGCAATGGTATCAGAAATATAAAATTATCCTAGTCTGGCTCTAGAACCTTGTTCTTTCCCTACAGGTAGGTAAAAGTCTGTTTATGTGTACAGTTCACAAAAAAAGGTAATACAACATTTCATCAAACCTCACTGTACTAAGATTGAAACATGCACTCAAGCTGATCATTCCTGAAGCATCAGATTTTTCCTTTTGATGACACTTTTTATGGGCAAAATAGCCAAACTGAATGCATTTCCCAGCATATTAGAGGCATTTTCAGCCAATATGCAGGTTTCAGGTTTGCTGAGAGTTTTGACAACTGCGATAAATATTGTTTTGGTCAACCTATTTTCACTATACATTTCTACTATTAGTTATTGGCATAAACAGGCAAAACTTACACGCAACACTAGACACACAAAAACAAAAAAAACAATATAAATGACAGCGGTTCAAAACACTGGCAGTAACTAGCTTCAATTGCCTGTGTATGTAATAAAGCAAGTGTTATAAGGTCATATTCTATTCACGTAGGGAACCTAAAGAAAAATAATAACGGAACTTGAATTTTATATTGCCTTCTTTTTGAACACAATTAAACTTTTGAGTCGGTTAATGTGAAGTTTCTGGAATCGATGTAAGCGATTAAAGAATTGCAAGCAAAATGCTTCACGAGGCGTAATTACTATAAGGTCACTAGATATTATTTGGAGTCAGTTTGGTTTATCATATTACAACATGACAGGATGTGAGGCAAAAATTATGAATTCCTTCCCTAAATCTGTCCTTTTCTGATTTAGATGGATGAAGAATAATTAACTCTTAATTATTCAGATGACTTGAAGGCAACTTAAGGATTCAGAAAAGAATGCAGTCATTTTCACCAAGGAAAGCAGTCTCCTATCATTTATCAAATTGTACAACTTGACCAAGAATGAATAAGAGAAAAAAAAATGCTTGTGTTTACCCAAAGCCCTAACTGCTACCTTAGAGGTTGTTAAGCAATAACATTTCCCTTAAATTCTACCATATGCAAATCAACAGCAGCAATTTGCATTTTAAAGTATTTAACTCTACATATTTATTAGATTTTGAGGCCACGCTGATCATTGATTTATGTGCTTCTGGCAATCATATTTCCATATTTGTATGATTTTGATGACAGTAATAATTCAAATATGCAGAAAGTTGTTCTTTGAACAATATCTTTAATTACGTCCTCAAAGCATTATTGTTTCGCCTGCTGCCCTGGCAAGAAAGGTTTGTAGTGTGGGGATGGCACTGTGATCCAAACAGCACACATCAACATTTGTCCTTTACTGCCTTACACACAAAACACAGAAATGGCTCCTCTTGTGAGCCAATCACAAGCTTTTCAATACACCACACAGCCCAGGAACCTTTGCACGCGAATCCCTTATTAATCCTGACACACTTTCACGACAAATTCAATCACAGCTCAGAAGGTTTAGATTCAAAATGCAAAACCTGCCTTATTTACTTTGCCGCTAACTCGCAAACTTTTTCTGCCATGTCTTTTTATTGGTGTTGTCACAAATTACGTACACTCCTATGAAAGCCATCAAGAATCGTAATCATTACAGGGAGCTATAAACAGGGCTTTTCTTTTGTTATACATTTCTCAGATACGATTCCTAAAACAGACTGCACACAAAATAGAGTGTGTTTAACCAAATATAAATATTTACCCTAATTATCAAACTGGGGGTGCTTTCATTATAGAGTAATATTAATATGATTTATGAGAATTATTGTAGTGAGTGATTTCCAATCAAAATCAGACAAAAAAAATCTGCATTATATTGACAAATTTATAGTTAGACTATGGTGTTAAATGTCACTGTAAGTGTGGCTATGCTTTTACTACTTGCTGTTGCTTTAACCACTTAACCCCCGGACCATATTGCTGGTCAAAGACCAGAGCACTTTTTGTGATTCGGCACTGCGTCGCTTTAACTGACAATTGAGCGGTCGTGCGATGTGGCTCCCAAACAAAATTGGCATTTTTTTCCCACAAATAGAGCTTTCTTTTGGTGGCATTTGATCATCTCTGCGGTTTTTATTTTTTGCACTATAAACAAAAATAGAGCGACTATTTTGATAAAAATGCAATATTTTTTACATTTTGCTATAATAAATATCCCCCAAAAAAGATATAAAAAAAAAATAATTTCCTCAGCTTAGGTCGATACGTATTCTTCTACATATTTTTCGTAAAAAAAAAAAAAAATATTGCAATTAGCGTTTATTGATTGGTTTGCGCAAAATTAATAGCGTTTACAAAAAAGGGGGTAGTTTTATGGCATTTTTATTAATATTTTTTTTTTACTAGTAATGACGGCGATCAGCGTTTTTTTTTTTGGTACTGCGATATTATGGTGGACACATCGGACACTTTTGACACATTTTTGGGACCATTCGCATTTTTATAGCGATCAATGCTATAAAAATGCATTGGATTACTATAAAAATGCCATTGGCAGTGAAGGGGTTAACACTAGGGGGCAGGGAAGGGGTTAAGTGTGTTCCTGGGTGTGTTCTAACTGTATGGGGGGGGTGGACTCACTAGGGGAAATCACTGATCTTCTGTTCACACATTGTATGAACAGGAGCTCAGCGTTTCCCCCGCTGACAGGAACGAGAGCTATGTGTTTACACACATAGCTCTCGTTCACCGCTCTGTAACGAACTAGCGTGCGAGCGTGCGTGCGTGCGTGCGTGCGTGCGTGCCCGGCGGCGATCGGGCACGCGCGTGGGACTCGGGGGGACGAGCGGGGGCGCGGGGCGCCGGCGACGCGCACGCGCCCACTAGCGGCCGCTAAAGTTAGGACGTAGAGCTATGTGCTCTCGCCCAGCAGTGCCACCATCCCACCATATAACTGCGGTGGGCAGTCGGCAAGTAGTTAAAGAATCATTAGATTGATAAGAATATTTTAGTTTTAAAGGTGACAGAGTCTTAAACGTTCTACCGATTGCAAAATGCAACTCCCACATTTTCTTTTAGGGGACCATTCATTTTTAAAATTGCTATTTTCTCTTGACACAAAGGGTTAAACAATAAATTCATGACCTTTTGACAAACATATAAAATTAAAGGAAATTTCCAAGAAAATTTTAAATCCAATTTTCCTTAGTAGCAAACAATAGTGGCCACCCTTCCTGCAGCTCTTGGGATTCTTTTAACTGCATTTACATATTTTAGCAAAAGGTAGTGTGTATGGCAGTGTGACCATAACATGCAATGGTTCTCTAAGAGAATTACTGTATTTACCAGTCTGCAATACAGTGGGCAAGTTAAGGTAAGCATACAAATCCTATTGTTACAAGTTATTGTAGAAAATGGGGACATCTGCATTCTGTTACTTGGAATGGCTCCAACCAAGCCAACAACTCCATTATGCACATTCATTGAATAGGCTCTTACTCCTCATGGGATTTGCTTAGGACAAAAAAAATAAAGCAAATCAAACACATTATAGTGGTAGTTAACTATTTCTTTTTTTTAATCCTGTACCTACAGGTAAGTCTATAGTAAGGGGTATCTGTAGGTACAGTAAATAACTTCTAAACTTGCACTGTTTAGAAGATATTCATACTGGATGCAGCCGGTGACATCACCAGGCTTCCCAGGGTTGACATGCCTGCGCCGGGGGGCCCAAAGATTGGCTGAGAACCAGCCCAGGTGAGAACAGAGTTAAACAAGCGAGTGTCTGTTTATTAAAAGGCAGCAGCTACAGTTTTTAATTAATTAATTTTTTGGAACCTGGCTGAAGCTCCTCTAAGTGAGCTGAAAAGGTTTTCAATACAATATGTGTGGTATGACAGTATACATTTCACATAAGGTTCTCTATGGCATGCAGTAGGATTGTAGAATTTAAATCTTAGTATGTGAAGGGATTAAAGGAGTTGTAAAGGAAAAAACAATGTCTGATGATGTTTTTTATTTTAAGGGAAATACTTTTTTCCTTTATTGACCCTTTAAACGAAAAATTCTTTCCTTTCAAACATTGGCAAACAACATTATTTAATGCTGTGTGCGAGGACAATTAAAAGACAAAAGACAATACTGAGTGTCTCCAAGTGATACGCACACTCCTGCACTCTCAACAACCCAATTTCTCACTACCACAATATTGTTTTACTTCAAAAGTTTAGATGATTATCAAGTGGATTTTAAAACCTTAGTACATGGATGCTGGGAATATATCCAAGGCAGATCTTGGATGAGCATCATTAGTACGATAAGAGATTTTCAGCATATGATTTTTCTTACACAAGTGGTCACAACCCTGTTGCCACTAGAAGCATTACCGATATGCACCAATGTATAAATCTTGTTTAATCATATCAGATGCCATATTCAAGGCAGCATATGATATTAAAATTATGAATCATACCATTATTGACTACTCACAAAAATGTCCTGGCTGACTGACCAAAAACAAGCAGGCAGTACCGGATTTGTGACTCCAGTGGCTGAATACTTGTTACAGGTTAGAGAATCAAAGTACTGAAGCTAAAGACAGCAAGACAACTAGCAATCTCAGAAGGAAATCATCTATCATCTGCTGTATTATATACATCACAGAAGCATGCAATGCACATTTATAAATATACAAAATGCCAATCCGCACTGCACTCCTTGATGTGGAAAACCACACTGTATAACCAAACTGTAATGGTACAGCGTAGTAAGTTTCCATATACCACGATAATGGGAAAAAACACTGTGGTTTTGCATATTAAGGGATGCTGCATAGTTTGGTATTTTATATTACATGGTGGAATGAAGCCTGTGAGCGGTGACTTGCACCTTGTTCACACAGTGATTGAAAATAACATGCAGCTCACCCTGACTAGTGTGGGTATCTATATATACACTGTATTTATTGGCGTATAACACTCACATTTTTACCCTGAAAATTGAGGTTAAATTGTGCCCGCGTGTCATACGCAGGGGGCTGTGGAAAGTTTATTTCCTAAAACTTCCCCCTTAAAGTTAGGGTGCATGTTATACGCCAATAAATATATATATATATATATATATATATACACACACACACACTTTTAAGTACCATAGTTTCTTTGACTGGCGCATGTTCTGGGTGTATTAGGGTGTCAGCACTATGAACAGTACAGATATAATGGGCTGCGTGTTCTATGTAAAAACAGTTTAGCATCATAAAAAATAAAACCAAAATAAGTATTTCAGACTCATCCTTACATCTCATCTGCTTGTATTATGGGTAAAGATTATCCACAAAAACTACAAAACACTTGTGTTAATAAAATAGCACGGAAATCTTATTTTTGAACAGGTTTTAAATGTGAAGAATTCAAAACAATAGAATAAAATGCAAGAAATAAACGTAACAAAGCAAATTATACAGTAAATTAAAATAGTAAATTATAGGAATAGGATATTTATCACCGAATAGAATACATGTAATCTGATAATAAATGACAATATGAAGAGATTGACACCTTACAATTAAGTCAGACACTAAAAGATGCAAATTTCACAAAACAAATTTCCTTGCCTTTTTAGGGAACTACACATCATAAATATCGATAAAATAGAAATCTAAAAAAACATGCTACAGTATAAGGTAAACATAATGTAAAACAGGGCGTTTTTTATTCAGCCAAGTAAAAACTGTCATGTTCACATAATAGACACTGTTAACTTCCTAATTTCCCTTTCTACCTATTCTCTGGTTCATTAAGGTGCGATTGGGACTTATTATCTTATATGCTGTGCCTTGTCCTAAATTGCCCCCAAGGCACCACCTTTGTCACAGCTGAGGTGTTGTCAGGATGGTCAGGTAATCCCTTAGGTGGTTGACACAACTCTGCTGCTAGGGAAACAGCAGACACCGTAACCCTTTTGTGGCTAGAATCTCACAAAACAGCAGACAATTACCTGAGTTTTGACCTGTTATGTCCCATTTTTTTTTCTACTTTTACTTAGAATTAAAAATGTTCATGTTTAAATGTCTTTATGGCACTTACACTTACTAAATTGTTGAATATATCGAGTGCAATGTAACTCTAAAGGCTAAACTTCAGCAAGGGTTAAGTGTAATAAGATGTATTGGATTACTCTAAAATGGAATGCTTTCAGCTAAACCTACCAAGGATGTGAAAAAAAAGAAAAAGAAAATCAAAGCATTCGAGCTGATCCTGTTTACATTGTAATAATATGTGTTCCTGTGTCCTTTTATAAATTTACAGTCTGAGCTCTCATAGTGGGGTCAAATGGGTTTGTTCCTTAAAGGCAAGTCATTTGTTCAGCTATTTCAACACAACAAATATTAAAGGGCAGAGGAGATCCCTGGGTACTTGGAGCAGTAACTTATACTCCCTACAATGACTTGTAAAACACACACACATATTTGCTAGCTCCTGCACAAGCACCGCTGTGGCACATTTGGATATCTAGCTGGGAATGTACAAAGGACCAGCAGACTTTCCAATAATATCACCTACAGCATTATTCAACAAAAGGGAAAAAAAAAAGACAATTATTACAATATCCTACGTACGGGCAAAACTGTTCTGTGAGCCTATTTTATTGCAGTATTTTAATATACATTTTATTGATTTTTCAAAAAAGTAAATAATTGTAAAATTTAAAATAAAAATAAATTAGAACAAAACAGAATTGTATTTTTTTTTTTGGAGCAGATCAATCATAATAAAAAAAAAAGCAATATTAATTGTATATGTTATATTTAGTTATAGGTTTTAACATATTTGCTTTGACACAATTACAATTTTTCTGAGATATGAAATACAATAAAACAAAATTGATAATATGCAATGAGGTAGCTAAAGAATCTTGTAACTTTACTGCAATGATCACAGCCTAAGAACAAGTGCTGCAATGACCCTGTGACCATAACATGTGCTGTACGCATTCATTAAAACAAGCCTGGCAAAAAAAAGAGGAAAAACATGTGCAGCAAGGTGCAGACAAAACTTAAAACATGAAGGGCTTTAGCTGCAGCTTAACATCCACAAGGGCAAAGCCTTATCTGTCCTTGTCAAAAGGACAAAAGGTGTAAGTAGTTGGAGACATGGAAAGTAGAAGGCTAATGTATTCCCTAAGGACAGCCCAGAGAGGAATATGAACTTTAGAGCTATACACAGCGTAAAATTAGCAAATAAACAACGATTACAAAACAAAGACAAAATGGCTAAATTCAGCGAGTTAAAAATAGTTGTAAAGCTAAAGAACTGTAATTATCTAGAAAAAATAACATTTTTGTTACACAGCAGATTATTACCCTATATAGAACATTTAAAACATACCGGTAATTGCCAGAAAGTGAATAGGTCCTACCAAAAAGAAAAACTTCAGCGTAATCAAAATATTTACAGTTTTATATATCACGGTGTATAAAATTCAAGATAAAACGGTTTCTTCCAAAATAAAACTACACCTTTACTTGCAAGACACATGCTGTCAATTAAAAAAAAAAAAAACACTTTATAGGGGTAAAGTAAATAGCCACTAAAAAGAATCAAAACAGCTTAATAGAATAGTAAAAAAAAAAAAAAACACAGGAGCCTGTCAAATTAACCTTCTAACATTTTACATTCCCAGCCCACATTTCAGTGATAAAGTAGATTGAATTGTTTTGAAACAAACTACATAAAATCTGAACCATAATTAAAATTAGGTTATTAAAAAGCGGCACCATTCCTTCAAAGCTATGAGAAAAAGCAGAGTAATTTGTTCTGTTTTCTGGATAAAAACAGAAAGTAGGTACTAGTTTGAGTTAACCAGCAGTAACTAGCGAACATTATTAACAGGTAGACTTGCAAGCTGAACAAAGATGAGCTGCTCTACATGTGAAGGGAGTAGATTTTTTTTTTTTTTTTTATCATTCCGTTACACTGATTTTTATAGAGCTGTGGGTGATTTATTTCATATTTGTTGCAACACATTCTATAAAATAAAAAGTTCACATATAAATCATTTGCCAATATGGTTAACACACACACACAAACATACACACATTATATATCTGAGATCTATCAACAAGCACACCATTGAATAATAGTATTCAATGTAGTAGTGAGCTGTGGCCATCTCCTGGAGGAAATGAATATTGCTCAATATCAAATATTCAAACTGAAATGATAAAGCATGATTATCAAATAAATGCTGCGAGTGTGCTCTAAGTTTTAAAATCCTGGAAAGCATTATATGCTACAGCAACAAAGTGAGACATTTATATTATGAACTCTGTCAACAATTAAACCATAAGGCAAAATACAATTGAAACTAGAAAGACTTGACAGGCAGGTTAATTATGATATAGAAATGTCTACATACTAACTTTTCAATACTTTAAAGCGGAGCTCCACCCTAAAGTGTAACTCCTGCTGATCGGAACCCCCCCCCCCCTTAGGTGTCACATTTGACACCTTTCAAGGGGGAGGGGGGTGCAGATACCTGTCGAAAGACAGGTATTTGCACCCACTTCCGGCCACAGTCTGCGGGCAGGACGTCACCTCCCGTCCCCATCCCCCGTTGTGTTCTGGGAACACTCGACTCCCAGAGCACAGCGGGAGCCAGGCAGCAGGCGCAGGGCGACTCGCGCATGTGTCGTAGGGAACCGGGCAGTAAAGCCGAAGTGCTCAACTACCTGGTTCCCTCATCGAGGATGGCGGGGGGGGCATCAAAGTGACAAGCAATTGCTCGTCCTCCGCTGCGGACGGTGCTGAACTCCAGGACAGGTAAGTGTGCCGATATTAAAAGTTAGCAGCTGCAGTATTTGTAGCTGCTGACTTTTTTTTTTTTTTTTCAGCGGACATCCGCTTTAATATAATTATACACATTATAGAAAAATGAAATGCATTTATATATGTGTGCGTTGATACATACATACATATACACACACACACACACACACTATATTACCAAAAGTATTGCAACACCTACCTTTACACTCACATGAACTTTACTGGCATCCCTGACTTAAGCCCCCACAAAGACTATTAGATTTTCTTCAGATTTACCAGAACCATGCAGTACAAGGGCCTGCCTGATTGCAAACAAATTCAAACTCTTAAGGTTTGACCTCATATTATATGTTTTTTGGCAAATCCGAAGAGAAAAATGGGGTCTGAGTTCGTAAGGTTCAAAATTGAGTTGGCTCACCCTTTGCAGCTATAACAGAGTCAACTCTTCTGGGAAGGCTGTCTACAAGGTTTAGGCGTGTGTCTATGGGAATGACCATTCTGCCAAAAACCCATTTGTGAGGTCAGGCACTGATGTGAACGATATTTTTTTTTTATAACCTTACCCTGCTTTAACTACTTTCATGCACGACCGCACAATTGTCAGTTAAAGCGACGCAGTGCCGAATCGCAAAAATTGGCCAGGTCCTTTACCTGCCTAAAGGTCCGGGTCTTAAGTGGTTAAGGGTCTCTAACAAACCTCTTAGGGAGTCACAGAACAGCTGTAATTCTACTGAGATTAAATTACACACTGGTGTAATCTATTTACTAATTAGGTGACTCATGAAAGCAATTGATTCCACTATTTTAGTTAGGGGTATCAGAGTAAATGGGGCTGAATACAAATGCTTTTCAGATATTAGATAACATTTGGAAAACTATTTATCATTTTCCTTTCACTTCACAATTATGTGCCACTTTGTGTTGTATTTTTTTGGGAATGTAAGTAAAAGACTATTTAGGTTTTTGGTTGGAATATGACAAAATGTGGAACATTTTAAGGGGTATGAATACTTTAAGGCACTGTGTACACACACACACACACATGCTATTTTTACTGCCTATACATGAATTGGCATGTACTACATTGCACTATTTGTGTTGCATTATGTTAGGTTTAGTAAATCTCTAGTAACTGAATCCTGAACCAGTAGCCCAAAGAGAATGCCACTTGTTGGCTTTGTTGAAGGGGAATACTCCTGCACTAGAAGCAAGAAAATGTTCAAAATGTTCAAATTGTTTTCATTTTTTTTTTTTTTTATATACTTGGCACTAAATATTAGCTACAAAGCCCTTGGTGTCACTTTACTATTTGCAGAATAATTTTAAGAATACCATTGTAAAAGGAAAACAAAAAAAATGCTTTAAAAGTATAATTGCAATCATTTGGCATTTTTACAGCAGAGCAATGTAAATATACTATAGGCTCCTGGTAGGTAAGAGACGTTGGCAGGATCCAAGTTCTAAAATAGGGGCAAGTGGATACACTTTTCCCCTGTACCCGTGGTATGAAAACATGTGAGAAAGAAGCTCTGTGAGAGGGGTATTGTGATACATTGTATAGAACACAGTCAAAAAGCACAAAATTACCTATTACCTATAAAGGTTGAACTAAAGCCAGAGAGAATATGGCCTATCTCCTACCTGCCAGTTTTTGACAACCACTGTTCGGGGTTTAGTGGAATTCTAGTCATATATGCCCAATAAGCCCATGCCCTGAGCAACAAATGTACAATGAATTTACTAAGAGCTCAGGAAATGCCTGTCTGTACATAAGCATTGTGGAACCTGTTCTGTACATTTTTCATTTACTTCTCTTTACAGAATAACTGACAAACACTGTTAGTGAGGAGCTCAGCAGTCACACGTGTTGCACAACAATCTGTATGCCAACATGCCAGGGGTATCGTCGCGCATAGCTATACTACTGACTTTAGATGAGGAGGGCACGGAGGATGGCACGGGAGAGGATATACCACACACGCATAGACCTCTTTGGCATGAGTGATTCTGAGGTGTATCGCATCTTCAGATTCACCCCTCATGCCATCCTGGAATTAACCACAACCTTGCAGGAGGACATCACCAGCCCAACACACCACTCACATGCAGTGCAGCCACTGGTCAAGGTCATGGCAACACTCCATTTCCTTGCCAGTGGCTCTTTTCAGCGTACAAGTGGAGTGGTGGCTGGGATGTCACAATCCTCCGTGAGCAGATGTGTGCACCAGGTTGTCCCTGCAATTCTCAGACGCATGTCCCACCACATCATCAAACCAACCACTGAGGACCTGCGGCTGAAGGCAATGACAGATTTCTACAGAATTGCCAGATTCCCACGCACCATCAGGGCCATTGATTGCACACATGTGGCACTCCAGCCCCCCCAGGAGACAGAGCACATATACCGCAATCGGAAGCATTGGCATTCCATAAACGTACAGGTGATAGTCGATGCCCAAGGCCTCATATGGCACGTCCGTGCCAAACACCCCGGATCCAACCATGACAGCTGCATATACAATCAGAGCCCCATCCAAAAGGAATTCGATCATAACGTGTATGGGGACACCTGGCTGGTTGGTGAGTGACATGGGTGGCAGGCATGACTGCCCCCCCCCCATGATGCACACATCACAAGGGGCACATGCATGACTAACATCCTCCTGTCTTTTCCCTTACAGGTGACTCTGCATATCCACTGGGACCCCATCTCATGACTCCTATCCGGAACCCCCAAACCCCAGGAGAGGAAAGATACAATCAAGCCCACGCCCAAACACGTGCAGTGGTGGAGCGCACCTTTGGCCTCCTGAAGTCACGTTTGCGATGCCTGGATAAGTCTGGGGGTACCCTCTTGTATTCCCCAAACTTTGTGTGCCATATCATCAGGGCCTGTTGCCTGCTGCACAACTTCGCACTGAGAAAGGGCTTGCAGATTGACCTACGTGATGACCTGACCCCTGAACCAGACAATCCCCCCCTAACCGAGGATACCCCGTCTTCTGAGGGTAGAGCAGCCAGGAGACAGCCCACATTGGGAATCTTTGCACGTTAAACACACACATTAATCATGGCACAATGAGAATGCATGCATGCAAACCATTGTGGTCCCTAGCACACCCCACATCCTCATCAAATTGGATTGGCACCAGGCCACCATGCAGGACTTGTGAGCAGCAACGCCACGCCAAGGCTCCAATTATGTCACTGTACATTCATACACCATTCACACGGACCTGGGGATCACTTCTCCCTGGTCCTGGGGAACCCTTTTCCACCAAAATTGAGGGTGACACCCCTTTTCCGTCAGGAATGTCACCCCACATTCAAACAGCATTCACAACCCAAAAAAAAAAAATTACCAGCAAAATCAAAAAATTTCCAGCCAAAAAAAAAGGGGAAAAACAAATTAGTGCCCTTGACGTGAGCCACGCCTGGGGCGCCCCCGGCCACGGCTCCTCAGGGGAGACTCATGGGGAGGGGGGGGAAACCGGGGAAGGAGGCGCAGCCCCTGGTCTCTGCCCACCTGGCGGCCTGCCCTCCAAGGCCACGGCTATTCTGTCCAGGGCAGCACCTAGTGTTGCCGTGTTGGCCTGAATAGCCTGGGTAAGGGCCCTCACATCCTGCCCAACGCCTGCTGATGTAGTCTGCAGGTCATTAAAGCAGTTTGTGAAAGCCCGGGAGTGGCAGTCCAGGTTCCCAAGCGTATCCTTGATGGAGGACAGGCTCTCCTCCATCCGCACCAATGTCTGGCTGACCTGTCCCAGATGGCGGGTCTGGAGGAACTGGTCCCTTCTCAGAGTGGTGGGCAGGAGATCGGCCACCCCCCTCGTCTTCTGGGTCGCCTTCCTGCCTCCAGCTGATGCTTGTGGCCGGGGAGAAGGGGAGACCCTTGGGAGGGGAGCCATGTTGGGGGAGGAGGGGGGGGCTCCCACTTAGGGATGGCTGGCTGCTGCCAGCCAGAGGGGAACAGTCCAACAACAATAGTCCAGTGCCTGACATGGACTCCTCCTCCCCCACAACCTCCTCCTCCTCCTCCTCTTCAACCTCCTCCACGGACTCCGGCCTTGTCGGGGGGGCCTCATTAGGCTGCTGTCCTGGGGATGGTGCGGTCAGGCCAGATGGCCCAGCACCCTCCTGCACATCTGTGGATGACACAAAACATTCACAGGTTTGAGGATCCACACACTTGCCACATATTCCCTTTCACCCCCTCCCCCACACATGCTACACACCTGATAGAAAAAAAAACCTTTTTCTCTTCCTCTCAGTCACACTCTGACCAAAAATCACTCCCAGTCAACAAAAAACACTCACAAAAACAAGCACGACCAATCAAGCAAGAAAACAAACAAACAGAAAAAAGCAAGAAAACAAACAAACAGAAAAATATCAAACAAAATATCTCACAAACACTTATCAAAAATCACTTTCAAAGATCTTCTAACAAACACTAGATCACACAGTACACAAATCTGACAAATACAAATCACAACGCAACTAACAACGGAACAAAAGCACCTTGCTGTATAGGGAGGGATACTAAGGGATGTACTTTTGCAATGGAAGTGCGTTTGTGTGTGTCTATTTATGCTGTCTGCGTAGTTCATGATTTTGCCCTAGTCCATGTCCAATTTCACTGATTGCGCCGTTCCCGAGCTGTGAGCATGCGCACAGAGGTGCGGACATGGTCTGCTTCAAGCGCGCATGCGCGAGCCGGCCGGCCCTTCATTTGCATGGGGTCACGGCTCATTTCAATGTAACACGCCCATGTCCTTCCCAATTTGTATTACTCCGCCTTGCGCCTCAAAAATAACGTTGCGCAGGCGCTATTTTCTGCGCAAAAGCAACGAGAATAGGGTGATTGCGCGGCTACATTGCGCAAGTCTAACGTAAAGGCGGTGCGCTATGCCGATCCAATAATGCGCAGATGTACCTGAATCTGGCCCTGTATTTTTTGTTCTATAAGACACACGTGACCATAAGACGCACCTAGATTTTAGAGGAGAAAAAAAAATCTGAAACAAATGGTGGACTAAAATATTTAATAAAATATAACCAAATAATAATTCTACACTGACAACCAATGTAAGAGGGCACCCTACACTGATCCCCAATGTAACTGGGACATTTACACCGACCCCAAAACAGGAGTATTTACATCAACCAACAATGTAATTGAGACATTTACACTGACTAGCCATATAACAGGTGCCTTTACAGTAACCCCCCCACCCACCCCTCTACTAATACCTGCATTCTGATCTCCCTCTCAGTACAACTCTGCCCCTCTAACCCATCATCTGCTACCCTCTGTCCCTCAAACCCCTACTCTGCTCACCTCTGAACTCCAACCCTTTCTTCCCATTCAACTCTGCACCTCTGCACACCTCCTCTGCACATTAAAACCCAAAAGTGGAACTTCCGCTTAATACACTCCTCCATTTTTTGGGGGGGTGGGAGTGGGGGCTTCAGGAGGAGTGGGACTTCCTGTCCCACTTCCTCCTTCCGCCGAGGGGCTGCTAAGGCAAATAGTCGTATCGCCTTTTGGCAGCCCCTCCTTGTAGGCGATCGCCTGGGACATGTGACAGGTCCCAGGCGATCGCCTGTCCAATCGGACGGCGCAGCACAGCGCCTGCTCGCGCAAGCGCAGTGGGTGTCCGGCCGTGAACCCGAAAGCTGTCAAGGGCAAGTGCCCACACTTAGAATGAAGACACCGGCAGGAAGAGGGGGGGAGAGGAGCGGAGCACCGGCCGGAGCGGAGCTGGAACGTGGAGCAGGTGAGTGCATGTTTATTAAAAGCCAGCAGCTACACTTTTTGTAGCTGCTGACTTTTAATACACATTAAAAATGACTGGAACACCCCTTTAAGTCCCCCTCTTTGATTACCTCTACATGCCCCCTATGCTCACCTGTATGCGGATTACATTCTCTAGGTTGGAGACATGCAGAGGATGGGGTGTTATTTGCATATGAATGGTGACGGATGACCTAATTTACATAACAATGTGCCACGATTTACATGTGAATGCTGATGTTAGTTAAAGAACAATATCTTTTGTTTCAATCCCTATAGCAGCTGAAGGCAGGGGAGAAACATGATTTAGCTGGGGCAGAGAGATGCATAGAGCATCGTTCTGCCACCAAAACAATCCCCCTATTATCAGCTTTGCTGGTCAGTATTTGCTCCATAAGACACACAGACATTTTCCCCCATTCTTTTTTTTTTTTTTCTCAGGAGGGGCGTCTTATGGAGCAAAAAATACAGTAATCTGCCTGGTTTACATAGGCAGACTGCTGTTCTGCCTGTGTACCGATGCATCGGCAGGTGGCAGTAGATATGGAGTCCGCAGTACCCGCCGATCAGTTCACACTGTGTAGAATCACATCAGGAATGGGCATCCAGCGGAGCACGCCCCAGACCCAGATGTGTCAGATCACATACTAGGTACGTGATCAGGCACAGGTGGTCACTCTGCCACAGTAAATGTACTGTGGGCGTTCCATAAGTGGTTAAAGTGGTTACATACACCCAGAAATTAAACAAATCCGCCCATATAAGTTGTACCTCTCCATCTGCAGCCTTCTCTACATTCCTTCAAAGTCCAGAATTTATACAGCTTGCCTAAGCTGCCAGAGAAAAGGGGTGGAGAGCTGAAGTCGCAATCTGCAGGGCTCAGTGAGGAGAGCTCTGAGAGCTGATTGGAGGGAAGGGACACACAAAACCCTCTTTCACACAGTAACAGAGCTGAGGCTGTCAATTAGCACTTTTAATTGAGATAAGTACACTCTATAGATGGATGTGCTTTGTTCAGGGTAAGCAAAGAAATATTTATGTCAGACTTGTCTTTACACTGTCAGCCTCCTGAACTCACACAGTCCATGTACGAACTGTGGGAGGTCAGGCAGTTGTCAGTGCAGCATTTATCAGACTTTTCATAAAATAGGCAAAATAAAACTATTGTTGAGGGTGAAAATCCAAAAATTAATAGTTAAATCTTTGCAAAAGTAAATGCTTGACAGGATCTCCTTAGACTTTGTGCAACTATTTTAACCAATGGCAAGAAGCACATTTTTCTTGTGGTAATGGATGCACTACCAACAGCAGCATATTAGGGGTTGTAAAGGCACACATTTTTTTCACCTTAATGCATTCTATTTATTAAGGTAAAAAAAATATCCGAGGATTAGTGGCCCCCCAGCCCTCCCCCCGTTTACTTATCTGGCCCCTCGAAAGTCCCGAGCTGTGAATGCGCTGGCTTCCCGGCTGGGCTTTTCGGCTCATTTACTGGTTGATTGAAAGCAGTACAGCCATTGGCTCACGCTGCTGTCAATCACATTCAATTATGCAGCGCGTGGGGGCGGGGCCGAGTGATACAGTCTGCGGCTACGGCCACCGGCTGTATCACGGGAGCGAGGCCGCAAGAACTTTATAACCCCCATGGAAGAGAGCTTGCATGAAAGGGGTTCGTTCTTGCGGGGAGGAGCTGAGGGACCCCAGAAGACCAGGTTTGGGGCCACTCTGTGCAAAACGAGCTGCACAGTGGAGGCAAGTATAACATGTTTGTCATTAAAAATAAAATAAAAAATTACCTTCACAACTCTTAATAAAGGAGCCATGGTCATTTCTACTAAACATTCACTGGTGGTGAACAAACCACAGTCAATTTAAAAACATGCTCTAGGACAGGGATCCTCAAACTACGGCCCTCCAGCTGTTGCGGAACTACAAATCACATGAGGCATTGCAAAGCTCTGACATTCACAGACATGACTAGTTATGATGGGAATTGTAGTTCTTGAACACCTGGAGGGCCGTAGTTTAAAGACCCCTGCTCTAGGATCACTTTCAGTGAATGTTTGATTAATGACAGATCAACTGCTTTGTTAGGGTTCTTTCAGACGTCCGCCTCCGTTCGTCCGTTTTTACAAGTCCGTTTACGGACTTGTAATGGTTCCCTCTGGGATCGCGTCCATTAGCGGATGATGCATCCGCTAACGTCCGCAAAGATCCGCGTCCGTAAAGATCATTTTTTTTGGCGGATCGGATGAATACGGACACGCGGTCCGTATTCATCCGATTCCCCATAGGGGAGAGCGGAGGAGAGACAGGGCGGTCTCTGCACAGTGTGCGGGGACCTCCCTGTCTGCCGACAGGTCAGCGGGGATCCCCGCTGAGCCGACGGACACACACGGAGCGGATCGAAAACCGGTTCGCTCCGTGTGAAAGGACCCTAAATATGCCCCATAGAATTTCTTAAGTTTGGCCAATGTAAATGCAGATTTAATGTACCATTATGTACTACTTACATGAAAAAAAAAAAAATTAACAGTACATTTACACTGCCCATTTAGCATTGTAAATTAGGTAGATGCAAAAACTTTACCTGTCTTATGTTCAAGACGCCACATAATTGGTTTGTTTCAACTCAGCAATAAGAATGCCTAAAATACCTCAGAAGATATCCGCAATATGAAACTAGGCACTTTCTTTTAAGTATAATCCACTATGGTGGGTTCAAAGTATAATATAAATATAGTAGCAAAGTACAACTGTGTTACTCATCTAATTGATTTTTTTTTACCATAATAGTGTTATTTTGACTTTTTGGAATATTCACATTGTGTATTTGAAGGTTTTTGTGTGCTGTATTTTTTTTTTCCATACCACTAGGCCAACAGTGGCATTAGTTTTATTTTTCTTAGGCTTTTTCCCTCTTGTTTTTACCTGCCAATCTGGCCAGTAACATACGTCCTGTATTAGAGTGCCTAAACTCTGGATGAATGAGTAACAGACAACTTTGGGCAGCGGTATTGTCAGTCTGGTATAGTTGGATGTACTAGCAGATTTAGATACACTAGACAAATTGAAGCCATACTCTAGCTAACATTTTTTAAGCTGTTACAGTAACAGTTGTCTTTCTTTTAAGATGAAGGTTTTATCCAGGACAGCTTGTTCTGTTGAAAAACAACAGGCTTGCCGACCAGATCACCAGGTGAAAATAAGGCCGCGTACACAGGATCAAATCTGTCTGCTGGAAACTGTCTGCCAGACCGTTTCAGCAGACAGATTCGATCGTGTGTACGGGCAAACAGACGGATTTGGCCACCCGACAGATTTGAAAGCATGCTTTCAAATCTGTCGGCTGGGAACCCGTCCGCCCGACATGTCTGCTGGTTAGTATGCTAACCAGCAGACATATCTGCTCTCACACGCGTCGAATGGTTTTGACGCATGCGCGCGCAAGTGTTTTACTTCCTGGTGCGGTGACGTGGCGCCGTCAACGTCACCGCCACGTCAGCGTGCTGTCTGCCGGCGGGGATTTTGGTTTGATCGTGTGTACACGATCAAACCAAAACATCCCAGCAGACAGATTTGTTCAAATCGGTCTGTCCGACTGATTTGAACAAATCTATTTGCTCGTGTGTATGGGGCCTAAAAGAAAGCAAGCCTAAAAAAAAAAAAAAAAACGAATACAGCCACCAAATTTAAGAATTGGGAAGAAGCAATCAAATAAATGTTTGCTATTGGATTTAACACCGATTTAAGATAGCCAGTGTAGTGTTGTGTTGTGTTTTAGACATGAATAAGCAGTATATCAGTTTTAATACACACACACACACACAAATAAGCTCAAGTGCAAAAAGGTGTCCACTATAGCTCTAACGGCAGTCATTAAGTGCAGAACAAGAGATAAGCTTATATTATTTTATTTGACATTTTAGAATTAAATATGTTATAATGAGGTGTACTACTATGTATTGTTCTTATTGAAATACTGCATGTCCCACCATACCCAAGTATATGACAATATGTCAAGTTTAGCTTGAAGATCAATGCATTTTCTTAAAGTGATTGTAAACACTCACCTTCTAAAATGACTGGATGGACTTGTGTCTGTTTTCAACCAGCTAAACTATGTAACCCATTCAGTTTTTAAATAGAAATGAAAAGCAAAGCATTTGTGTATAAATATAAAAAAAAAAACGTATTAGTACCTATTTATAAGTGATCACATTCCCTCTGTTTACAGCTGCATAAGAACTGAAAAAAGGAGAAACAGCAGGATACAGATCGCCCCATTGAAAGTATGGTGGTGGGGGAGGGGGGTCTGTCAAGACAAGTCTGATCATTGGAGGCGAGTACACCGCGCTCTGGGGAAATGGGATTAAAATGGACACAGAGGGCCAGATTCACAGAGCCGTAACTCCTGTCTAACTGGTGCTAGACTGGAGTACTTTCAAATTACGCGCGCCGTATCCATGGGCGTCCGCTCCATAGGGCAACGGGGGTCGTTTGCCCCCCCCTAGGATCGTAGGAGAAGACACTTGAAACAGTGAGAGCAGGACGGGCTTGGTAGTGCAGCAGCGATGAGACATGCCGACAGCGCAGGGAGAGCTCAGGTGGACTGACCCATATGCACACTCTGTTAAATTGTAACATCCCAGTGAGTACAACCACCCCCCTTCCACAGAAATGGAAGAGGCTGCAACCTTTCTGCCCCCTCCCTCCCTCCCCTATGTTCCTGTGTACCATCATCCATGCTCTGTGCACAGCACGTGTGCTGCTCTGAAAGGAGTGTGTGGGCAGGAACATTTAAACAAGTAGCTGATAGCTAAAGAGCCGACAAAACTACTAGTGTGAACATCAAGCGAGTTTATCAGCGTTGTCACTGTGTACTCTGCCCTCTCTCTCCCAAATCTTTCACTTCCTGTCTTGTCCTCCAGCAGTCTTTCATTAACCCTATGCTATGCCTTTAGCCAGGATTTTCACTTGTGTGATCATAGACATTGCATGTGATTTGCACCACATTGCTGTGCAAATCACATGGGATGTCTGTGCGATGCAAATTCAGCCATAAAAACTGTATGGCTGAAATGGCATTTGCACCATAACTGTGCAGGACCCTTTTTTTGGAGTGGATGGGTGTTTACACCTATGCAATCCAATTCCTGCACCATTTCAAAGTTCTCACTGCAATCTGCAAACCGATATGGGGGTGTCATTAATTTTACATTGACACCCGTATCAGTTTGCAAAGGGCAGAGTGAACGGCCGACAAGCAACATGCAATGCAGGAATCGCATATATGTGAACTAGGACTCAAGTGGGTTTACACTGATGCAGTGCTGGTGTATACACAGATTTCCTGCATTTATCTCCATTTTCACCAAAGTCCCACAGACTTCTATTAGATTACAATTTTTTTTAACATTTTCTGAAAGTGCACCAAATGTACTGAATCTTTGGTGTGCTTTCAGAAAACGCAGTAAAATTACACAAGCTAATAGAATTAGGGATTAAATGCAGAAAAACTGCATATACACTGCGACAAACTCCAGTACACCAGTGTGAACCCAAAGGCTTCAGGATGCTGTGTAATATAAAGGCATCCAGAGGTGCAGGGGGTTGTGTAATGTAAAGGGGTCCAGAGGTGCAGGGTGCTGTGTAATGTAAAGGAGTCCAGAGAGGGGGTACACAGTAGTGACAAAGAGATATTGAAAGATGCAGGGGGCACAGTCGGGTGTTTTTACATTTTAACGTGGGGGGGCACGTTTTTAACCCCCTGCTAGCGGTCAAAGAAAGGGTTAAATGCGACTGTGTATCGCCGCTTCCGAAGCGCCCCCCCCCTGAAAAAATTTCAGCGGACGCCCATGGCCGTATCACTAGTTTGAATCCTCAAACCATGATACGGCGGCGTTGGGCTTCGATCTGACAGGCTTACGTCTTCGTAAGCCTTCGGATCTACGCTGAAATCTTTTTGCGGCCGCTGGGTGGAGTTTGCGTCGTTTTCAGCGTCGGGGTATGCAAATGAGTTTTTTCCGGCGATCCACAAAGTTACGAGCGTCGTTCGTAACCGCTTACGTCATTTTTTTGCTGCGTAAATTTAAACCAGCTATTAGCTGGTGTAACGTTACGCAGCCCATGTTAAGTATGGCAGTCGTTCCCGCGTCGACTTTCAATTTTTATTTTATTTTTTTGCGTACGTCGTTCGGGAATAGAAATGTACGTAAACTACGCTACTCAAACAACGAATGACGCAACAACGTGATTTCGCGCAATGCACGGCGGGAAATTTCTGAACGGAGCATGCGCAGTTCAATCGCCGCGGGAACGCGCCTAATTTAAATGCCTCACGCCCCCTAATCACGTAGTTTGATTCCGCCGGGAGAAATACACTACGCCGCCGTACCTTACAGGCCAAAATCTCTCTGAATTCCTCGTAGAGCCAGGTAAAATACGGCGGCGTAGAGTATCTCTGATACTCTGCGGCAATCTAATTCTACCTGAATCTGGCCCAGTTTGTATGTCTGCTAACTGCAAGGCTACAGAGGATATATTTTAAATGGGGAAAATTGCTCTGGCAGCTTTCTCTAGATTTTTTTCATCTCCGGATGGGGCTCTGTAGTTTGGAGATCCCCAAGAGTTTTAGGTGGGGTGGGATCCCCAACCCTGTGTCCGGGTGTTGTGGACAGCATGCAAGGTGCGTGTCTATGTGCACTGGACATGCAGGTGTTGCTGCTGTGTAAAGACAGACCCGTCAGAAAAACTGTCTGCTCTGTGTGAGACTACATTCTTGGTGAGGGGGGACTTCTTGTCTGAAGGCCAAGATGGCTACAAGAGCCTAGGAGACCAGAGGAGGGTCTGGGAGAGCCAAGGCAGGTAGCGAGTCCAAGGGGGCTTAAGGAAGTCCTGAAGTCTTGAGAACCGTGAGCAAACCCCGGGGGCTGGCGAATCCTGTTAGGACCAGGAGTAGGCCTGGGCAGCAAGGAGCTGCAAACCAAGACAGAGTAAGACTAAGAGCCAAGTAGCTTGGCATTTTTTAATTTTTCCATTTGCAGTAAAAGAACTCTGGTGTGGGAAATCCTGTGTATAAACCTTTTTTGTTCCTTTTAATAAAAATGGGCCCCCAAACTGATAACTAACACGGACTCACTGGAAAAATTAATCACGGAGCTAAACACCCCCCATGTCTATATATCACACACACAAACAGTATCTCACAAATGTAAATCTTTCATGTGACAACACTGAAGAAATTATACTTTGCTACAATGTAAAGTAGTCAGTGTACAGCTTGTATAACAGTGTAAATTTGCTTAACCCCTTTAAATAACTCAACACAGCCATTATTGTCAAAACCTCTGGCAACAGCCCTAAGTTAAAACGTCCAAATTGGGCCCAAAGCGTCAATATTTTGTGTGGCCACCATTATTTTCCAGCACCGCCTTAACCCTCTTGGGCATGGAGTTCACCAGAGCTTCATAGGTTGTCACTGGAGTTCTCTTCCACTCCTCCATGACAACATCACAGAGCTGGTGGATGTTAGAGAACTTGCGCTCCTTCACCTTCTGTTTGAGGATGCCCCACAGATGCTCAATAGGGTTTAGGTCTGGAGACATGCTTGACCTTTACCATCAGCTAGTTTAGAAAGACATTGGTCATCTTGGAGGTGTGTTTGGGGTCGTTATGTTGGAATACTGCACTGCGGCCCAGTCTCTGAAGGGAGGGGGATCATGCTCTGCTTCAGTATGTCACAATACATCTTGGCATTCATGGTTCCCTCAATGAACTGTAGCTCCCCAGTGCTGGCAACACTTATGCAGCCCCAGACCATGACACTCCCACTACCATACTTGACTGTTGGCAAGACACACTTGTCTTTGTAGATAAAGGACAATCCGCAACTCCGTACATGCTCTTAGATCAGTCGGAATTTATTGTATCTCCATAAACAATACAGCAAAGTTAGACGCGTTTCCGCTACAAAAGCCTTGTTCACACTTGTCTTTGTACTCCTCACCTGGTTGCCACCACAATCGCTTGACACCATCTGAACCAAATAAGTTTATCTTGGTCTCATCAGACCACGGGACATGGTTCCAGTAATCCATGTCCTTAGTCTGCTTGTAATCAGCAAACTGTTTGCAGGCTTTCTTGTGCATCATCTTTAGAAGAGACTTCCTTCTGGGAGGACAGCCATGCAGACTAATTTGATGCAGTGTGTGGCGTATGGTCTCAGCACTGACAGGCCAACACCCCACTCCTTCAACCTCTGCAGCAATGCTGGCAGCACTCATACAGCTATTTCCCAAAGACAACCTCTGGTTGTGATGCTGAGCATGTGCACTCAACATCTTTGGTCGACCCTGGTGAGGCCTGTTCTGAGTGGAACCTGTCCTGTTAAACCGCTGTATGGTCTTGGCCACCATGCTGCAGCTCAGTTTCAGGGTCTTGGCATTCTTCTTATAGCCTAGGCCATCTTAATGTAGAGCAACAATTATTTTTTTTGCAGATCCTCAAAGAGTTTTTTGCCATGAGGTGCCATGTTGAACTTCCAGTGACCAGTATGAGAGAGTGAAAACACCAAATTGACCACACCTGCTCCCCATTCACACCTGAGACTTTGTAACACTAATGAGTCACATGAGACTGGGGAGGGAAAATAGCAAATTAGGCCCAATTTGGACATTTTCACTTAGGGGTGTACTCACTTTTGTTGCCAGCGGTTTACACATTAATGGCTGTGTGATGAGTTATTCTTCTGGGACAGCAAATATACACCATTATGCAAGCTGTACACTCACTACTTTACATTGTAGCAAAGTGTAATTTCTTCAGTGTTGTCACATGAAAAGATATACAGGCATACCCCACTTTTAAGTACACAATGGGACCAGAGCATGTATGTAAAACGAAAATGTACTTAAAGTGGAACAATACCTTTTTTCACTTCTAGGGTGTAGTGGGGAGTCAGGGGCTGTAGTGGGGGTGTCAGGGGCACACTGGAACAGGGCGGGCTATGCTCTCGGAGCTTCAGCTCCTTCTACTGTGGCTGCAAAATGTCTGTACAGTACTTGTAAGGCACGTTTACATACACTCACGGGTATGTCCTTACTCGTGAGTGTAAAGTGAGTGTACTTAAAGCGGGGTATGCCTGTAAAAGACTTACAAAAATGGGGGAGTGTACTCACTTTTGTGAGATTATATATATATACACACACATATACACACACATACATACACATACATATATATATATATTAAAGTATAAAATTATTAAAAACACAAACTATATTACCAAAAGTATTGTGACACCTACCTTTACACACATGAACTTTAATTGCATCCCAGTCTTAGGCCCCACACACACACTTGTTAGATGTTCTGCAGATTTTTTTCTTCATATTTACCAAGACCATGTAGTGCAAGGGCCTGCCCTAATTCATACAAATCGAAACTCTTAAGGTTTGGCCCCATATTATATGGCTTTAGTCCGTAGGGTTCAATATTGAGTTGACCCACCCTTTGCACCTATAACAACTTCAACTGTTCTGTGGAGGTTGTCCACAAGGTTTAGGAGTGCGTCTAAGGCAGGGGTGTCCAAACTTTTATCAAAGAGGGCCAGATTTGATGAAGTGAACATGCACGAGGGCCGACCATTTTGCCTGACATTTTTTGAACCATTAAAAATTTGGTCTAAGTGGGTTTGTGAGAGCACTGATCAACAAGAATTCTATCGCTTTTGTGGCCCGACGAATCCCCTAGCGCTGCTCAGGACTAAGGATGAGCTTGAGAGTGTTTTTTGGCTATACCGTATTTATTGGTGTATAAACACGCACCTTCACTTTAAGAGGGAAGTTTCAGGAAAAAACTAAAATTTTAAATAAAGAACTGTGAAGCAAAATAAGGGTCAGTGCCCATCTGCAGCCTCCCCATTGCCATGAATGCAGCCTCCCCATTGCCATGAATGCAGCCTGATCCATGCCCATCTGCAGCCTCGGAAGGAACAGGGAGGTGGTGTGACGAGGGCCAACAGATAACAGAGGAGAATCTCCTATGATAATCAGAACGTCGTCCAACGGAAGCACAGGAGACAGGACTTCCTAGTACAGATGCCGCTGAGTAAACAGGAGATTCTCCTGTATGTAATCTGATGGCGCTCGTTCTGCCCCCTCCCTGTCCCCTCTGAGGTAGCGCCAATAAATACAGTATATATCTTTAGTGGCCTGGGGGGCGGCAAAAGATATATATATATATTCAAAAATGACCAGGTGGGCCACGTTAAACAGGAACAAGGGCCGCAATCGGCCCACGGGCCGGACTTTGGACATGCCTGGTCTAAGGGAATGTTTGACCATTCTTCCAGAAGCACATTTGTGAGGTCAGGCACAGATGATGAAAGAGAAGGCCTGGCTCACTGTCTACGCTCTAATTAATCCAAAAAGGTGTTCTATCGGGTTGAGGTCAAGACTGTACAGGCCTGTCAAATTCCTCCTGTGATAGGAGTGGTGGGTTTACCTCTCCTCCACCGCTTCTTCCTATTGAAAGCAAGGGGAAAACGAGGCTATACCACCGGCAATGAGCCTAAAAATAGCATCGCTATACCGCCACCGCACCTCCCGCCCCAGTATGAAAGGGGCCTTAAGGAAATCAATTGAGCTTGGAACACATGTTGCACAAAAGGATCTGTCATTTATGTTCACGGCAATTTTTTGAGCAAAGTATAATGCTAGATGGAAAAGTTAACTTTAACTGCTTAAGGACCACCTCCTGTATATTTACGTCGGCAAAGTGGCACGGACAGGCATAGGTACGCCCCTTTAAGATGCCGCCGCCGCATGGTGGTGCGCGCAACCCTGCCGCTTTCTCTGTGAGCCCCGCGGACTCTATCACTGCTGGGACACCCGCGATTGTCTCACTGAGAGATAGAGAGGGGAGATGCTTGTGTAAACAAGCATCTACCCACTTTGCCTAGTGACAATGACACTGATCTCCGCTCTGTGTACTCGGAGCGGAGATCAATGACATGTGACACACAGCCCATCCACCCTACAGTAAGAAGCACTCCCTAGGGAACACTTAACCCCCTACAGTGCCACATACTGGTTAACCCCTTTCACTGCCAGTGTAATTTTCACAGTAATCAGTGCATTTTTTTAGCACTGATCGATGTAAAAATTACAATGGTCCCAAAAATGTGCCAAAAGTGTCCGATGTGTCTGCCATAATGTCGCACTCACAATAAAAATCGCCATTACTAGTAAAAAAAAATGTTTTTATAAAAATGCCATAAAACTACCCCGTTTTGTAGCTACTTTTGCGCAAACCAAACGCTTATTGCGATTTTTTTACCAAAAAAATGTAGAATACGTATCGTCCTAAACTGAGGGAAAAAAATATACTTTTTGGGGATATTCTAGCAAAAAGTAGACAATATTGCTTTTTTTTTTCAAAATTGTTGCTCTTTTTTTTTGTTTATAGCACAAACAAAAAAAAAAAAAAACGCAGAGGTGATCAAATACCATCAAATACCACCAAAAGAAAGCTCTATTTGTGAAGGGGAAAAAAAGGACATCAATTTTGTTTGGGTGCCACATCGCACGACCACGCAATTGTCAGTTAAAGTGACGCAGTGCTGAATCGCAAAAAGGGGCCTGGTCCTTTAGCAACAAAATGGTCCGAAGTTTAAGTGGTTAAAAACAGAGAAAGAAATAAACCACTGAGAAGGAGCAGCAGGTTAGAGATATGACATGAGAGTTCATAAATGTTAGTATTAAAATTTAGACTTCAGATTCCCAATTTTGTAGACAAGAGTAGGCCAACTAGACATTTCCAACCTGTCTACAGAGGACATGCAATTATTTTCTAGCACATACTATGAAATGTACTAGAATAAATCACATTGTGCAACTGTTTGACTTTGCAGTAGAGATGATCACTTCTTGTGAGCAATCAGAACATATTACCCAGATTGTATTGTGCATTTACCTACAAGTACTTGTACATATCCCTGAGGTGGGAAACGCTTATTGTGACCTATATAACTTCGTGGTCATACTACAAAAGATGAGAGCACATCCAGGGGAAGACTGAACACATGGAGAAGGAAAAATTGTTTGAAGATCCCTGTGGATTTTGTATATTTTGCTTACGAATATAATTGGACTTTATGGACAATTTTCCAGCACGGTAGATGAATTTGTGATTTTTAATGTTTCACACAGTTGGTGAAAGAGGAAGTATATTCTGATATCATTTGAGTACCGTTTTCACATGCAGTATGTCAGAATGTTGTTTTGAGGGTTAGATTGGTCACAGCATGATATCATTTATTTGCATGTAACATTTTGATTAGGAGGCAAAGTAGTGCTGCACTTATTAGTATTTTAATTTATGGTAGCGTGGAAATCACATATTAGTGTTGGTGAGATACTTAAAACAAATTAGCAAGGTTAGTTTGAGGTACAGGAGATTCAGTCACATTTATTAAACTACCCATTAGTGTAGAGAGCAAAGGAGTTAACCACTTCAGCCCCAGACCATTTGGCTGACAAATGACTGGGCCACTTTTTGCGATTCGGCACTGCGTCGCTTTAACTGACAATTGCGTGGTCGTGCAATGTGGCTCCCAAACAAAATTGTCATCCTTTTATTCCCAAAAAAAGAACTTTCTTTTGGTGGCATTGGATCACCTCTGCGGTTTTTATTTTTTGCTCTATAAACAAAAAGAGTGACAATTTTGAAAAAAGAAAGCAATATTCTGAACTTTTTTCTGTGATAAACATTCCCAATTTTAAAAAAAGCTAATTTTTCCTCAGTTTAGGACGATATGTATTCTTCTACATATTTTGGGTAAAAAAATAATAAAAAATTGCAATAAGAGTATATTGATTGGTTTGTGCAAAAATTATAGTGTCTACAAAATAGGGGATAGTTTTATGGCATTTTTAATTGTTTTTTATTAGTAAGTGCAATTTTTATTGTGACTGCAACTTTAAAGCGGACACATTGGACACTTCTGACACATTTTTGGGACCATTGTCATTTTTACGGCGATCAGCACTTTAACCACTTAACCCCCGGACCATATTGCTGCCCAATGACCAGAGCACTTTTTGTGATTCGCCACTGCGTCGCTTTAACTGACAATTGCGCGGTCGTGCAACGTGGCTCCCAAACAAAATTGGTGTCCTTTTTTTCCCACAAATAGAGCTTTCTTTTTGTGGTATTTGATCATCTCTGCGGTTTTTATTTTTTGCGCTATAAACAAAAATAGAGCGACAATTTAAAAAAAAAAAATGCAATATTTTTTACTTTTTGCTATAATAAATATCCCCCAAAAATATATAAAAAAACATTTTTTTCTTCAGTTTAGGCCGATACGTATTCTTCTACATATTTTTCGTAAAAAAAAAATCATAATAAGCGTTTATTAAAATTGGTTTGCGCATTTTTGGCATTTTTATTAATATTTATTTTTTTACTAGTAATGGCGGCGATCAGCATTTTTTTGCAGTACTGCGACATTATGGCGGGCACTTCGGACACTTTTGACACATTTTTGGGACCATTAACACTAGGGGGCAGGGAAGGGGTTAAGTGTGTTCTTGGGTGTGTTCTAACTGTATGGGGGGTGGCCTCACTAGGGGAAATCACTGATCTTCCGTTCATACATTGTATGAACAGAAGATCAGCATTTCCCCTGCTGACAGGACCGGGAGCTATGTGTTTACACACATAGCTCCCGGTCCCCGCTCTGTAACGAGCGATCGCGTGTGCCCGTCGGCGATCGTACCCCCCGGGGATGCTAGTGGCCGCTTTAATGCGGACATATAGCTACGGGCTCTCGCACAGGCTAAGAATGCACCAATTACTGTAAACATGAGGGGGTGAACTATTAGGGGAGCTGAAGGGGTTAAGTGTGTCCAAGAGAGGGATTCTGTTAGGGGGAGGAGCTACCAGTGACACAGCAGCGATCACAGGGAAAAGCAGATCCCTGGCATGTCATTAGGCAGAACAGGGGAATGCCTTGTTTACAAAGGCATCTCCCTGTTCTGCCTTTGCCGACCGCAATCACGGCCCCCCTGGGAACATAGAGTTTAAAGGAACATACGTGTACGGCCATTTGCCTGCCCGTGCTTTGGGTGGACATAAATGTGCATGCGCTGGTCAGCAAGTGGTTAATGATCTTGGTACAGATTATAGGGCAGAAGAGGTTTATATTCCGGCTGAAAAGAACTAATATTACTAATTACAAATAATACGTTTCCTAGGTCTCCTTTTGGATCAATTTTTATGCTACAAACTTTTTGGCTTCTGGCACACTGCTGCCTGAAAACGCTGTTTTCAGGCATACGGGCATTTTTTTTTCCTTTTCTTGATTTAAATGCAGCCCATTATGTTCAATGTGCCTGTATACATGCCTATAAACAGGCCCTGTGTATCGATCAATAAAAAAAAAAAAATCTGAGTTGCCAGTCAGTATTTTTGCTTGTATACATGCAAATGTCATGCTTCTTGCTTGTGTGTGTGTGTGTGCGCGCATACTCGTAAATGATATGCAGCCCTCCTTCACATTTTTTCTGTCAGAAAGGTCTAATGAGCATACATCAATACAGTCTGCAAAAGGCCTTATACAGTTGCAATATCGCACTTCTTGTGTCATGTATTGTCAGCAATGTAAAACAAATGTAGTCATAACCCGATTAAGGGCTAATAAACATAGGCATTTCGAGATCTGTTTAATACGCGTTTATCACTTTACTTTGCAATTATATTGAAAGAACCAAAGCAAGCTGGATGAATGCTGACCACAAGTCCAGCATCTTTAGCACTCAGATATTCACAAAGTTTCACTACTTTGCATCTCTTATATAAGAAAAGCAACTGCTTTAGAAAAGATTTAACAAGTTATGGGCAAACCATGATTGGCTTACTTATTTTATAGTATAATATACATTGAAATCGACAAAGAACCTAAGAAATTCTAAAGAAACTCTAGTAAAGTGAGTGACTTATGACAAACTACAGTAATCCTGCACATTTCAGATCATTTCACATCTCTTAAAATATTAAACCACCAGGCTGCATAGACATTGTTCACTTTTTTATTTTTTTAAACTACTATCTCTATTTTTTTCTGTAAAAAGACATTTTCTCAGCTATCTGCTTGTAGAATCAATAAATGATTTGACAGGTCATCCAGCTTGCATAGCTCTATGTGAAAGCACTTCCCCTACTTGTTAAGCTTCTGCGTTAAAAGATATGCCTGAAATATATGTTTGCACAAGAAACCTTCTTCAATGTGAAGCGGCTGATCATTGCTCAAACATTTTGGTCACAAAGAGATAGTTCAGCTCTGGCAGCAATTGTATTTTAACCTGTCTTGATTATCTAAACTAGAATTGGATGTGTCTGCTGTTTTTAATGTATTTTTCCATAGGAATGAATTCTAAAAGACTAAGACTGTCCCACTGTAATGTGTGTTTTTAAATACTTTTTTATTTCTTTATATTGTCCTAACAGAGCAATTCAAATTGTTATGTTGTATAATAAAGGCCACAAAAAACATTTTAACTAAAACACTAGGCACATATTGTGCATTTTGAAAAACAAGAAAACAAATATACAGGTGAAACTTGCACAATATTCAATTTTTTCGAAAGTTCAATTATTTCACTAATGTAACTTAAAAGGTGGAAATAATATATGAGATAGACTTATTTTACATGCAAAGAAAGATAGTTCAAGCCGTGATTTGTAATAATTGTGATGATTATGGCTTACAGCTCATGAAAACCACAAATCTCAGAACATTAGAATATTGTGAAAATGTGCAATATTCTAGGCTCAAATTGTCCCACTCTAATCAGCTAATTAAGCTATAACACCTGCAAGTTCCTGAGCCTCTAAATGGTCTCGAAGTCTGGTTCAGTAGGAATCACAATCATGGGAAAGACTGCTGACCCAACAGTTGTGCAGGAAACCATCATTGACACCCTCCAAAAGGAGGGAAAGCTTCAAAAAGGTAATTGCAAAAGAAGTTAGATGTTCCCAAAGTGCTGTATCAAAGCACATTAAAAGGAAGTTATGTGGAAGGGAAAAGTGTGGAAGGAAAAAAGGTGCACAAGCAGCAGGGATGACTGCAGCCTGGAGAGGATTGTCAGGAAAAGGCCATTCAAAAAAGTGTTGGGGACTTTCACAAGGAGTGGATTGAGGCTGGAGTCAGTGCATCAAGAGCTACCACACACAGACGGATCATGGACATGGGCTTTAAATGTCATATTCCTCTTGTCAAGCCACTCCTGAACAAACAATGTCAGAAGTGTCTTACCTGGACTAAAGAAAAACACACCTGGTCTGTTGCTCAGTGGTCCAAAGTCCTCTTTTCTGATGAGAGCAAATTTTGCATCTCAATTGGAAACCAAGGACCCAGATTATGGAGGAAGAATGCAGAGTCACACACTGCAAGATGCTTGAAGTCCAGTGTGAAGTTTCCATAGTCTGTTGATTTGGGGAGCCGAGTCATCTGCTGGTCCACTGTGCTTAATTAGGTCCAGGGTCAACACAGTCATCTACCAGGAGATTTTGGAGCACTTCATGCTTCCTTACGCAAACAAGCTCTATGGGGATGCCAACTTCATTTTCTAGCAGGACTTGGCACCTTCCCACACTGCCAAAAGCACAAAAACCTGGTTCAATGACCATGGGATTACTGTACTTGATTGGCCAGCAAACTCACCTGACCTGAACCCCATAGAGAATCTATGGGACATTGCCAGGAGAAAAATGAGAGACCGAACAATGCAGAAGAGCTGAAGACCGCTATTGAAGCATCCTGGTCTTCCATAACACTTCAGCAGTGCCACTGGCCGATGGCTTCCATGCCACGCCGCATTGAGGCAGTAATTGCTGCAAAAGGGCCCCAAACCAAGCAATGAGTACATATACATGCTTTTACTTTTCAGAGGTCCGATATTGTTCTATGTACAATCCTTGTTTTATTGATTGCATGCAATATTCAAATTTTCTGAGATTGTGGATTTGGGGTCATGAGCTGTAAGCCATAATCATCACAATTATGACAAATCACGGCTTGAACTATCTTGCTTTGCATGTCTATCTCATATATTTATACATTTATCATATACTATATTATATATATATATATATATATATATATATATATATATATAACTATATTAAGTTTCGCCTGTATGTGAGGGCATTATTAAAAGAGAAGTTTAGGGTATTAAAAAACAAAACATTTTTTTTTACTCATCTAGGTGGACTGTCAGTCAGCGGCACTCTGCTCTCTACTGGAGCACTGGACTGTTTGCTGGCTCAGCTGCTCAACAGATCGCTGCAGCTTGGAAGTGCAGCGACTGCACTTCCAAGTGCACTTTCAGTGCAATTTCAAGTGCACTTTACACTTGTAGTTTGCACTTGTAGTGCAAAATAGATTTTCCTTTTGTAAATAACCCCTATACCCTATAGGTTAAAAAGTCAAGCTTTACAAAATGCCTTAAAATAAACTACAACATGGATAGGAATGAATATTATTAATATTTAGGTACTTTTATATGGATAGGCCTGTTAATTTTAAACTACAACCATGAGAAAGTTTAGTTACTGGTTTCAAAAGTATACATATTCAACATGCAAGTAAAGAACAACTCCAGTTAAAATAAAGCCAAGGTAAAAAAATCAACTTTCGCTGGAACAATGACCTACATTATAGAACTGCCCCCGCAGTAATTCGTTTTTGCTACTTAATTTCACTATATGTTACAGTTTAAGTATGGTCAGCCTCATTCAACCCACCCAGTTGTCGTTATGCAGCCTGGACTCACAGTACCCCTAAACTGAGCAGTACGCACACATCTTTAAAGACGATCTATCATTATAATATTTGTTTTTCCAGCTATAATATTAGAATAAAACATATAGAAGGTGGTTTCGTATTTCTAGCTGCTCTAGAAGCAGATATCAATATAATGACAGCTTGCAGTTCCGACAACACCAACTAAGGAGACTTTTCTTTTTGATTGATAGCTCTTGTGTCTCCCTGTGTGCACTCCAGAGAATCAAGCACTGACATAGGAATGCAGGGAGACAGGTGTGCTACTCATTATCAAACACAGGCACACACATAACTGCCAATCTACCTATCCACTCCATACATACACTTTCTATTTACAGGGAAAGGTTGAGTTTGGAGAGCAAGTCATAGCTTTTGGTCTGACACAGACCTCGGCTACACAGTAAGTGATTACATTTAAATGTATAATATATTACAGCTACACGAAGGAATGGTGGCAGCTGTGCTCTGCCACTGCCTACATTAGTAACACCCACAATCTGGGAAGCTGAACAGGGAGTAGCCGAAAGAAAAAAAATCAGGCCATAAATAGAGATTTTTTTTTAATAAAGCAAATAACGTAGTATCATATATATATATATATATATATATATATATATATATATATATATATATATATAATGATCAGTTGCAAGCAAGCCTGGCTTGGGATTTTGCATTTGGATTTTGTAATTGGTTTGATAATTTGGGCAAGAGACTGACATACAAATGAAATTGTTGTATGGTCAGGAAGCCTCAATTTATGATAGTAAAATCATTGGAACATTTCAAGGGGTATGAATACTTTTTCAAGGCACTGTATCAAACAACAACTAATTGACTTTAAATTTTATTGAGTAAAAACAACGTTACTATGCACATTGCATAAAAAAAATCTAATGGTAACCATAAATGTAAACATCACAATATATTGTGACAAATTCCAAATAAGTGATTGAAAAAGTTTGTGATAGTGATCCATGCAAACAATTTGCTATGCTCTTCAAACCCCTCTCGGTGCTGTTGTTTTCCATGGTGCCCCAATTAAGCAGTGCTCACTCACTAGAAACAATTGAACCCTTATATATTATAGACATTCAGTATTAAAATACTAGATTAAAAAACAAGCAGTGTTCCATTAACAAACACTGCCTCATTTGCCACTAGGTATGACCAGCCAACCAGCTCAATTATAGTGCCACTGCTCCACTATTTTCCGCAACCAGTGTGCATTTTAAGCAGCGGATGTGATGTCATCAACCAGAAGTTATACTGGGAAAGGTACTGTTTATGGAGTGGAACACTGCTTGTTTTTTTTTTTTTTTACAAACTTTTATTGTAATAATAATGAATGATTGCATAAATATAATGACAATGTAATCAATAATAGAAAGTCAGTAGAATTGTACATAGTATATCATTCAGTCAAAGTAATTATTGTTATACTATAGTAAAGATAATAAAAAACAGGTAGCAGTATTTAAATGTATTGTAATTTAGTAATATCTCATTTGGTATGGATAGTGACTGTTAAGAAAAGGGGAAGGGAGAGGAGAAGAATATTGAGTATTATGGTATGTTCCAATTCAACCATTTAGTGTTATAAATATGGAGATTGTCATTTAAGGTATGATATATTTTCTCAGAAATGTTATAAACCTCTATTCTCTCCAATACTTGTGACCAAAGGATAGTATTAGATTTCCAATTAAGGGCCATCATCCATTGGATGGAGCTGCATAGGGAATGGAATAATCTCATGTGTGAAGTTGGTATATCTGGAATTGTTGCATACAAAAGACAGATTTGTGGGGTAAGAGAGATTTTATGACCATAGGATGACTCAAATCTAGATGTTGCCGCACTCCATATTTGGTCTAGAAAAGGGCAGCTCCAAAATGTATGTAATAATGTGCCTTGTTCTGAGCAACCTCTAAAACAATTGGGAGATATTGAGGGGTAAAATGAGTGTAATTTGACACTGCTTGTTTTTAAATGTGGTATTTTAACCACTTGCTTACTGGGCACATAAACCCCCTTCGTGCCCAGGCGAAATTTCAGCTTCCGGCACTGCGTCGCTTTAACTGACAATTGCGCGGTCGTGCGACGTGGCACCCAAGCAAAATTGGCGTCCTTTTTTTCCCCACAAATAGAGCTTTCTTTTGGTGGTATTTGATCGCCCGTGTGGTTTTTATTTTTTGCGTTATAATGAAAAAGAGCGACAATTTAAAAATATATATATATTTTTTACTTGTTGCTATAATAAATATCCCATTTTTTTTTTTTTTTATATCTTTTTTTTCTCAGTTAAGGTCGATACGTATTCTTCTATGTATTTTTGTAAAAAAAAAAAAAAAATCACAATAAGTGACTGCTTGGCGCAAAAGTTATAGCACCTACAAAATAGGGGACATAATTATGATTTTTTTTTTTATATTTTTTTTTACTAGTAATGGCGGCGATCTGCGATTTTTATTGGGACTGCAATATTGCGACGGACACATCGGACACTTTTGACACATTTTTGGCGCCATTCACATTTATACAGCGACCAGTGCTATAAAAATGCACTAATTACTGTATAAATGTGACTGGCATTGAAGGGGTTAACACTAGGGGGTGAGGAAGGGGTTAAATGTATTGCCTGGGTGTGTTCTAACTGTGTGGGGGGAGGGGGGTGACTGGGGGAGGTGACCGATGCTGTCTCCCTATGTACAAGAGAAACAGCATCAGTCGCCTTTCACTGACAGGACGTGAAGCTCTGTGTTTACACTCAGAGCTCCACGTCCCTGCTCTCTCACCGACGATCGCGTGTACCTGACGGACATCGCGGCCGCCGGGTACACCCATCGGATCCTCGGTGATGCGTCGGGACTGTTTTTCCCCGCGGGGAATTACAAGTAAATCACGTCCAAAGACGTGACCCCGGCGCCTCAGGTCCACGCTGCTGACGTATTCTGTCAATAGCGCGGACCTGAAGAGGTTAATAAACCATGTTGTGCAATCATTATAAGCAATGGCACCCAGAGGGACTGGAAGAGTGTGGCATTTTGTTTATGTGGATCACTATCACCGACTCTTTGAAGTGCTTTTTTGGACTGTGACAAAATATATTGTGAGGTTTACATTTATGGTTACCATTAGGCTTTAGAAGGTATATTGTGGATAACATGTATAATGAAAATTCTTCTCTAAGTAAGCACTGCTCAGTCCAGGAGAAAAGACCGCCTACCATCACCAGGAGTCGAAAAGAGCAAGGGAACGGTGACATAATTGGGCTAGCCCCTGGGGCAGGAGGGGCTCCAGAAGGAGGAGGGAGGATGAGGAGAGACATTATCTGGGGTTCAGCTTTATGCATTGGAATGCATCTAGCCTCCAACCCAGGGCTCCTTAAAGTGGAGGTTCACCCTAATTTTTGACTTAATATGCATTAAACAGCCTTCTATTCACAATACCAAATCCATGCTTTTTTTTTTTTTTTTTTTAGTGAAGGCTTACCCGTTTTCATTTAATTCGGGCCTGTCAATCATAATACACTGCGGGGGAATGGGCGTGCCTATCCATTTTCCCCCGACGGCGCTATGTCTCCTGGGACTCTGTCATTACGTCCCCAGGAGACGCTCTGTGATCAAATCCCGCGATATTTCGCCGGTCACGTGACTCGGCAAGCGGGTCATGTGACTCGGCAAGCGGGTCATGTGACTCGGCAAGCGGGTCATGTGACTCGGCAAGCGGGTCATGTGACGTGGGCGTGAACTAATACACCATTGTTATTTTTGTAACACAGGTGTAGCTTTTTAATAATAAATCTTCTACTTTTAAAAACAAAATGTACTTTTTTTTATAATGAGCATTGCTGGACTTACTGGTTTCTCATCAGTTGCTCAATTCGTTCTGAGCGATCGCTGTGAGAAACCAGCTGTTGAGTTGTGTCTCAGCACAACGGGGCGGGTCATTATGACGCCGGCCGTTGGCATGGGAACTGTGCAGTGTTGACGGCGCGGCTCGCCGTCAACACTGCACATGCGCGGGATAGAGCGGTGAATGCTGGGACGCCAGCATTCACCGTATCCCGGAAGTGGATAGTGCTCGGCTTCAACGTGGAACAGTAAAGATGGAACCTGCCACCTCCGGATTTTATAAAATATCCTTTTGTTCAAAAAAACTATGCTGGCAGCGAAAAGAGTGGTACGCACGGGCTCCTATTAAGACAAGGTAAGAGCGGGAGAGTAATTAAAAAAATAAAATAAATGGTCGAACTCCCGCTTTAATAGCTGTAATGCACAAAAGATATTTCAGTCACCTTTTTGGACAGTAATCAGTTTGGCAACACCAAAATCTGAGCATGTGAAGACTTTCATAAATATTATGGCCTTTCCAGCTAAAAAGAAAGAGGGAGGTTAAATATCTTAGAACCCTACAATAAAAGGCTGCATTCCCTTACAAAAGGATTGGTTTCTTAAACTGTATTAAAGGACAATGATTACAAGTATAAGTGTAAAATTCTATGAAAATATGACATAGTGAGTTTGACTTGAAAAAGCCATATTTTACGGTTCTGCAATCTGTTGGCCAGTTCGCCCACCTGAATGCCCAGTTGCTAGAATATACACAAAACAGTCAGATCATGGGTAACATTACTGACAAAATAGGATCATGATCATATTTGGTTTGTTCCGTCACCCAGGATCCCCAGCATTCTAGAAGCTGTGGATCTGCTGTTTAGCAGCAGTAATTGGGAAAAAGGTGGGAAAACGTGGTTGGACAAGGGGTTGTGGTAGAAGCAAAATCATCTTCAAGCAGGAGGTTGTTGAGATTGAATATAAATCCTCATCACTAAGATGATGTGAGAATAGATCCACATCAGATGGTATTGTCCCTTGCAGGTAGGGGAGACGTGGCCACCTTCCTTTGCAAGATACCTTGCCAACGATGAAAGGCATGTGGCCAGGTAGGATTCAGGATTGTATATTGTAAATATACAAAAACATACATTATTAGCTTGTGAAACAGGAATAGCATATCTAAACCCCAAAAAGAGTATTACATTGCACTTTACCAGTCTTTACATTAGGTGGCAGAATTAGATTATTTTTTTTAAAGCTGTTTTTCCTTTATTTTTACCTGGCGATTCTGCCAGTACCATGCTTCCTGTCCTAGTATGATGTTCTCTCAGAATACTGTATTAGGATAACTGGAACAGGACTACTGGAACCTCCTCTGTCCTCTTGGTTAGAACATAGAGTAGGTTTGCACAAGTAAACATTGCATGAAAATATCTGTTAAGGTCGTTTTCCTATTCTGGCACTGAGCTACAATAAGTACAAGGAATGCTGTTTAATAATAACATACAAATGGGAGATTACACAACATTTCGTACAGTATGAATCTCTTTCACCTAATGCCGCGTACACACGAACGTTTTTCATGTCATGGAAAAAAAAAAACGTTTTTCTCGATGTGATTCCTCTCAAGCCTGCCTTGCATATACATGGTTGTGATAAAAAAAAAGCTCAAGCAAAGCGCGGTGACGTACAACACGGCACTATAAAGGAGAAGTTCCATTCGAATCGCGCCACTCTTTGGGCGGATTATGCAAACTTCCCTTCTCATAACTTGCTTCTGAGCATGCACGTTTTTTTCCCCGTCGTTAAAGCCTACACATGACCGTTTTTCACAACGAGAAAAACGACAACGTGAAAAATGCTCTGGAGCCTACACGATCCTTTTTAACAACCTAAAAAAATTGCATTTTTCTCGTCATGAAAAATGATCATGTGTACGCGGCATTACTTTTCCTCTACAACTCAAGTACGGATTAACGGAAACAAACTTTTAAAGACCTCTGGGTTTTTAAAACAGAATAAATAAAAAGCAGGATTGGTGGTGTGGCTGAGAAAAGTTTACAGGATAAACAGATCTTTCCAGCATGACCCTGATTCCCTTTCCATAAATGCTGGTACCCATAAATTTGGCGATTTACAGACACTACAAATAGACTTCATCAATTTCCCAATAAAATGCTGTAGGTATTTTACGAACACACTAGGATGCACTGAAGGTCCTTTTGGGTGGAATCCACCAAGACTGGCAATTACCAGATTGGGGCTATGCATATAAATACTGCGAAAGTTCATCTAGCCACTCATCATCCACTAACTTTTCATTCCACTTTATTTCAACTACAGTAGAAGATTTTGCCAAATCAGCAAGAGTCTTTTCTGTTGTCTCAGCAAACAACTGGAAAACAGCTTCACTTGGAGAAGTGGTTGAATAAAAATTCACACACTGAAAAACTCCCTATAACCTCTCTCAATAGACAAAAAACAATCATTATTCATTTTATAAAGTAAGCAGACAATGACCACTACCACATGTGGGCATGCATAGCTTTTCTACGTTCTGACTTTTAGAAAGTTGAAGGGTATGCATAAGATTGAAAATGGCTTGAAAACAACAAGGGGGTATGAATGGAAAAGCAAGTACATCCTAAAAAAAGATAGCCCTCTATACAGTAAACCTGTTATTTTGCAAGTTACAAGCTAAAATACAGGCTAAATGATATAATCAATTTATTACAAAACAGGGGTTCTTGAGTTCGAAAAGAAAAGATTACTGTCATGATGCAGAAGCTGGTGACAGACCTCACTGGTCTACAGAGATGCAAGTAATCCGCTAACAACAATTTCACAATAAATATTTAACCATCCGGTTGCTAACCACTCCACAAGAGTTTTCAAAATAATGTGATGCCCCTACTTGTTAAAACAGTTTCTCTCTGGCATCAATTAAATCATGGACTGTCATCTTGATTGCTCTCTTTGTTGAGGGACAGCACATTTCCATCGGAGGATCAACGCTGCTTTCTATCCCGGCAAGACAATTCATAATTCTAAGCAGCGGAATGAATGCACAAATTACATTCTTCAACCTTTTACTCCCACTAAATCTTTCCTTTTTTCCACTTTGCTGAGCCTGAATATTTTATTCCTCCATCAAATATGCATCCCATTAATTAAGTTAAATTACTTCTGACTGCCAAATATTCTCTGTCGATGACTGTCAACAGAAAATACATGGCTGTGAACTTCTAATGACACAGTCTCGCTTAAACATGAGTTACAACCTTCACGCAAGCATCTACAGGCAAATTATCAGCCTCTTCTTCAAAACGGGGCTGAAATTAAATGCTGGTTTCTTTTTCTTCAGCTTTTAACATGTACACAATAGATGACACACGTTCTTGACAAAGCAAGTACTGCAATTTTAATTATATACCTTTTCCTCATCTTTTAATTGCTGTTGTTAATCAGTCATTAACTTCTTCCCAAAGTGCAAGATTCTTAAGTCTCCTTCAAAACATTTCGGCTCAATAAATTCCATCGCTCTTCATAACTAACATGTAATTTTGTCTATTTTTAAATCTGTCATTTTCCAAGACTTTTTTTTAATGGAAGCTTTAAGGATGACAGTAACAGGGATTTAATCGGAACACGCATAAAATTACCACTTTCTTACATGTTAGAGCTAAAACAATTCAAGGAGACATAAATGGTTTGTTTAAGTATTATTCTATAACAACAACCTTTACATTCATTGCAGGCTGTAGTTTGGGTTTGTACATTGCACATAAACATTGTCAATAAAAGTCTACATACATGTATGCAACATATGTAGGTTTATTACTAATGAAGTACAGTACAAGACATTGACCTCATTACACAAACCACAGTACTTTAGACAAACTCCCTACTGAGTAATGTGTGATGAGCGAAATTATTTTACCCCCAAAAACGTGTGCATTTTGAAAACTACTGTGTCAAAGTTACAGAGAAAACAGATTTTTATTTATCTTAGAAATAGACACTTTGTACTAAGAAAGAAAAATTATTAGAGCTAGTATTCTTTATAGAGATAAAGAAGCTGAATTGAAAATGACAGTTGAAAAAAGGAAAGGAAATATAGAAATCTCTGATTGTTACTAAAGTATAACCTTAAGCCAAAAATAACGCGGCCTCTCAGTGAAGGGCATTGGCACCAAGAGGCCGCATATTTCCATGTAAACACACCTGTGCCAAGGGTACAGTTATCAGCTGCTAACAAAGTTCCTGATCACTACTTGCGAATGGTAGTTCTCCAATCATGTGACTGCCGTGGCAGCCAATCATGGATTGTCACATGACAATAAAATGCTGACCCCTCCTCCCGGCATCCTAAACCTTTGGAAGGGCTGGGAGGCACCAAGAGGTTGACTGAATCAATTGCTCATTTAAGTGGAATTAAACCCTCCCTCCCTAAACAAAAAAAATAAATGTTTAAAGTTGTTTCAACCTAGTGATCCAGTTAGTAAGTCTGTTCCTTGTCAACTCCCTTTAACAGACCAAACTGCCCAGCAAACATAGTAGTTTGACAAATGATGTAATGCTGACAGGGTGATTAAGATGTTTAGCTTTTATTAATTTATGTAAAACCTGTATACCAAAGAGGAAATAACTGCTTAAAAAGTGTTCTCTAAAGTTTGTTTTTAAGGTTAGTCAAGTCCATCAAACAATACCCTCTCCCGACAGGGCCAATGCTGTTGTCCAAAGGTGTCTCCATTGTTCTCCCATAGAGGAAAGACGCCCTGAAGCCGCGTACACACGGCAGAGAACCTCGACGGGCAGAACACATCGTTCCGCCCGTCGAGGTTCTCTGCCGGCCGTCAGATTCGGCGACCCGCCCGTCGGGAATGGCAACCAGCCATTCATCCCGACGGGCCGTCGAGCAAATAGAGAACATGCTCTCTATTTCGGCTCGACGGCATTCCTGACGGGATGCTCGCCGAGAGCGTACACACGGCCGAGGTTCTCGCTGGAATGCAGCTCCCAGCGAGGTTCTCGCTGGTTTCTAGCGAGAACCTCGGTCGTGTGTACGCCGCCTAAGAGATAAATGGGTCGATTTACCAAAGGCAAATATACTATGTACTTAGTAAATGAGGTAAGGCTTCACTTTAGAAAGAATACTCAATCACATGCAAGGAAAAAAAAAATGTTTGCTTGCACATGATTTGATGATGGAAACCAGCAGAACTTCCCCCTCAGATCTAGAGCAAGTGCACTTCAAAGTGTACTTGCAGTGCACAGTACATTTGCCTTTAGTAAATCAACCTCAAATTGTGTTAATGGATGGCTCACATGGTGACAATAAAGGGGAGAAAGTCTAAGAAAACAAATGCAGTCTGCACCTTTAAGAATTGGTACTATTTAATATTTGTTTTTGGATTTAATACCGCTTTAAGTATTTATGAGAGATTTTAAAGAATGATCAAAAAAAAAAAAAAAAACGGTGCAAGTTGGGAAATGCAGAGAAAAAGTCTGAACCACCTGCTGGAATACATTTGGTCGCACTTCTGGAAACAACAATGGTTATTTGTGAAGCAGGACCAATGCTTACAGTTTTACTTGTAGAAGAACATGCCAATGCATAAAGCACTTAACAGTTACCAAGACTGGTCATGGTATTGCAGCAATGAGGGGGCTGTAAAAGAATACTGTGAAGAGAACACAGGGAGCTCACACCAGACTTTACAGCATAGCTGCATCTTTAGTACCAACTCTACACAGAACATAATAGAGATTGTGGCATGTAAGAGTGGGCCGGACGGAGAAGGTTCTGAAAAGAGACTGTGCACCACTAAGATGGTCACACAACCAAGAGCTTACAGGATTGGGACAGAGGAATATAAGAACTATAACAGTTATACTTTAAGGTACATTTAATTAGCTTATCCCTTTCACAGTAAAAACAAATGGTAATACCAAGTACAATTTTGCAACTTTGACATGTGTTAATAAAATCATACAGATCACCACAACTACCAGGTGGATTATACTGCATTTTTTTAATGACACATTGGGATTTAATTTGGTGGCAAATAGTAATAGTGGCAAATAGTAATGGATAGTTGCTGATTTATTTTTTTATTTTTTTAATTTTTAAAGAAAAACTGGTCCAAAAAAAGGAAAAAGTATATATATTTTTTTTAAATTTAGCTGTATATTTTTTTTGCCATTACCATAACCTACCACCAAAGATCAACTTTATTGTGGAAATGATTAACCATGGCTATGGGGTGCAATTATTTTTGGTACAATGGCACTTTCTACGTTCAAACCAAGGGGGTAGCCATGGGGGCCAAATATGCCCCCAGTGTTGCCAACCTTCTAATGGACTGTTGGGAAGAAGAACATATTTACAGCCAAAACCTCCCACAAATTAAAATGTATCAGAGATACATTGACGATATATTTATACTGTGGGACGGAACAACAGAAAGCTTCCAAGAATTTCTGGAAGATTTGAATGAGAACAACTATGGGTTGACGTTTACAGGAAAATGTGATGACACAAGAATAGACTACCTAGATTTAGAAATCTTCAAGGAGGGCACCGGCCTACACACTAAGACCTTTTTTTAAGGCAACAGACCGGAACGGTTACATTCCAAAAACTAGTTGTCACCATCCTAAATGGAAGAATAATATACCAAAAGGACAACTTCTAAGGTTACGCAGGAATTGAAATTCAAATGAAGATTTTGAAAATCAAGTGGAAGTCATCATCAACAGATTCAGAGAAAAGGGTTACACCACAGAAGCATTGATGAAAACTAAGAATGAAGTCCTCTGTATAGACAGGAACAGTCTATTAAGTCAGAAAAAGAAGACCAAGAATAGACTTAAAAGAGTACCCTTTATCACAGGTTACAATTCTCAGTACAGAGATTTTGAACGAATTGTGAAAAGGTACTGGCCAATCCTCAAAGAGGACCATAATCTGAGACAAATCATCAATGATAAACCTTCGTTTATATACAGACGGGCCCCAACCTTACGTCACCATTTAGTACACAACGTCATAAACCCACCGAAAGTCGTCAACATCTGTCCAGATCTAAAAGGCTTCTACAAATGTCAAAGATGCCTCCCATGTAGAGTCAGCAAAAAAACAACCCCGGAGGAAAACCAAGTTTAAGTCCAAAACTGACCATAGGGAATATCCTATTAAAGAGTTGATTAGTTGCCAAACCACCCACGTCACATATGTGATAGAATGCCCCTGCCATCTGCAATACGTGGGAAGGACTACCCGACCCCTGCATGTACGTATCAGAGAGCACATCAAAAATATCAGGAAGGCCCATCCCAAGCACAACAGGGCTGATTTTCTATGGAATAGATACAGTAAAACTGAGTTGGAGGGGGGGTAATAAAATGATTGCCATCTCACAGAACGAAACGAGCTGGATATATAAACTTAGAACTCTAGTGCCTCACGGGCTCAATGTTGACATTGACCTCAATTGCTTCTTGTCCAATACTTGAACCTATTTGTAACACTAGGGGTATATATTAACAACATTTTCCCATTCAGTTCCACTTACCTGATGCTGTAGGGGTTCATTCCCAACCACCTGTTTAATTTAAATTCTATCAATTTAACTAATTTCTTCATGAGAACACACCAAAATATATATACATAGTCCTGCCATTGTTGAAATTTCACAAACATGGGATCCGGAACATGGGTGGTCATGTAGACAGGGATGACCACACATATATAAGGATACTAGAATTTGCACAGTTCACTGTAGTTCCTTGGAATACATTAATTCATACATCTATCTTACTCTATCTTGGTTCATTCTATATCAGTTACTTATATGCAGAGGTTTATATATATATATGCATGTTTTTAAATTTTATGCTGGTCTGGGATTCTATTTAAATGTATTTCATTTTATTTTATTTTAATTCCCATTTTTATAATGCCAGCATTTGTGTAAAATAATGAGGTAACGGTTGGGCATACAGGGTCTGAGGGAGTTAGCCCATTAGGAAGACCTAATTATGAAATCTGGAATACAGCCATTGGCCCTTTAAGGACGCCTTTGTTGACATATTGTCACGGTGTTCTGGTTGCTCTATTTTTCATTGGGTGTAAATGAAACCTGTAATACCTGGTATTTTCATGTTATTATTTTACATTAGCATTATTTTTCTCATGCTAGGTTTTTCTGTTTAGTTTTTTATGGACATCGGATTACTTGCATCTTCCCATCCATGATGAGCTCATTATTGAGCACCTTACCGCCTATAGGATTACTAACAACAGGGGGCGTGGCCGGACCTTGCTGGAAGATGGACGCTTGAACCTGGAGCTCCGGCCACCTCAGAGCAAGAACCACTGTACTTGGAGAAACTCACCCTTGATACCGCTCGTGCAGGATGGGCACAGCTTCTAGAACATCGTCTGCCTCGAGATCGAGGTCCCCGAGGGGAAATACCGGGACCGCTCAGCAACACATCCCGGATATGTTCCGCTCCCAGAGGGGAAACATGGCGCCAACCCGTCAAGGCCCCGTACCAGGCCTCGCAAACCCCCTACCCTCGGGCAACTCAGACATAGTCCTGACAACCTCCCATGTTCCTCTCTCACAGGCGCAGGAAATTAATCGGACAGAGGGACTTACCTCGGCTCACCGTCACCTAACTCTGGACGATCTACGAGCTGTAGCAACAGATATTAAAGAGGCATTGGCGGCCGCCATTGCAGGCCTCCGCATCGAGGTACATGCCCTGGATGACCGGGTCACCCGAACGGAGCGCTCGGTAGCGGAGCACGATAGCATCCTCAAAAAATCCGCGAGAAAAGTAGACGACCATACCCTCCAACTCCGGGATATGAATCGGCACCTTGAAGACTTGGATAACCGGGGCCGACGCCATAACCTTAGGGTGCGGGGCCTCCCGGAATCCGTCGATGGAGACCGCATATCTGAAGCAGTAACCGCGCTGTTCAACTCGGTGTTAGAAAGGCCCCCCATGACCGCCATAACATTCGACAGGATTCACCGCGCTCTGCGCCCTAGGGGAAGGGACTCGGACCCCCCTCGCGATGTCATCTGCTGCCTGCCCGATTACACGCTGAAGGAATCCATTCTGAAGAAGGCCAGAGGCAAACGACTCATCCATGAAGACCGACAGGTCCAAATATATCAGGACCTGTCGGGGATCACACTGAAGAACCGACGTGATCTCAAGCCACTGTTGGAAGTCCTAAGAGCTAAGGATATACGTTACCAATGGAAGTTCCCTTCTGCTTGTCGGCATCTCACCGGGGCCATACTGCCATGCTAAAAGTTCCGGAGGATCTACCCGGCTTTTGTGAGTCTCTCGGGATTCCCCTAGTGGCGGTACCGGACTGGTACGCTGTTTTCCGACAATCTGTCCACCGATGGCCTAAACCCAGGGAGGAACCTATGGAAACTCAAGCCTCCCGCTCCCGACGCCGGAGATCCCCGTCGGGATCTAGACACCAGGGAGGCCCGCAAGGCCCCGGAGCGCCGCACGAGATGTCCCCTACCCCCGGTGCTAGGAGGGCCCGAAGAGACTACTGACGGGACTGGAAGTGAGTAGTCTTCCTCTACTTGAGATGACCTGCATTTTAATACAACGTTTAGAGGACTGTTATGGCTGTTCTAATGGTTGCCATGTTATACGTGTTCACACTGTAAGACGTTAGACAATGACTGTCAGCACTCCTAGCTACATGAACTGCCCTGGCAGTGGAGGTAAGCTCATACTGAAGTGTCTCTGAACCGTGTATATCGGAGCGCCATGTCTACGACCTATGCCACTGACCGGAGCCAGCCCCCAGAACATCTCGCTAAACTTCCTAAGACTACAACTCCCACATTGCCCTGCGGCAGAGGCTTACATACAGGAAGCGCATAGATGGGGCGGATCTAGATCTCGCCAGGAGACCACGCCTCCTTCACGGCCGAGCACCGGTAGTTGACGCGTGACCCTCGAAACGGCAGGATGTCCGCCGCAACCCGGATGTGGAGACGACCCTTCCTTCCGGCTCCCATATCCCTTGAACGGGATGCGGCTCCCACTCTCGCTCTTCCGATCACCGGCCCTTTCACACCGATGCGGACACGAGACAGGACAGCGATACCTCCCATCGGATTGCTCGCGAGGATTTCCTCTGACTGGTAAACCCGCCGACCGCCCGGATCTCGCGCTTCTTCACGCCACGGACGAAGTCAAGGCAGCGGAATACCTCTCCAGTAAGCGACCCACCTCTTATTTGCTGCACCACCCAGGGGACCATAGATCCGTTCCTCCTCATAACCTGAGGATGTCAACATGGACATTACTGCTGCACTGCGGCCCAGCGATGGCTCATGGATCTCGCTACATCTCCAACCACCAGTGACGCTGCAAGCAGGCTAGTACCAACTCCCCACAGTCCACCTGCCGCAGAGGACATAGACTGTGGACCCTATGGTAGTATGGAATAGCTGCGTCCATCCTCAGATTGCATGGACCTTGATTGCTTGTTCAAATGTTCTTTAGCACTGAGGTAGGTGACTGGGAAGGTGCAGGATCCCCCGAGCCTGTTGCCATCACACGGCCTCTCCACTCTGAGCTAGGCTCCAGAGCCCTAGGTCGTCGCTAGCAGCTGGCCTGGGGGACCCCCTCTGCCACTCAAAGCCTAAACATTTGGGCGATGACAACCCGGCTCCCCAATTACTCCTGCCCACTTGGGTGTCCCCTGGGCTTCGCCTGGTGCCGGCGGGGTGCGATCCGGGGTTCAGCGGCTAACTTATAGTTGGTTGTAGGGCCCGGTGACAAGGCAGGCTGGAATGTTGGACCTCGAGAACGGCGCCCCTGGAGCCTGCCGTATTGCGCCTACCACGCACATGGCCCAGGGAGCGGCACACGGGACGCCCAAAAGCACCTTTCTCCCTTGTTATCTGTCCCTTTGCTTAGAAGGCACTACTCTGGGGTGGCCGATAGTGAGTTAGTTTGGTTTATTTTAGTTTAACTCTTCGTTACACTCAGAACCTTTCGGCCTCCTGTATTGTTTATACCGTCCCCGGCTGGGATCGTTCCAACCCCCATAATAGCGCGGACGGCGGGGTTCAGACCCTGTGCTTGGACCTGTCCCCCCTGTTCGCGCTGTAATTTACCGAATCCCCCCTCCCTCATAGGTAGGTGGACTAGCCTCCGCTAGCCTATTCGGTTGTCTTCCACCCTGTGCCATTGCACGTATCCTACCCTTCTTTCCCTCCTGTCCCCCCCTCCCTCTCCCTCCTCCGCACTTCCCACCCCTTCTCCTCCCCTCCTCTCGATACCCCCGAGATGGAGGCCCTCGGCCAAACCCCACCGACCTCAGATCAAACCCCACCCCAATTGACCCTCAAAGTGTACTCACTGAATATACAGGGGCTCAACACCCCAGAAAAGCGTTCATGGCTACTATACACCCTACAAAAAGAAAAGCCACATATTGTCCTAATACAAGAGACCCACTTTAGAACGGATGCGGTCCCTAAGTTAGGTAACCACTACTTCCCGATGGTGTATCACGCCACCAATGCTGAATCCAAATCCAAGGGGGTCTCAATTCTGCTCTCTAAATATTGTCCCATACAGATTGAGGATGTTCAACAAGACACTTTGGGTAGATACATTTTTTTAAAGGGCACGCTTCATGGCACTCCCATTACGGTGGCAAACGTATACGCCCCCAACTCTCACCAAGTCACGTTCTTCCGAGACACACTTCACCTCCTGACGGCCTTCCAGAAGGGCATGCTGGTTTTGGGCGGAGACTTCAATGTACCGCTGGCCCCCCTTCTGGACACATCCAACGGGTCCACTTGCCTAACATACCGTGCTCTTAAGGCTATAAAATCCCAACTGAACACACTCACCCTGCACGACTCTTGGCGTACACTACACCCGAACGAGAAGGACTTCACGTTCTTCTCCCCCATGCACACTAAATACTCAGGCATCGATCTCCTTTTTCTCTCTCAGAATGACCTACACTTACTCGCCACAGCCACCATTGAACCGATGGTCCTCTCGGATCACCACCCGGTTACGATGACTCTGAAGTGGCCGGGTCGTCGTCCCAGATCAGGGATCTGGAGGATGGACGATTCCCTCCTCCTAGATCCTGCAGACACTCAAACTATCTCGACCAAACTTACCCAGTTCTTTGAAGACAACGAATCGGGAGAGGTGGTGCCGGCCACAGTGTGGGCGGCACACAAATGCGTTATCCGCGGTGAAATTATAACCCTGATGGCGAAGCGACATAGGCTCAGGAAAGCCTGCATCGATGAGCTCTCGGAACGTGTGAAAACGCTGGAACGGGCCCACAAACGTAACTTAGCAGCCGATACCCACGAGGCGCTCCTGGCAGCCAGGAGGGCATTATTGGGCGAACTTCACTCCCGGTTACAACGTAAGTTCGCCTTCACGCACAAATTATACTATGAGTTCGGGAACAAGTCGGGCAAATTGTTAGCCTCCGCACTGCAAAAGAAAAAATCGGCACTCACGATCCGGACTATCACCTCCCCGACGGGCACTTCAGTGCGTAGGTCAGATCACATAGCCCAACAATTCGTGCAATACCTCTCTTCACTCTATGACCTCCCGACCCCACACACCTCCATGGCCGACCTGAGACGCCCACAACTCAGAAGACTTTCTCGCCGCTTACGGACTACCCCCGAGCCCGACGCCAGACATGTCGCAGTTAGACGCACCAGTGACAACAGCAGAAGCCCAATTAGCTTTAAAACAATTAAAACCGGGGAAGAGCCCGGGACCCGACGGACTCACCTCCGGTTACTACAAAACGTTTGCGGCTCTTTTGCTTCCAAGATTTGTGAAAGCTTTCAATAGCATCCCCCTTCCCCCACATACCGATAAAGACCTCCTAGAAGCACACATTACCTTAATCCCCAAACCGGGTAAGGACGCTACGCTAGTCTCCAACTACCGCCCGATATCCCTACTTAACGTAGACGTGAAACTGTATGCAAAAATCCTCGCTAATAGATTGCTCCCTTTCCTCCCCAATCTCATTTCGACTGACCAGGTCGGCTTCGTCCCCGGCCGTGAGGCCCGGGACAACACGATTAAGGCACTAAACATCCACCACTGGATGACCACTCACAATACAAAAGGTTTCTTTCTTTCCCTGGACGCGGAGAAGGCGTTTGACAGGGTGGCCTGGGACTATATGTCCGCAGCATTACTCAAAACGGGAATACCTATCCGTTTCCTTCAAATGGTTATGACTCTATATTCTGCACCTACAGCCAAGATACGGGTCAACGGCCTGCTGTCAGACGCCTTCTCCGTCCACAACGGTACCAGGCAGGGATGCCCCCTCTCCCCCTTGCTATTTGTCCTATCCCTCGAACCGTTCCTTCGCAGGCTACGTGATAACCCAGATATAAAAGGGGTACCCGTCAAGAATAAAATTCACAAGATCGCGGCGTACGCCGATGACGTGTTATTGTTCCTGACCAACCCTCTTGTTACACTGCCCAACCTACTCGAAGACTTGCAAACCTTTAAGACACTCTCCAACCTTCAAATTAATTATGGCAAATCAATGGCGCTCAATATTTCCCTCCCCCAAGCTCAGGTTGACCTGTGCAAACGTCAGTTTCCTTTTAAGTGGGAACCCAAGGATATCACGTACCTAGGTATTAAACTCCCCACCCACCTCTCCGATCTCTACACCAAAAATTTCCTCCCGGCCCTGCAGACTATCAAGGGGGACTTGTCCAACTGGAATAAGGGCCACTTTTCCTGGTTCGGCAGGGCGGCAATCCTGAAAATGAACGTTTTACCTAGGCTACTGTATCTACTACAGGCGGTACCGATTAAACTCCCCTCTCCCTTCTTTACCTCCCTGAAAACAGTCTGTAGATCCTTTTTATGGGCAGGTCAACCCGCGAGAATAGGCTGGGACAGGCTCATCCTCCCAAAACAACAGGGGGGCATTGGTTTGCCGGACCTGGCCTATTACCATAAGGCTTGTCACCTCACCCGGGTGTTGGACTGGCACGCACATAAACGTAACAAGGCTTGGGTCGAGGTAGAAGAAGCTTTTGTTGACATGCCTATCGCGAACTTACCATGGATTACCCCCAGTTCTGTACCCAGAGCGGGTAAATCCCATCCGCTGATTGGCCCCACCCTCTCGACATTAAAGGCCACATATACCTCTGCTGACACAAAGCATTCGCCGGGACCAATGACACCCCTTACCCGAAACCCCGACTTCCCCTCTGACATCCCAGCTCGTGCTAGCTCAGGGGCTAGCGACGATCCACCGCTGAAGGCCCATCTCTTTTTTGAAAACGAAATGCTACTGACCCATGAGGAGATGATCTCCAAATTCCCGTCCCATCATATCCCTTGATTCCTGTACTTCCAGCTCCGTCACATCTTTTACAGTGTCCCACGCCCCCTGCCCTGGCACAGAGATCTCACTCCCTTCGAGCGTCTATGCTCTCGGACAGGACCGCAAAGACATATGATGTCGACCATGTATTCCCTGCTTATCTCCACCGTCAAGCCCAGAACCGAAATTCAGCGTGTGTGGGAGACCGACCTCTCGGAGGGCTTAACACCAGATGACTGGGCATCGGTCTTCCTACACACTCACAAGGGCTCCATTAATGTTTCTGCACAAGAGAACAGGTTTAAAATATACTCACGATGGTACAGGACCCCCGACAAGCTACACAAAATTTTTCCGGGCACTCCCTCCACATGCTGGAGATGCAACTCCGAGGAAGGATCCTTCCTCCACATGTGGTGGGATTGCCCGGTGATCCAATTGTTCTGGAAAGAGGTTCATTCACTTATTACCCACATCACTACCTACACACCTACGTTCTCGCCGGCACAATACCTGCTCCATCACACCAACATCCCCCCCTCATCGTACCGGAAATCCCTGATGCTACACCTTATCAATGCAGCCACTCAATGCATCCCTATTCACTGGAAGGACACGGCTCCCCCCACGATAGGGGAATGGCAGGCTAGAGTTTCCAAAATCGAAGAAATGGAAAGGATTATCCATCAATCTAAAGATATGCATGACAAATTCAGGCACACCTGGTCCTGCTGGATCCACTATAGGGAATCCCTGCAGCCTCCGCCCCCATGTACACCCCCTTCTCTCCTGTCCGGACCGCCCGGAACGAACCCCCCCTGAACTCGTTGGCCGAGGCACCCCCCCCCCCAGTCACGTCCCTTCCCCTCCCACACTCCTCCTGACGCACGACTGTCTTGGATCAAACATGACTACACATGCATCACTTCCTGCTGTAATACCCTCCCGCCCACAGTGAGTCCCCCTTAGGGGTGGGCGGATGCTGGGTAGAGCCCCAATGATCCAAAAACCCCCATCACATCAGATTCAGGTTATATCCCGCCCAACTGTCTTCCTCCCCCATCCCCCTGAACTGTTTCAATGCTGTTATACTTTGTATTGCTCTTCTTTTTTTTTCCTTTTTTTTGCAGTTTACGCAGGTGCACCGATCAGTAGAGGGATGGTCCCCTCCGTTCTCCTTTGCATCACAGCAATGTTGTCGAACTACATGTTATCAGTGTTATGTTACTTGAATTCACGTGTTTTGTAAACTGTTACTTTCATAATGTCACGTGTAACCATTATATGTCCAATAAAAATCTTTGAAAAAAAAAAAAAAGGATTACTAACAACAGGGCGCATTAGCATGCACGGCGGGTCCTTACCATTGGATGCCACAGTGGAGGAGGGCTGGACAGGGAACACACCACCCACCTATAAAGATGCAAATAATCTAGACGTGCAGCCACTCTTGAAAAAGTCATATCACGAAACGTACGTCGAGCGCAGTGACGCACGTCAGCACGTCAGGCACGCACGCACCCGCTTGCGGTTCACCGTCTGAGTCGCTTGGAATGCACGCCAGCGCCTCGCTTGTGACGGGAGAGACTGATGCAGCGCGGAAGGTGCTGCTGACTTACACCAGTAACTTTTTGGTTTTTAGCCTCTACTATTTTTATTGTTTACATTTTTTCTTGTGGGATATGGTTTTTTACATACCACATTGCTGACTTTCTTAGTGTATAGTATTTTTATAACCTGTCCTTTACTCATTGCACCTGTATTGTGCAAAATAAAATCCCCCTTTTAGGACCTTATGATACTATCTAAACGGACATATCTAACTTGGGCCGACAGCATTACTGGAGGATATCTGGATCCCTCTGTGACTACACGCTCAATACCCCTGCAGGGGTGATCGGCTCTGGTGAGTGGGGAACCTGGTGGGGGAGCACCGGACCACAGCATTTATCACCACTGACAGAATCTTGCATCCAGGATTACTGCATATTTTTCAACGTTTTGCTTTGGATTTTTTTGAACTTATGGACTTTACAAAATAATCACATGTTTATGCACATTTTCACTTTATCACTATATGTTTACTATTTGATGTAAATGGTGTCACTGTATTTTCATTATACTTGTACATAGGGAATTCCCAGTACTGGTTTCACAAGCTCTAACACTCTGACACAGTTATCCCTAATTTATCAGGGCTTGGGACAGCGCCACCACCCCTTTCACACATACCAATACACTTAGGTACCTCATTAGTGGGGTATCCTTTATTGGGGGGCAGCAGTCCTACTTATACTTTTTCCTAAGCGCACTTTTTTACCTATTACCACCAAAGAACAACCCAAAAAAATCCTGCTCCCGACGATCACAGTGATACCACATATGTATATGTTAGTTGTTGTTTGTACCTGTAGTACACAATAGTGTGCATTTTGCTTTTTATATCTAAAACATACTCAAACTAAATTTAAGAAACTTTTTTTTTTTAAATCCTGCCCAAAATATACTGAGCATGACCTCTGACCCTTATTTGACCCAAACATTAACCCTGGCACTGACCTAGATCGAACCTTGATCTGCCTACTTTTCCTTTTTTTCCCACAGTTTGTTTCTTTGTTCCTGCGAGGAGAAAGATGCAATGCATTCATAGAGGGACAAAAAACACAGGGGCAGGCTTCAAAGTGACTATCAGAGATCCAATCAGAGATCATTAGTATGGGACCTGGGCTTTCTGTGAGACACACAGTACACTCCCAGCACAAAGACAGCGCTGTGGGAAAAAGTCCAGTCCAGCGAGGACGCATATACACAGATATCAGTGGGCAGGGGTAAAGTGGTTGTAAACGCCTACATATCCCCACTGAAATGACTAGCCTTAAGTGGTACACAGAGCTGAAACAAATCTCCTACATATGTTGTACCAGTTTACCTGCATCAATCTCTTTTCGAAGGCCATTTAAAGTGCAGAATTTATACATCATGTCTGAGCTTTCAGAATGCAGGGGGTGGGAAGATGACATAACACTCTGCAGAGCTCAGTAGAAGCCAATTGGAGGGAAGGGACACACCCGCTTCACATGACACAGAGAAACATAGTTGAGCTGTCTATCACAAGTTATATGCTGGAGCTCCCTCCCATGTTTTTACCTTTTGGTGTCAGGAAAAGTATAATTAGAGACTCATGAAGATAGCATAGGTAGGAGTCAGCAAACAGAAATGACAGTGTTCTGGCTTGAGAGCTCAGAATTGTGACAAGTTCACCACTATAGAGGGATATGCAATCCTTATTTGGCTGCGAGGACTCGGTGTTAAATTGAATTAGATCTTTCTTGTCCGAAAGAATGCACTCCATAAAAATGGAGTCGTACCGCTCAAACACCCAGCCATTGACCTGCGGGGTACCTCAGGTCTCTGCCCTTTCTCCTGTATTCTTTAACTGCTATATGCACCCACTTGCCGACCTCATTACCAGCTATGGTCTAGGCTGCCAGATCTACGTGGATGACACGCAGATCTGGGCAGACCTTGCAAGTGGACCCAATAAGCCTGACTAGCTGAACAAGGGACTATCTAACATCCAACAATGGATGGACACAAACAGGCTAGGCCTTAACACCGACAAAACTGAGCTTTTACCGATTGGCCCACAGGCCAATTCTACCTTCTTACCTGCCTGGCCATCCTCGGCCCTGCCCCAACTCCAGCTAAGCAGGTAAAAAATGTGGGTATCAATTTTGATGCTGAACTTAGCTTCGTACCTCACACAAAATATTGCATAAAATCAGCCAACTATCATCTGCAATTATTATGACAAATGATCTTAGTTCATGGACTTATCCACACTAGGCTAGATTGCTCTAATGCGTTCTTTCTAGGGCTTCCACAGAAGTGGACAAAACGGTTGCAGATCACACAGAACCATGCGGCAAGACTAGTCACAAACTGCCCAAGGAGGAATCACATCTCCCCGGTGTTTAAGTATCTGCACTGGCTCCCGATAGCAAAAACAGGTCAAGTTCAAGGCTCTCTGTCTGGTGTTTCGGGCCTATTGGCAACTAGGCCCGATGTACTTATCGAACATGACACAAACACTACTGTCCACCCACAGAGCTTCGTTCAACCGACGCCCTGTTAGCGATTATTCAACCTTATTCAATTCAGCTTCAAAGGGTGGCCGCTGGCTCCAAACACTGGGGAATTCTCTTTGGAACCAGCTCCCTCATCAGTTCCGAGCATCCTCCTCCTTGATGGCCTTCCATAAAGGCTTTTTCACAAGCCTACGGATAGAGACTTGGCTATCCAAGCTCTTAGCAGGACGCTGCCTTAATCCCAGGCTGCGGTCCATGGTCAGGCAGTAGTGATAGGCTCCTTGTGTCCTGCCCCCCTACCTTCTTTTTATATTTTTGTTTACTTCTTGCTAGTTCACCTCTTTCACTTAGATGTCCTAGCCTCTTATCTTAACTCCTGCACAATATGCCTTGTTCCGATTTCATGTCAGAGGTTAATAACTAACTTCCGGCGCCAATGATTAGTTGATCCAGTGCTACAGACTGGTCACATGCTCCCGACAATATCAGCCACTGTAGTCTTCAAAGGATTTAGTCACTGAACAGCCAATAAGCAGTATTGGTGTCACCCTGGCAGAGACGTAGACACCTGAAGAAGAACCCTTTTAACCATGCAGGAGAAAAATAAGAGGAGATTTGGGACCCAGAATGTGACATGGCTTTGGTCACGGTGAGTATTTTTAATCTAATTAGTGATTAAAGGGTCACTAAAGGAAAAAAATGTTTTTGCTTAAATACTGTTTACAGGGTATAGAGAAATAAAAGTTAACCGATTCCTTTTAAAAATTATTAAAAACAGATAAAAATCAATCGTATAATGTTCCTGCAGTTTCACTTTGTTTTTAAACTGGTTTCATGTTTCTGTGAAGTAGAGAGTGACACAGAACAAAAACAAACAAATCCAGGGCAGTGTTTTGTTTGTAAAATGAATCTGCTTGGTTCTGAGGAGTTTTAGACACACAGCTTGGACCACAGTGAAAAGCTGCCATGAGATTTTTCATAAGGATCCAGACAAGCAGGAAGTGTGGAGATCAGAGCAGAATTACAGCAACTTCAAAGCAAAAACGAACAATGAGGACATGAAACCAGGACTGCAGTAAGGTAAAGGAAGCTATTTAGCTAAAAAAAAAATCCTTTAGTGATCCTTTAAGGTAGTCAAGGGTTGCAAGCCCTAGACCTCCTCTGTAACTCAAAACATGCAACCTGTAGAATTTTTTAAACGGTAAAGTTTGTCTTCATACCACGAGTGGGCGCAATTTTGAAGCGTGACATGTTGGGTATCAATTTACTCGGCGTAACATTATCTTTCACAATATAAAAAACAAAAAAATTGGGCTAACTTTCCTGTTGTATTCTCCAGGGTGTTAGAAAAAAAATGTATAATGTTTGGGGGTTCTATGTAATTTTCTAGCAAAAAAAAAATTGTTTTTAACTTTTAAACAAATCTCAGAAAGAGGCCCGGTCCTTAAGTGGTTTAACACAGTTTGTTCCTCTTATTTATGTCAAAAACTCGTAGTCATTTATTTTTTTCAGAAGACCACTCCTAAAAGGTTAACTATTCCTTTTAAAACAGGTTACATCCATAATCAGAGTGTAACATCCACTAGTCCTCCTTAGTACCCTACCCAATGTGAAAGAGGGAGGGATGAACCCCCGCACCCGATCACTGGTTAAATTTTGAAAACCGTATAGCTGTGGGGGGGCTCCTCCACACAGCCATGTCGTTCATTCACAGTAATCTGTGAATAGAGAAACTACAGGACTTTCACTGCAGCGGATGGACTTGTCATTTAAATGGATTAGCACAATCTGCAGTTTATTCACGCTGCCTACAGAAGTACAGGCACAGAGCTGTAGGCAGTGTGTGCTGGAGCCCGACATTGCACCCACGATCTGATGACCCCAGATGCAATACAAAGGCTCCTTTAAAAAAAATAAAAATAAAATCAATGTACATTTTCTGCCTGCAAAATTATGTGCATTTATTATTTTTTAATTAAAGGTGAACTTGAACTGAATGGGTTAAAGCAATTTAATTCAAAGCAGTAACAGATCTTCAGTCTGTAAACACTAACAGTTAATCAGCTGTACCATGCATGTAGATCATAGAGTCCATTAGATTCCAGCTGAAAAGAATCAACGAGGGGCGGGCCGGGAATGGGGGAGCAAGACAATTATACCACAAACTGGCATAGACAAACAGGATGCGAAATGACAGCCAAACATATTTTTGGAGGATTACATGTTCCTGCTGCAAGACAAATTGAGAGCTGCTGTTGACAAGCCTGCTCACTTGATATGTACTTCACGTTGTCTGCATTAAAACATTTTTCACTGGGAAAGTAGGAGTAAACAGCTGTGATCAAAATGGATGACAGCCCATTTTGCAGCTTGATTTGAAAGGTGTTCTGCTTACTGAATATGGAAACAAAATACTATTTCCTAAGCAAAAGGATGGGCACACTTTTGTCATTGTAAAGTATATGTAACAATTACCAAAATCGAATTGTTTAATATGTTGATGTAATTTCCAAAATAATTTTCAATATTTGTAACAACTTCAAGCCCTTAGGACATACTTGTACGTCCCCAAGTTGAAGTGGTTATAATAGGCTCATGATCCTGGTGTCAACAATTATAGTGGGCAATAGGGTTTCCTGTGGAAGCGATCCAAGTGGCTCTACAGCTGCCTGATCACTTCTATAAGCAGCAGAATGGGTCCCCCTCCTGCCGTCAGCGTTCCTGTGTTCTCAGGTACACTTGGATCGAATGCAAATATTAGTCCCGCATATATAAGTAAACAATAATCACACCAGACCTATGAGATACCACCTTGAACATCAGAGCGAGAGCAAGAATTTAATCACCATGCCTCCTCCTCAATTCTAAACTTGTAACCCGGTAAGGATTTTAAAGCATTTGCCTAATAATTTAATGCATCGTTGTTTGTTACTGTGCAACATGTTTGGTATCTATTATTGACATTGAATATTAAATTGTGTTTGTGTGCACTAAAATTCATTATCCACTTCATTTCGCCTAATTTTGACACTTGTTTAAGTTTAAAATCAGTATTTTTCGCTAGAACCCCAAACATTATATATATTTTTAGCAAAGACTCTGGAGAACAAAATGGCGGTCGTTGCAGTATTTTATGTCACACTGTATTTGCGCAGCGGTCTTTCAAGTGTAATTTCTGGGGGAAAAAAACACAATTCGCTGAATAAAAAATAAAAAAACAGCCCAATTATATTGTAAAGGATGATATTACACGGAGTAAATAGATAACCAACATGTTACGAATTTAAAATGTGCCCACTCGTGGAATTGCGACAAACTACGGTACTTAAAAATCTTCATAGGCGACAATTTAAAATGTTTTAAGGGTTACCAGTTTAGTAGTTACAGAGGAGGTCTTTTACTAGAATTATCCCTCTGATGATTGCGGTGCTACCTCACATGTGTGATTTAAACAAATGTTTACATTTGCAGGCGCGATTTACATATGCCCTTTTTTTCTTTTCTTTTTATACTGTTTCTTTAACCACTTTCCGACCGCCGCATGTACATTTACGTCCCTGCCTTTGCACAGGTCGGGGATCCGATCGGGACCCCCCCGCTACATGCGGCGGTCGGAAACTCGCGGGGAGCGATCCGGGACGAGGGCGCGGCTATTCGTTTCTAGCGGCCCGCTCGCGATCGCTCCCCGGAGCTGAAGAACGGGGAGAGCCGTATGTAAACACGGCTTCCCCGTGCTTCACTGTAGCAGCTGCATCGATCGAGTGATCCCTTTTATAGGGAGACTCGATCGATGACGTCAGACCTACAGCCACACCCCCCTACAGTTGTAAAGACACACAAATCATACAGCGCCCCCTGTGGTTAACTCCCAAACTGCAACTGTAATTTTCACAATAAACAATGCAATTTAAATGCATTTTTTGCTGTGAAAATGACAATGGTCCCAAAAATGTGTCAAAATTGTCCGAAGTGTCCGGCATAATGTCGCAGTCACAAAAAAATGCATATGTACGGCCGGGTGGGCATTCTCGTTCAGGAACGTCCCTCAGAAAAAGGGGGATCGCGCACTAGTGTGAACAAAATGATAAGAATTTTATTTGAGGTACAGTGTCGCATGACTGCGCAATTGTCATTGAAAATGTGAGCGAAAGCTGAAAAAGGCCATGGGAAGAAAGGGGGTGAAAGTGCTGTACTGATGTGGTTAAAAATAAAAATCGATCACTTGTATTGCTGTCACAAGGGATGTAAACATTGTTTGGGACAGTAATAGGCATTGACAGATACTTTTTATGGAGGGATATTTGGCCTAAAAGACACCAAAATCCCTTCTTTGCACCTTAAAGTATTCAAAGCACCAAAAACAATGTTTTGGTATACTAGGGATTTTAGGCCATTGGCAGCCAAGTAAACTGGAAGTGACGTTGTGACGCCGCTTCAAGGTTACTACATCGGAGACCCGATCAAAGCCGATTTTGACATTGTTCGGGGCTCTGGCCAGCCTGCCGACGTACTTGTTAGTCACTCCAGCAGGCAGGGAGAGGGGCATCCCCTCACCATCCTTATAACAGAGGAGCGGCTGCGGTCCCGCATCAGCCATTATCAAAAAGGCAACGCCATCGCTAAATAAAAAAACAGTACCAAGAACAGTACCAGGGTGAAGCCTGCAGCTGGAGGCTTCACCCCGTTACAACCACTTCCTCGAAACAAAGCGGGAGAGATCAGAATTTAAGTTCTTTGTATTGCTTACAAAGCCTTTAATAATCTAGGCCCATGTTATATCCGCAAGAAATTGCGGCGACAGTTTGTGACGAGAGCCTTACGGGCCACGTCACAAACTAGATTGGTGGTTCGGCCTTAGGCCAGAGCTTTTTCAGTTCAAGCTGCCCAGTTATGGAATCTGCTTCCATGCCACCTGCAACAGGAGAAGTATCAGGTATTCAGAAAAGATCTGAAGACCCTGTTGTTTACTAGGGCCTTTAGTGGTTTGGGGTGAGATATCTCTTTCTCTATCTTTTCCCCTTCCCCTTTTTCCCTTTCCTTCCTTTCCCCCCTCTTCCTTTTTTGTTGTTTTTATGCAGTTTTTAAAGTTTTTATAATGTATACATGTAGTACCGAGTGTTAGAATGTCTATATGTTTATTGTAACCGCCACTCGATTTTATGTTGTTTTTAAAGTTTGTTCTTTTTGGTATGTTTCTGGTAACTTGACTGGATGGGAAGCAGGCGCATCGATGCAAACATGTTTTGTGAATTATGCGCCTTGTATAAGAAACAAACAATGTAAACAATAATAGTGTATTATTTTCCTGAAAGTTAGTGTGTCAAAAATTGCTGTGCAATTATTGTGCAACATAAAAAAAAATATTCTCCAGGGTCTCCAGTTTAAAAAAAAAAAATGCATAATGTTTGGGGTATCCAAGTTGTTTTCTAACAAAAAAAAATGCAGATTTTAACATGTATGCCGTGAAATTTCAGAAATGGCCCGGTTTTGAAGAGGTTAAACCTGCACATTTCTATGTACTTAATATCTGGAGATCCTGCCATAAAGGTTCTTGCTTAGGCCCTTCCTATTGTAGGATGAAAATAGGTCATATGGGTTTCTGAGACAAGTGGATGTTTTCAACACTCATCATAAGGAAAACTACACTGAAAAATGGTCTGTAAAAACATGTAGACAGAAAGAGGCTATAGGACATTAAAAACAGTGCTTTATTCAACTAGGGGTTTGGTATCTATTATTGACATTGAATATTAAATTGTGTTTGTTTGCACTAAAATTCATTATCCACTTCATTTCGCCTAATTTTGACACTTGTTTAAGTTTAAAATCAGTATTTTTCGCTAGAACCCCAAACATTATATATATTTTTAGCAAAGACTCTGGAGAACAAAATGGCGGTCGTTGCAGTATTTTATGTCACACTGTATTTGCGCAGCGGTCTTTCAAGTGTAATTTCTGGGGGAAAAAAACACAATTCGCTGAATAAAAAATAAAAAAACAGCCCAATTATATTGTAAAGGATGATATTACACGGAGTAAATAGATAACCAACATGTTACGAATTTAAAATGTGCCCACTCGTGGAATTGCGACAAACTACGGTACTTAAAAATCTTCATAGGCGACAATTTAAAATGTTTTAAGGGTTACCAGTTTAGTAGTTACAGAGGAGGTCTTTTACTAGAATTATCCCTCTGATGATTGCGGTGCTACCTCACATGTGTGATTTAAACAAATGTTTACATTTGCAGGCGCGATTTACATATGCATTTTCTTTCTTTCTTTTTATACTGTTTCTTTAACCACTTTCCGACCGCCGCATGTACATTTAAAGGTCGGGGATCCGATCGGGACGCTACATGCGGCGGTCGGAAACTCGCGGGGAGCGATCCGGGACGAGGGCGCGGCTATTCGTTTCTAGCGGCCCGCTCGCGATCGCTCCCCGGAGCTGAAGAACGGGGAGAGCCGTATGTAAACACGGCTTCCCCGTGCTTCACTGTAGCAAAAGTGAAAGGGAGACTCGATCGATGACGTCAGACCTACAGCCACACCCCCCTACAGTTGTAAAGACACACAAATGCGCCCCCTGTGGTTAACTCCCAAACTGCAACTGTAATTTTCACAATAAACAATGCAATTTAAATGCATTTTTTGCTGTGAAAATGACAATGGTCCCAAAAATGTGTCAAAATTGTCCGAAGTGTCCGGCATAATGTCGCAGTCACAAAAAAATGCATATGTACGGCCGGGTGGGCATTCTCGTTCAGGAACGTCCCTCAGAAGAAGGGGGATCGCGCACTCTATTTGTGTGAACAAAATGATAAGAATTTTATTTGAGGTACAGTGTCGCATGACTGCGCAATTGTCATTGAAAATGTGAGCTCTGAAAGCTGAAAAAGGCCATGGGAAGAAAGGGGGTGAAAGTGCCCTGTACTGATGTGGTTAAAAATAAAAATCTGATCACTTGTATTGCTGTCACAAGGGATGTAAACATTGTTTGGGACAGTAATAGGTATTGACAGATACTTTTTATGGAGGGATATTTGGCCTAAAAGACACCAAAATCCCTTCTTTGCACCTTAAAGTATTCAAAGCACCAAAAACAATGTTTTGGTATACTAGGGATTTTAGGCCATTGGCAGCCAAGTAAACTGGAAGTGACGTTGTGACGCCGCTTCAAGGTTACTACATCGGAGACCCGATCAAAGCCGATTTTGACATTGTTCGGGGCTCTGGCCAGCCTGCCGACGTACTTGTTAGTCACTCCAGCAGGCAGGGAGAGGGGCATCCCCTCACCATCCTTATAACAGAGGAGCGGCTGCGGTCCCGCATCAGCCATTATCAAAAAGGCAACGCCATCGCTAAATAAAAAAACAGTACCAAGAACAGTACCAGGGTGAAGCCTGCAGCTGGAGGCTTCACCCCGTTACAACCACTTCCTCGAAACAAAGCGGGAGAGATCAGAATTTAAGGTTCTTTGTATTGCTTACAAAGCCTTTAATAATCTAGGCCCATGTTATATCCGCAAGAAATTGCGGCGACAGTTTGTGACGAGAGCCTTACGGGCCACGTCACAAACTAGATTGGTGGTTCGGCCTTATAGGCTGAAAAAATGGGGGGGCAGAGCTTTTTCAGTTCAAGCTGCCCAGTTATGGAATCTGCTTCCATGCCACCTGCAACAGGAGAAGTATCAGGTATTCAGAAAAGATCTGAAGACCCTGTTGTTTACTAGGGCCTTTAGTGGTTTGGGGTGAGATATCTCTTTCTCTATCTTTTCCCCTTCCCCTTTTTCCCTTTCCTTCCTTTCCCCCCTCTTCCTTTTTTGTTGTTTTTATGCAGTTTTTAAAGTTTTTATAATGTATACATGTAGTACCGAGTGTTAGAATGTCTATATGTTTATTGTAACCGCCACTCGATTTTATGTTGTTTTTAAAGTTTGTTCTTTTTGGTATGTTTCTGGAAACTTGACTGGATGGGAAGCAGGCGCATCGATGCAAACATGTTTTGTGAATTATGCGCCTTGTATAAGAAACAAACAATGAACAATAAACAATAATAGTGTATTATTTTCCTGAAAGTTAGTGTGTCAAAAATTGCTGTGCAATTATTGTGCAACATAAAAAAAAATATTCTCCAGGGTCTCAGTTTAAAAAAAAAAAATGCATAATGTTTGGGGTATCCAAGTTGTTTTCTAACAAAAAAAAATGCAGATTTTAACATGTTTGCGAGAAATTTCAGAAATGGCCCGGTTTTGAAGAGGTTAAACCTGCAATTTCTATGAACTTAATATCTGGAGATCCTGCCATAAAGGTTCTTGCTTAGGCCCTTCCTATTGTAGGATGAAAATAGGTCATATGGGTTTCTGAGACAAGTGGATGTTTTCAACACTCATCATAAGGAAAACTACACTGAAAAATGGTCTGTAAAAACATGTAGACAGAAAGAGGCTATAGGACATTAAAAACAGTGCTTTATTCAACTAGGGGTTCGTTCACACTATATGCAGCACAACTTAGTTTACAGCTGGGGCATACAGAAAATAATAATTTTCTATGCGTCTCGTTCACACTATAATGCAGTGGTGATATGTGGTGCAGAAAAATGCAGACATTCTGCATTCTTCTGCAGTGCAACTCACCACTTGTCAACGTGCTATAGCTCAGTTGTGCATAAACGTTAATAAATTGTCATTTTGACACTTTAATTAAAGTAAAAAAAATTATAATTGTAAACTGCATGATGCGCTTTAAATATGCATCACATGGCCCCCCTCATTGCTGTATACACAGGACGCCAGCCCTCAGAGTAAAACTGTTGGAATTTACAATGTTACAGATGGATGACAAATATTACATTTATTTTTACATACAATCAACATTTTTAAATGTTAGCCTTGATATCAGCCTCTTGTAATATTCTGCAAAGCAGCTCTTGGATTGAGAGTGGCAGCACCCTCCACAAGTTAGCGTGTTCTGTACAGTTCTTGTAACCCTCAAAATGTGCTGTTGCTCATTAAGGCCTCGTACACACGATCGGACATATCCGATGAAAACGGTCCGCGGACCATTTCCATCGGATATGTCAGATCAGGAGTTTGATCCGATGGCGTGTACACACCATCGGATCAAATTCCCCGCCGGCGGACGGCGCGGTGACGTGGCGGTGACGTTGACGCCGCCATGTCCCCGCACCAGGAAGTAAAACACTTCCGCGCATGCGCCGAATCCATTCGGCGGCGGCGCGGCGGCGGTGCGGGACGACATGTCTGCTGGTAAGTGTACTAACCAGCAGACATGTCGGGCGGACGGATTCCACCCGATAGATTTCAAAGCATGCTTTGAAATCTGTCGGGTGGACAAATCTGTCCGCTAGCCCATACACACGATCAGAGATGTCTGCTGAAACGGTCCATCGGACCGTTTTCAGCGGACATATCCCCTCGTGTGTACGAGGCCTTACAGTCCAATCACAGGCTGATTTACAGTGACCGTACTATGCCCTGTCATAGTGTGGGAAGAGTTAGGTGACACCTAACAGTTCTCATACAGACAGAGTGGGGGTTCCAGGATGCATTTCTCATAGGTATAAAAATGCAGCAAATGGACCCAAGGTGCTCAACCATAGAATGGGCTAGCAGTTATATGTGGTAGTAACATGCATCCTATTGAACAAGTCCTGTGCTGCATGCAATCCACTGAAGAGATATCCAAAAAAGGCTGCCACATTATTGTTGCTATACGGCGAACGGCCATCTTCCTGGTGGGCTCAGCTTTACTACACACCAGAGTAAGTGTGCCTTCCCAACGGGACACCAAGAGCTGTCCCAGCGAGCCTTCCGGCTGGTATGTAAAACCTTGAGCCTGTTTCCATCACAAGTGCTGGGCCCTTCATTTAGTGTTTGAGGCTGAATGATTTTATTTTATTCATCATCCTCCAATTGATCCAGTTTATTCTGGGATTAATAAATCCTGGTATGGGTGCTGAAGTCTGGAGGCTTTGTATAGACTTTAAAGTGATGAAGTCTAGATACACGTTACATAGTAGGTGAGGTTGAAAAAAGTCCATCAGGTTCAACCTATGTGTGTGATTATATGTCAGTATTACATTGTATATCCCTGTATGTTGTGGTCGTTCAGGTGCTTATCTAATAGTTTTTTGTAACTACTGATAACCCCCCGCTGAGATCACTGTCTGTGGAAGGGAATTACACATCCTTGCCGCTCTTACATTAAAAAACCCTCTAGGTAGTTACAAAAAGTATAGCTGCTGACTTTTAATAAACAGACACTTGCCTGTTCCACGGTCCAGGGATGCGGCTACCCAGAGCGTCCCTCCTCTCGGCCGACGCCTCCATTACCACTCTGAGCACCCGGTCGTGACAGCTTTCGGCTTTGCGGCCAGGCACGCACTGCGCATGAGCTACTGGATAGGCGATCTTCTGGGACCCGTCACATGTCCCAGAAGATCGCCTAGGGGGAGGGGTCACCTAGAGGGAGAGGAGGAGTCACCTAGGCGGTCCGTAGGTAGAAGGCGGAAGTGGGACAGGAAGTCCTGCTCCTAACCATGCCCCCACAAAAAATAAAATTACATGCCAAATGTGGACATTTCAGAGTACAAATATTTTTTAACCACTTTTAACCACTTGCCGACCATATAACTTAACAAAAACGGCAGCAGTGTGGCACCTAGCACGTGAGCCGACACTTTCGGTTGGGGGTGCGCATACACGCCACCACTGCCAGCCTGCTCTCACTGTGATTATACACAGTGGGAGCTGATCATCCATCACAAAGGGCAAAACGGCTGTTCTGATGTTAACCTCCTTCCCAGCCAGTGTCATTAGTACAGTGCACATCACTGGTCTCCAAAAAGTGTCAATTGTGTAAGTGTTCAAATTGTCCGCCGCAATATCGCAGTCCCACTACAAGTCCCTGACCGCCGCCATTACTAGTAAAAAAAAATTAAATATCCCATAGTTTGCAGACACTATGACTTTTGTGCAAACCAATCAATATACAGTGGTTGACAGCGATATTGTGTCAATCTCGCTCCCTTTCTCGGCGAGATTGAGCACTTGCGAGCCCCATCCGGGAGCCAGCGCCGAGCTGGCTTGCCGCGATGGAGACAAAGCCGTCATAGAAGCGACAGGGATCCGACGCGGATTCCCGCCAATTCTACACGTGGGCGAAGTTTGTTATGAATCCTGAGAAGGAAGTCCCCGCCGGATTTTAAATAAAAATCCGGCGTGGGTTCCCCCCTCAGGAGCATAACGGGCCCTTAGGTCTGGTATGGGTTGTAAGGAGACCCCCCTACGCCTAAAAAACGGCGTGGCGGTCCCCCCCACAATCCATACCAGACCCGTATCCAAAGCACGCCGGCCGGCCGGTCAGGAGGGGAGTGGGGGGCGAGCGCCCCCCCCCCCTCCTGAGCCGTACCGGGCAGCATGCCCTCAACATGGGGGGGTCAGGTGCTCTGGGGCAGGGGGCGCACTGCGGCCAACCACCCCAGAGCACCCTGTCCCCATGTTGATGACAGGGCCCCTTCCCGACAACCCTGGCCGTTGGTTGTCGGGGTATGCGGGCGGGAGGCATATCGGAATCTGGAAGCCCCCTTTAATAAGGGGGCCCTCAGATACCGGCCCCCCACCCTAAGTGAATGAGTATGGGGTACATTGTACCCCTACCCATTCACCTGCAAGAAAAGTGTAAACACAAATAAACCACACAGTGTATTGAAATATTTTATTAGTTGGCCGCCGGGGGGGGGGGTGTGTATGATCGCTTTTATAAAAGCGCACCCCTCCGGCGGGCTTCTGCGGGGGGGTGGGTGCCGCTGTTCTTCACCGCCGTCTGGTTCTCTTCCGCCGCCGGGGGGGGGCGCTTTGATAAAAGCGCCCACCACCCGGCGGGCTTCCTTCGACATCTTCGGCGGCTGGGGGGTCTTCTCCCACTCTCCGGGGGTCTTCTCCGGCTCTCTTCTTCTTCTTCAGGACTCGCCGCCGCTATCTTCGTGTTAGCTCAATTACTGGCGGCGGCGAGTCCCCTCTTCTGTGACGTCTTCTTCTTCTCGTCTCCAGATGTTGACGCGACGCTTCCTTCCGCTGTTATGGCTGGCGCGCGGCTCGCAGCGAGTTATAAAGGGATTTTTAAATACAGCTTACCTGTAAAATCCTTTTCTTGGAGTACATCACGGGACACAGAGCGGCATATTCATTACTATATGGGTTATATGGAGTACCATATAGTAATGAATATGCCGCTCTGTGTCCCGTGATGTACGAGAAAGAAAAAATAATGCAGTGATCAAATACCAGCAAAAGTAAGCTTCATTTGTGGGAAAAAAAGGACATAATTTATATTTCAGTACATCGCCTTGTGACCGCGCGATTGTCAGTTAAAGTAACATAATGCCATCTCGCAAAAAATGGCATGGTCAGGAAGGGGGGGTAGGCAAATGTACCAACAGCTCCTTTAAGATCTTCACTAAGCAAGCCAATCAATGCTGCCTAGCCTTCTCTTAAAAATCCTCATTGCCCATTTTGCTTTCCCTTCACGAGCACACCACAATCTCCATTCATTCCAAAGTGAAGATTCATATTCCTTTAGGACAAGTAAAGTATGGATTTCAATGTCATAAAAAAAACATAGGATTAGTATAGCCCCCATCTAAAATATGCAGTTGGGTATTGGGAAACTAAAAGCAAATTACATTTTCTCTTAGTGGAATTACCACTAAGGTTAGAAACATTTTTTCCCCACAAAGTTGCATGGCCCATACTTTACAGGAGTACTCATAGATCAGAGAGGGCAGTCTGGATTTGGGGGTCACTTCTGAGTCTGCAACTGTCTGGGAGAGCCGTCAATGCACACAGGTTAAAAAACCTGTCCTTACTGCCATTTAAATTGTCCAATAAGCAGGAGCCAGTTCCTCTCCCCCTCTCCTTATAATTCCATATCCCTACCCACACACAGCAGCACTCAAATGATAGAGATGTGTGCATGATCAACCTCCCCCTCCTATTGACAGTTTTGAGGTTTTTTATGTTGCTCTAGATCAAATTCTGAAGACATATTCTTTGGATGAATGATTTTTTTATTTTTTTTAAACAAACTATGTAAGTGTGGAAACCTCTTTCATTTTACTGTTCAACATAATTACACAATTTATGTGTGCCAAACAATAAAGGGACTAAAAGACATAAACAGCACAAGTTAAAAACCTAAACAGTGAGAGTTCAGTCATCAACCCATTTAAGGCCTGAATGGAGTTTTTAGAGCACAACCTAATTCACCCAGCTTTCAACAGCTGATCTGAAAGCGCTAGTCTCACAGGTGCCATTACTGTATATGAGGATGTTACTTCAATGTATCTGGCAAAAGCAAGATGAAAAATTGTCACAATTAAGTTGTGTCATATGGGATGTACCAGATATGCTTTTGCATTACAGCAAACCTATGGAAAGAATCAGTCATAAAAATCATGACGGCTTGCAATAACTGAAATGTTTAAAGCAAAGCAGATCAAATGATATGTGTACTTATCCAACGTTAAAAGATTCTATGAAAACTGAGACCATGAACAAATTAAAACACTAACAGCAGAATGGAGAATTAAATACACAAGTGGAGCCTAAATGGACAAGCTGAGAATTTTAAGTGCCATTTGATCAGGTAAAGTACTGTATAATGACACGTTCTGAACTAGAAACTTCACCAGAGGGAACAAGCTAATTTCCAAGGCTCTCAAATTTCTTGGAGGTGAGGTGCACTTTAAAGATTGCTGATGCAGAGAGGGCAATAAGGCCAAATATGAAAGCAATAGCAGTTCACCTGCTTGGCTCACAGAATGATGGCAGGGTCTACTTACACTTATTCGTCAGGAGCAGATGGTCTCAAAAATGTAAATCTTTCTGTACCACAAACATAGCAAAACTACTAGAAAAAGAAAGAAGAAAGAAAAGTACAACAATCCAGGTTGCATGGCTAAAACAACTTCCAGTATTACATGATATTGACAGGAATTGTCAGAATTTGAAAGATTGTGAGCACCTGCAGTTACATACAAGTCAAAATCAAATGTCAAAGGGAGCTGTGGTGGCTCAACGTGATTGGCACTGCGCTGATAAGCCATTCACCTCTGCAGCCAAGGGTTCGGATCCCGGTCTCGGCTACATGTGAATTGAGTTTGGTGGTCTCAGCCCGGCTCCCGGTGGGTGTGCTTTGCAGGGTACGCCTGTGCTTAGTACGCCCACCCCCCCCCCCCACAAAAAAACACCACACCTGCACGCACACGAAATTGGTTGAACACGCACGCACTTTGGCCATTCGGTCTCCTAAAAAGAGAGGCGAAGGACCTACGGGGCTGGCTGGGCGGGCTAGACCCCTTCACTCCCTCATAGGGGGAGTCCCTCTGCCCCGTCGGGGCAGGTAGGGCGGGGTGAGTGGGAGGCCCTCCCTCACACCCGCCATTGCCACCGGGGGCATGGAGAAGGATGGCAGATAGCCTCCGGGGGGAGGGTCAGCCTACTCCCAACTCCTGCAGTCCGGCTCCTCTCTCGAGTTCACGCACAAAAATACACTTTAAAAAATAAATAAAAATCAAATGTCTTAAATGTCATACGTGCATTATTCTAAAGAATTTAGTAGAGGTGCACCAAATGCAAATTTTGGTGCCGAAATTGAAGGATGTACTTGGCCGAAAACCGAAACTTAGTTTTTATAAACATAAATAAAAATGTATAATATATATGTATATACACATGAGGGAGAGAGAGGAGAGAGGAGAATATTATATTTGACTTTTTAAATAATATCATAAATTTAAATGAATATGAATTTGTCAGCCATTATTGGCACCTTTAGAGCAAGTAAGAAAATTAATCTCTTTAAATTCTATGCATGTCTTCACACTGGTCTATTGAGCTTCCGTTGTGGTGTTAAAAATCTTGCTTGTTGCATTTCTGGTCAGTTAAAAAAAATGCACCAAAACACACCTACCTGTTGAAATGCATTGAAAATGCAGCAAGAACGCATCGATAATGCACACGTTACGTTTTTGAGTCACATGACCTACGAAAAACACACCATAAGCACGGTAAAGTCGTGTCAAAATCGTGAAAGTTTTTCGCACCATTATGAGCATTGGCAAAATGTTGAATATACCATTGTCGGATGCCGAAAATTTAGCACTTCTAGAATTTAGTACCAACGCCGATTGGATGCACCTGGAAACCATCAAGGTGGATAAAACTTTGGTTTGTTCACTATTCTACATGGCACTGAGACTTTACCACTGTTATAAAACAAATTTATTTAAAATGTTTTTGTCCCTGGGAATCTTATTACCTGAACCTTTTGTTGGCTGTTTGGATGAGGATTTTGGGGAGTTTATACAATTGTGGAGATCTTTTGTGAACCATTGATAGCACAGTACAGGGTGACTATTTTATGGTTAGATTTCTAGCCTTGGAACTGTAGTTTCTTGATAACACCTTACAATTGTCTGCTAAAAAGGTACATATTCAGGTGAATACGTTTGAATAGAAAAAAACAATAAATCAAGATGTTTATTTTCAAGTGAGCTCATTAAAAAAAATTCTCCAATTGGTTGCTATTGGTTACTGAACTTTTCACATTATTACTCTTTATATTTCCTTACTAAATAAGCTTAGAACTGTTCAATTGCATTATGTTCTATTGTCTTTGGTTTATTGTGCCAGATTAACCAGATGAATAAGAAAACCTAGTATTAATTATCGTATTTAATCGGCGTATACCGCGCACTTTTTTCCCCTTAAAATTAGGGGTGCGCGATAAACGCCGATCTCTGCGCTGTGTTTAAACGCCGCCGCCGACATATACCGAGCGCAGTACACTTGGCTACACTCGGCCAGGCTCGGCTCCCCTTGCGGTCACACCCTGTGCCGCCTCCTAGCCTTTATGCTAGAGGAGCCGAGCGTGCCCGAGTGTACTGTGCTCGGTATATGTTGACGGCGCCGTTTAAACACAGCCCGGGAAGCGGGATTGGACTCAAAAACAGCGTGGGAGAAGCAGAGAGACCACCAAGGCCGCAGACGGACGCTGGACCGGACAAGGCCGCCGGGTAAAACACAGACGAGGGCCATTCAAACTAAGTATTTTCTTTTTTTTCCTGAAATTTCCTTTCCAGGTTGGGGGTGCACGCTATACGCTGGGGCGTGCTATATGAAGATAAATACGGTAATTCAAAAGGCTAATCTACACGTGTTACAATTTACAAATCATCTAAAATGTCTGGAAAAGTTTATTCGTAGATAAGTAGAAAAGGAACCGTTATAGGATTTCAAACCATTTAGCTCAACAGCAACAAATAAAAAAGCTGTGCCATCTCGTCAATTTGCTGATAGCCTGTGCGTTATGAATTGTTAAATATTTAGTATAGTGCCTTTGATGATTTAAGCACACAACAGCTTGAGTCCATCCAGCCAGCCGAAATTTTCATTTATTCCCGCTGTCTACAATTACCCACAACCATGTATTTTTAAATATTTCCAGCCTATAAAAATTACTAATTTTTGCCACTTGTGTTTATCTGCATTTCGACTTTGATTTGGATAAATGAAGCTCTCAAGTGTTTCGTGCTTTATGAAACTCTGCATGTTGTACACTTCAACACAAATAAATGACTTCTACCATTAGAGGTTTAAATAATGTAATGTATTTCATGCTCAGCCTGAAGCTGGATTCCAATGAAGTTGCTAATGCACGTAATGATTAAGTGTAACTCAAATACTAACTGTGTTGTTGAAAACATGACAGGCAATAATTTGGTCTATTATATTCTGCCATTTAATTGCCTAGTACAGACATTCTCTGACACGTTATGAAGCAATGATTTACAATTATTCAAGCTGCAAAGGTCAGAAAGTGACATTATAATCATCTACACAAAGATCCCTTCTAATGCACAAAAACTAGGTGGTGCCACACAAAATGTTTTGCTTGATATGTTAAGTTTTGTATTTAGTTTTATTTTCCTTTATGTAACATTAACTGGAACTAAAGCACAGCATGGGAGGAAACTGGCACTCGTTGACATGCATTTACTGTGCTGTGTTTATTTTATAAAACTAGAAAGCACTATTTTGAAGAACAAACATTTGCTATCTTGAATATAAACTGCGGAATTAATAGATTGTAATCTAGAGGAATAGGAACACAGGAATAATCCTGAAATCACTACATACAAACTAAAGACAATGATGCTTTTTCCACACTCTGTGTTTAGACAAGACCGCATATATTCCTTAGGTAGATGTGGCAGTGGCCAGAGCACAAGTACAGGAGGGATCCTGAGTGGTTGGGTAAAATGTGCTGCTTCATGAGGTGTGGCTATTGCTATAGAATTAGGCAGCTGGTAAACCGTAAAGTACTATTAAAACAGGCGCACCAGCTGCAGCAGACTTGTGTAGCAAATGTGTAAATATCAAAGAGAGAAAAGCTGTCATGTTTTTCAGAACCTGCGTGTGGCGGGAATGCATGCAGAATGGGCTGTTGCACATAAAAACATGCATAATAGCCTCACGCAGGTGTAAATGGGGGCCTACTAAAAACAAAAGCCAGTCCTTCTTGGAGACAGATCAGCAACAGGTAGAGTAGAGCGCACATCAAAACTAAAAATAAAAAATAGGTAGCTGATCCCTTTATGCAGGTTAGGGCAATGCTTAATTTAATTTTAAAAGAAGATTTGCTTACTTTAAGAAAAAAAATATCCAATAACCCATAAAGAAATAACCTAACCCAAAAATCAAGCAAAAATGTTTTTTTCTGTCCCTCAGTGCCAAGAGGAATATAATTTAAGTTGGTTTCACTATATACTATCTGAGCCCTGATCCTTGCCATATATATTCACTTTTTTTTTTGGGGGGGGGGCGTTTTACCTTTTGTTTTTTGGGTAAAACTGTCTGGCCCACCTCCCTATGCATATCTCGAGGGGCACAGCGGGAAGTGTTCTCGTCATTCGCCTAAAGGAGGAGAGGATTGGCCCATCGCACATCGACAGGCTCGCCCACTGAACCCGGAAGAAAGAACATGGCAGTGCAGGACAGAGCCGTGTCAGGGCATGAGAGGTTCTCAATGGGACAATGCTGCATCCAATGTATGGGTGAATATATGAAATGTGCACATACCACCCTTTAGGTAAGCGGGGGTGAAAAACAAAAACACAACAAAACAAGGGGGCTCGGCTGAAGATTCACTTTAAATTACCAAGAAAACAAGGACAAAATAAAACACTCCAAATATGTGCTAGAGTACACAAGCCCTGGAACTAAATATATTTTATCTGATGATCTTTGCATATATCACTATTGTAATAATACAAGTAGCAATATGTATTAGTAGTTACAACAGGCAGAAAAGGTGAGCGAAACCTTTCACTGGTCCTTACAAAGTATTTGTGGTGTGGATTTTTTGAGAACTAGGATACTGCTGTAAACTAGATATATAAAAAAAAAAAAGACGAAAGCATCAGGATCAAGCAGCCTGAATGTCTAGGGGGATTGATAGTAAAGAACCAAGAAGAGAGAGACATTAAAGCAGCCCAATATTCAAGTAACCTTATTTTTAAGGGTCTTATTTACACCTCTGCATGTGGCACCAGCCACACCAAAGTATAAATGAACACTTATACAGTAGGTTGCCTTTAAAACTGCAGCAAATAGATGTGAACCAGCCACAGAGAAAAGAATAGTGCTTCTACTTAAAATGTATTTTTATTGAATAAAATAGACTTTTTTTTTTTTTTTTACATTTGTTTGAAAAAGTCCTGGCAAGTTAGCTGTAAAGTATACAGCCCTGGGCAGTAGAAATTCTGAAGCTGTCCTTTTGTCTAGGCTCACATTGCCATTCCTGCAGCAGTTCAAGACAGCTGTCACACTGTTACCCGTGCAGCTTCTCCTGTTCTTAGACCTGGCTCCCTGATGACATCATCAATGTAAATCATCATTGATCAGAAGTAGGAGTGGGCAAAAATGCCTCAGATGAAGTCAAAGTATTGCTAGGTATGTGTGAGGTTAGACAAATGGAGTGTGTCTATATACTCACTTGTGCAAAAGTGTTCTGTGGCTTCAAAGCAAGGTCAATATGATAAAGAGGTTTTTATTTAATAGATTCTTTGCAATAAACTAATAACTGATCCCTGTAGGACTGCCTTTTTAAGTGTTAAAAACAGATCCACCTTTAATCTCACAATGTACTGTAAATGCTAGCAGCATACCTTCAGGAATCAAGTTTGATCATTACAATAACATACTATGCAATTGACTGGCAACAATTTAGAACTCTAGAGAAATGATATTGCTCTGCTCAAGGAAGTTAACCCCCTGCTCCAACATTCAATAGAGGCTGGTTTTAAGAGATTTGCAGGCTTTTATGATGGCAAGCATCTTCATTTCCTTTATTGGATGATTAGAACAAAAAATGTATTTTCTGAACCCCTTTTACTTTGATGCTTAGGGTCATTGTCCTACTGTATGATCCAGCTTCTACTAAGCTTCAGCTTAGTAGCCACTTTGACATTATTCTGCAAGATATTTTGGTAAACTTGGGAATTAATTTTCCCGTCGAAGATGGCACGTGGACCAGGCCCTGAGGCAGTAAAGCAAACCTAAATCACAAAGGTTGCTTCACTGTTGGGATGATGTTTTTATGTTGATAAGCTGTGTCCTTTTTGTGCTATAAATAGTGCTGAATATTTTTCTAAACAATACTTTTGATTCATTAGTTCACAAAACATTTTCCCAGTAGCGTTGTGGTTTGCCAAAGTGCTCTTTGGAAAACTTCAGATGTGCAGCAATGTTTTTTTTGGAAAGCAAAGGCTTCCTCTGTAGTGTTCTGCCATGGACATGGTCTGTTGAAAGGCTTTCATATGGTAGCCTCATGAACAGGGAGGTTTGCCAGATCCAGTGTTGTTTTCAAGCCTTTAGTGGTTATTCGTGAGGGTTCTTCTTTACCTCACAGTCTCCATTTATAGACAATTTATATAACTCTCAATGGATGCCTAAAGACTTTGAGATTGATTTGTATCCCTTTCCAGCTTTTTCAGATCAGCTACTCTTGATTGCATGTCTTCAGAGAGCTTATTTTTGAAAGTCATGGTTCACATTGACAGGTGCTTCCTATGAACAGCAATCTTAAAATATCTGAGTGTCTTTAATCAAAGTACCTGTAAACCAGGTCAAACTTATTTCATAAAAAGCGACGCCAGGTGTGCAATTGAATGACTCCCATTAGCTTTCGTTTAAGTAACTAGGCAACGGCAGTTGTTAACTTATACGCTAAAGGGGGTCTCAAATGCCTGACATCACCAATGAGTTGCACATAATGTTTAATATATCTAAATGCTTGAGATTATTGTCAGAAACTGCAGCCCTAATAGAGGAAATGAGGATCAGAAAGTGTTGACATGCTACATATGTGGATAGTGATACGTAGAAGACAATATGAAACTGGGAACGTAATACATGAGGCTAGTAGAGACCAATATTATTACCCCAATCAATGACCCCACTACAAACTGCGGTTCAAGGGGTGCACATCATATACCAAAGGGCCTCAGGCTGCAGGTTGGGAACTAGGGGTCTAGGGGCTCTGTGAATGTTTAATGGGTGTGCAATAAAAACATAAGACATTTGAATTGTTTGTATGTTACCAGCTTAAGCACATTGTGTTTGTCTATTGTTGTAACTTGGATGAGAATCAGATGACATTTTATGGCAAATTACTGCAGAAAATCAGTTTACACATAGTTAACGTTGACATCTTTTTTTTTGCCATTGCAGTACATTGGGATGCACTACAATGGCAATGGGCAGTATGCTTGTGTACTTCTAGGTCTAAGCAGGAGATGTGGCAACAGTACTGACCACAGGAGTTAGAGGAACACTAAGCATAGGCTCCAAACCCAGATACACAAACTACGCACACTAGCATGGATCAATTTCCCTGCTTGGCATGTTCAGATTTAAAGTATTTTAGAGGAAAAGAGGGGAAATAAACAAATAACTGGCTAGATTTTCTAACAGCTTAATAGATTCACAAACACACATACACATTATTCATATTCAAAGTAACATACACTTTAATGTATAGTCTGAAATGTCTTAAAGAGGTTTTAAAGGCAGAAGTTTTTTTTTTACTTAATACATTCTCTACATTAAAAAGGTAAAAAAAAAAACTTCAGTGTTCAGCCAGCCCCCCCTCCCCCAGCCCCCCCTAAATTCTTATCTGAGCCCAATCTCAATTCATCACTGTGCCAGACAGCAGCTCCCTCCTCATAGGATATGGAGGTAGATGTGGGAGCCATTGGCTTTTACAGCCGTCAATCACAGCCTGTAAAGAGAGAGCGGGAGTGGGGCCGAGCTGTGTGTGTGGCAATGAACACAAAGCACGGGTTAGGATTGAGCCTGTAATAGTGCCCCAATAACAAGCAGCTTGCTATATGGAAACTCGGATGAAGGGAGGAGCTAGGAGCACCTGTGAGGACCTCAGAAACAGGAGTATTGGGGTTGCTCTGTGCAAAAACAATTGCAGAAAGCAGGTTATTTAAAACAATAACTTTACAAATCACTTTAACAATGATGGACTCTGGTGATTTAAACACAACTGGGAAACAACTGAAAAACAAATATTTTTTGCCAATAAAAATGCATTTAGGTACAAAGTCCACAGAGTCCAAAACATCATTATATATTGCTTACAATGGCCATGGTGACAGTAAGCATTTGGCTTTCATTTTGGTAACCGAGCACTGCACTGCTGTCTTTAAGGTGCAATATGTGAGCTGAAAGCCACCATTTCCCTCACCTATTCGATTGGCTTTTACATCTAGAACACGTAAAATATTACATTATCCTCAAATTACAAAAACTTGGAGCAGGACCTTCTGTTTGTGACAAAATTACAGAATTAATGTTGCTGAAAGATCACCTCACCTTATAAAGCAGGATTTTTTTTAAAAAGGTAAAATTTATAGCAATTAAAACTAATGAAGAAATGCAGCATGAGCTGCTCATGCTCAGGAACTAATAGGTCCACTGAGCATTTTCAAGATTATTTAGCCATCAATGATAATGAATTGACATTGTCAGTACTGTTAATGTACCGACACTACATGCTACTTCCAATCCAATAGCCATTCTTAACATTTCTTCCATAGCTGATGACTACTTTGCAATCAAGCCCACACTCTTAACCACTTCAGCCCCGGAAGGATTTACCCCTTTCCTGACCAGAGCACTTTTTGTGATTCGGCACTGCGTCGCTTTAACTGACAATTGCGCGGTCGTGCAATGTGGCTCCCAAACAAAATTGGCGTCCTTTTTTTCCCACAAATAGAGCTTTCTTTTGGTGGTATTTGATCATCTCTGCGGTTTTTATTTTTTGCGCTATAAACAAAAATAGAGCGACTATTTTAAAAAAAATGCAATATTTTTTACATTTTGCTATAATAAATATCCCCCAAAAATATCTAAAAAAACATTTTTTTTCCCCAGTTTAGGCCGATTTTACGTATTCTTCTACATATTTTTCGTAAAAAAAAAAAAACGCAATTAGCGTTTATTGATTGGTTTGCGCAAAATTTATAGCGTTTACAAAAAAGGGGGTAGTTTTATGGCATTTTTATTAATATTTTTTTTTTACTAGTAATGGCAGCGATCAGCGTTTTTTTTCGGTACTGCGATATTATGGCGGACACATCGGACACTTTTGACACATTTTTGGGACCATTGGCATTTTTATAGCGATCAATACTATATAAATGCATTGGATTACTATAAAAATGCCATTGGCAGTGAAGGGGTTAACACTAGGGGGCAGGGAAGGGGTTAAGTGTGTTCCTATTTGTGTTCTAACTGTATGGGGGGGTTGACTCACTAGGGGGAATCACTGATCTTCCGTTCATACATTGTATGAACGGAAGATCAGCGTTTCCCCCGCTGACAGGAACGAGAGCTGTGCGTTTATACACACAGCTCTCGTTCCCCCCTCTGTAACGAACGAGCGCGCGTGCCCGGCGCGCGCCCTCTAGTGGCCAAAAAAGATAGAACGTAGAGCTACGTGCTCTCGCCCAGCAGTGCCAACGTCCCGCAGTAATATGACGGCGGGCGGTCGGCATCTAGTTAACTTAACAATCAATCAATTCTTAGGATGGGACCTTTGAGGGATGAAGGCTACAGGTACATACTTTAGTGTTTATGGCTTATAAATAATTTAAAGTCACACACCAGATTCTACAAATTTAAAGCGTATGTCGGGGCAAAAAAAAAAAAAAAGTACATATTTGTGTAACACATGCACAAAAACAGATATTGCTCGGCCAAAAACATGCTCCTACCATTCTTTAGTAGCCCAACACATGCCTAGAATATAATTTGCAAGGAGCAGTGTCAGCTCTGCCCAATTGTCTGTTAAACTACAGAGTCCCTACCACTCTTCTTACCTCCATAAAAATAAAGACCGATTGTTCTGAAGTTCAATATATAACCTGGAGGACTCATTGGGGGGAGACTTGCTAAAACTGGTGCACACAGAATCTGGTGTAGCTGTGCACAGTAACCAATCAGCTCCCAGCTTTTATTGTCAAAGCTTAATTGAACAAGCTGAAGTTAGAAGCTGACTGCACAGCAGCACCAGATTTAAGTAAACACCCCCTTGTGATAATGTAGAACCATTTTGAATTTCTGACCAAGTTAACAGGTATTTTCCTTTGGCACTTTAAAATTGTCAGTGTTTATATAAGCTTTAAGAAAAGGAAAACCGAACAGAAGACACCTTGCTGGTACTATATAATGTATTACCTAGTGAGCCCCAACACTGTGGAAGAATAGATTATGCTGTACTGGTTAAAGTTTGTGGGAGGAGTTTTTATTCTCCTCCTACTGCCCTATAAGGCTGCATGACCCCTGACTCTCTAGCATTACACACCAAATTGAGCATGTGCAGCGTGACTCCAAAGGTTCTGTCTTATCAGGAGATGGATTAAAGACATTGGAAGAAGGGGCGGATCAGAGAATATAGGGCCAGTTTCTTTACACAGTACGAAGGATTAACCCCTTAGGTTCCACAGGAAGTATAACAAGAACACTTTACTGTATATTCACACAGATTTTACAGATGTGGGTTTAGTAACACTTTAAGCCGGCCATAGATGTTTTAATCTCTGCCAGTTAAGCAGGGACAGGCAAAGATTCTAACTATCTATGAGCATTCTGATTGTACCCAAGTCAATCCATCGATCATCTTGGGTACATCCAGCATGTCAGATTTTGTATATGCGATTATTGTCAGCCTATGAGAACAGATATTGACCCTTCATTTCTTTGTAAGTGGGCAAACTTACAAAATATGCAGGGGATCAAATATTTTTACCTACTCTATGTTCCCAGCTTTCCATCATCTTAATGTTTTAGTGCACCAGTCTTATATGTAGCGTAGACACAAGCCCAGGTTTCACACATATAGGTATTTCATATTTACCAGGCAGCATCAGTGTCTTACTGGCTTGCTCTGGCTGAGTGAATAAATGAATGATGTAGAAATAGGATGAATGCAGTCCAATCGTTGTGCTCTGTTATTATGAAAGATGGACTAAGTGTACAACAAAAACTGTACAAAAATAGATTATTAATTTTGTAGTGTATGTACAACATGAACTGCGCAAATGTTTCTACAGTTTAGATAGCACAACTTGTCCTCCAAAAAAAACAGTGATTATTGTGGCACTATAAAAGAAAAGTGCGATTGTCTCATTTTACATTTTTATTTTTTTCCTATACAACAATTAATTATGCTATTAGTATTATCTTGGATAAAGGCCATTATTCTAAGGATAGTAAATAGGTTTAATAAATGTGCTTATATATTCTATAAAAGCTTGCTTTGCTGCAACAAACTGTATTTAACTTAGAAATGCAATTGTTATATATTTTATAATATTATAGGAAGGAGTGGAGCTATGCAGTGCAACTGCAGGTAGAGGATGGGGATCCCCTTGTCTTCTGCTGAAGTGCTTAGCAGGGCATGGATATTTTCTTTCCTTGGAAATTCTGCATAAATTACCGTAACAGAAATCTTCCAAAGCTGGCCAAGAGGGAACTAACTTCACTTTTTAGAGATTTTCTCTAATCTTCGGTTGTATTTGCAAGAGAGGAATTGGAGGGAGATCTCCCCCAATGGGACTTTCTCAAGCGGCTTTATAAATAGGAGGATCAGCCTTTAATATAGTCACCTGTGCAATTCAAGGATTGTAATGAGACATCTGGAGGAGTAAAATATTTCAGCAAAATTTAAACTCTTACTGCAGTGGACTTCTAAATCCTAATTTATGTCTCAATGCATGTCTCCAGGTATTTTGCATGCAAACAAATCTACAAAGGGTCTCAATGTACGGGTCACTGAAGCCATTCCTAAAAAAAAAGACTGCATAAGTTGTGCAATTGTGAGACCCTGAGGATGTTTACATTTAACACGCTAGCCCTGACAGGTCCAAATGAGGAAATGGAGGTAAACACTAGAATATAAAATTGCCTACTCTAATACTACAAAAAAGGTGTATATTTACAGTATATATATATATATATATATATATATATATATATATATATATATATATATATATATATATATATATACACTTCACCAATATATAGAAAAACAAACAAGCGTTCTTAAAATGGAAATTTTTTAATTAAATTCTACTAGTGTATTGCCAGCTTTTGACTTCCAGGTATAGACTACCTCCAACAGAGATGACAGTACTTCCTGACAATGCCTTAAACTGTTTGTTTTGTTTCCATAAAGATGGAGTCATATTCATTGAGGCAATATCTAAAATCAAAATCTACTTTGTGGACTAAGATGCTTGTTTAAAAAGGTGCCACAATACTAGACTAGCTGTGTTCAAAAATGTACACAGATCGGCTCCCTGTTACACCTACTTTGTTTTTCCTCCTAATCACTAGGAAAGAAGAGACAAAAAAAAAAAAAAATTCTGCCTGCAGCAGGCCAATATTATCTCAATATGGGGAAAGATAACTTCCTAGAACTCAAGAACTGCTGTTTCACAATACAAGGTAAAGATATGTTAGGCTGGGTTCACACTACGATTTTCCCGTCCGTCAGCCGCATACGATTTCAGTTTTGAAAACGTATGGGCCCGTACGGGAAAACGCATACATAGACAATGCATTGCAAATCGTATGCACTCAGATGCATCCGGGTGCGTACGATTTGCTGGCAAAACGTTTTTTAACAGTACGCAAAACCGTGTTCGACCACGGTTTTGAGTCAGTTTTTGAAACCGTATGGCAAACGCATACGTTTTTTTTTAACATTAAAGTCAATGGAAAACGCACATATGTGCGGTTCCGTACGTATAAACCGTATGCGTTTTTCGTCTGTGCATGCGCATTTTCAAAACAAGAAAATCTTTATTTATTAAATGACACTAATTCCAAAAACGTATGCGTTTTTTTAATCAAAAGCGGATGGAACCGTACGCACTTTTTGAAACCGTATACGTTTTATAAACGCATACGTTTACGTATGGTTCAATCCGTTTCAGCCGCATAAGTTTTTTCATATAAATCATATGCGGCTGACGGACGGGAAAATCGTAGTGTGAACCCAGCCTTAAAAATATGCAATCCATACATACAAACAAACCAAAACAAATAAGTTTAGAAATTAAGTTATGTGTAACAAAATGGAATGACACATATAAAATCCTTTGTTGGTAATGACAGTTCAAGATGCCTCCTGTATGAAGAAACTAGTCGCATGCTTTGCTCCAGTGTGATGTTGGCCCATTCTTCCACACAGTCTTAAAATCTTGAAGGTTCCATGGGCCTCTTCTATAAACTGATCTCTAGTTCTTTCCATAGATTTTCTATTGGATTCAAGTCAAGTGATTTGCTGGGCCATGCTATCAGTTTTATTTTCTTCTTTCTTTGAAACCAATTGAGCGTTTCCTTGGCTTTTTGTGTGGGATCATTGTCTTGCCGAAATGTCCACCCTCATTTCATCTTCATCATCCTGGTGGATGGCAGCAGATTTTTTAAGAATGTCTTGGTACATTTTTCTATTCATCCTTCCTTCAATGATATGAAGTTTGCCAGTACCGTATGCTGAAAAACAGCCCCAACACCATATAGTTCCCACCTGTTGGTATGCTGCGATGTGTGTGCCATTTGACCTCCAAACATAGTGTGTATTATGGCATCCAAAGAGTTCAATTTTGGTTTCATCTAACCAGACTATATTCTCCCATTATTTCACAGGCTTGTATAAATGTTGTCCAGCAAACAGGCCATGGCGGTGGAGTGCACTACTTAGGGTTTTCTTTGAAGCAATTGCACCTGCTAATTCCAGGCCTTTCCGAGGCCAGGTTCATATATGTGTGGCGGTGGCTGACAGCATGGGGTCCGTGATTTCCTGTTCACCAGTTCAGGTGCAAATTTTTGACGGAATTCACATCTGAACTGGACGCACAGACCCTTTTGGAATGTGGACTGCAGCCACCCTGGACATGTGTGATCCGGCTCCACACTTGCATATCATATGAATTGGATGTGGAGAAACCCACATTCAATTCGCACATATGTGAACCCGGCCAAAAGCTCTTGGACAATTCTTTTGACAATTCTTTTCACTGTGAGAAATCTTGCAAGGAGCACCTGGTTGTGGCCAGTTTATTTTGAAATTATCTTCTTTCCACTTCTGGATTATGGCTTCAATAGTGTTTACTGGAACATTCGGAAGTTTAGAAATCTTTCTAACCAATGCCATCAGTAGCTTTTGCAACAATAAGGTGGCAAAGGTCTTGAGAGAGCTCTTTGCTTTTACCCATCATGAGATATTTCTTGTGACACCTTAGTAATTAGACACCTTTTTATAGGCCATCAGTTGAGACTGAACCAGCTGAAATTATTTTGCACACACACACACACACAATCTCACAAGAGTGAGTACACCCTCTCACATTTTTGTAAATATTTTTTCATGTGACAACACTGAAGAAATGACACTGCTACAATGTAAAGTATAGAGTGTAAAGCTTATATAACCGTGTAAATTTGCTGTCCCCTCAAAATAACGCAACACACAGCCATTAATGTCTAAACCGCCTGCAACAAAAGAGTACACCCCTAAGGGAAAAAATGTCCAAATTGGGCCCAAGGAGTCAATATTTTGTGTGGCCTCCCATTATTTTCCAGCACTAGCCTAACCCTCTTAGGCATGAAATTCAGAGCTTCACAGGATGCCACTGGAGTCCTCTTCCACTCCTCCATGACAACATCACAGAGCTGGTGGATGTTAGAGACTTTGCAATCCTCCACCTTCTGTTTGAGGATGCCCCACCGATGCTCAATAGGGTCTAGAGACATGCTTGGCCAGTCCATCACTTTTACCCTCAGCTTTAGCAAGGCAGTTGACACCTTGGAGGTGTGTTTGGGGTAGTTATGTTGGAATACTGCCCTGCGGCCTCTGCTTCAGTATGTCACGTTACATGTTGGCATTCATGGTTCCCCCAATGAACTGTGGCTCCCCAGTGCCAACAGCACTCATGTAGACTCAGACAATGACACTCCCACCACCATGCTTGACTGTAGGCAAGACACATTTGTCTTTGTACTCCTCACCTTGTTGCCATCACACACCCTTTTCACCATCTGAACCAAATAAGTTTATCTTGGTCTCATCAGACCACAGGACATGGTTCCAGTATTCCATGTCCTTAGTCTGCTTGCCTTCAGCAAACTGTTTGCAGGCTTTCTTGTGCATCATCTTTAGAAGAGGCTTCTTTCTTGGATGAAAGCCATGCAGATCAATTTGATGCAGTGTTCGGCGTATGGTCTGAGCACTGACAGGCTGACCTCCCACAGCTTCAACCTCTGCAGCAATGCTGGCATCACTCATATGTCTATTTCCCAAAAACAACCTATGCATATGACGCAGAGTACGTGCACTCAAAATCTTTGGTCGACCCTAGCGAGGCCTGTTCTGAGAGGAACCTGTTCTGTTAAGCCGCTGTATAATTTTGGCCACTGTGGTGGAGCTCAGTTTCAGGGTTTTGTCAATCTTCTTATAGCCTAGGCCATCTTTGTGCAGAGCAACAATTCCTTTTTTCAGATCCTCAGAGAGTTCTTTGCCATGAGGTGCCATGTTGTACTTCCAGTGAACAGTAAGAGAGAGCGACAACACCAAATTTAACACACCTGCTCCCCATTCAAACCCGAGACCTTGTAACACAAACGAGTCACATGACACGGAGGAGGAAAAATGGCTAATTGGACCCAATTTGGACATTTTCACTTAGGGGTGTAGTCACTTTTGTTGCCAGCGGTTTAGACATTAATGGCTGTGTGTCAAGTTATTTTGAGGGGAAAGCAAATTTACACTGTTATACAAGCTGTACACTCACTACATTGTAGCAAAGTGTCATTTCTTCAGTGGCATCACATGAAAAAGATAATAAAATATTTAGAAAAAATGTAAGAGATGTACTCACTTTTGTAAAAATACTGTATATAATGACATCTCAGGAATTAACCCTTATTAAGTTACTGAAATGTCACGTTTAACCCATCAAGTTAAAAAAATAAAGAATGTAAAAACTAAAATTAGCCACAATACACTATATGAATAAACCGAAGAAGATGCAGGTCTACGTCTATGTTTGAATGCTTCCTATTCTGTGATTTGCATAGTAAAGTAATGTGACACATTATTGTTCCCATGCTGAAGTACCCATTTAACCATAAAGTCTAGCTAAGCAATGGATTTGTATTAGACGTAAAAGTTGCCTGCTAATATGCTGCATAATCCAGTGCACTGTGCTAACCGTAATTGAATTTGAGCCTGTCTTTGCATTAGCTAGACGACATTTCTAAGCAGGATACAAAAGGTGGGTGTAAAGTGGTTTTATAGAACACATATTAGTTACATTTACTGGTATAGCATTCTTAAAATATATTTTATATTTTTTATGTGTTAAAAACCAAACCAAGCATACTGCAATATACTATGGATTTTTGTGGCATTTTAAAACTTTAGGATATTATCCTGAAAATAAAATTATTCCCACACTTCATATTCCCGATATGTGCCTTCTGTAACATGTACTTGTATGAAAACGTATACTGTTCCCTTTGCATTGCTTCTTTTGTGTAAAATCCCTGGTGTTCCTGCCAGTCCCTCTGCTTTCCTATTAAAAAAAAGACCACACTATGCAGGAGAGCACACTGTGGTCAGTTCTCTAGCTGTGCTGGGAACTCTGTGTACTCTCCTCCAATAGTCAGACTTGTCCAGCAATTCACTGGGAAGCTTAGTGTGCTATTGATTCTCCTCCCCAAGCTCGTGTGCAGATGAGAACAGAGGGAATGTGATCACTTATAAAAAAAGTAAAAGGAATTGAAAATGTTGCCTTTAATTTCAATTTTAAAACTGAATGGGTTGTTTTACAATCATTTTAAGAATTTCCTGTAACATGTCAGGTCTCATATCTTGTGCAGCCACTTCTGGGTTTTACATACATATATAAACTTCAAGCAGGACTAGTTGTCAACACTTAAGTATAATGACACTGTGCACTCCCCGAGCTAACAACGTTGTTTTACTGCCTAGCAAAGCACCCGCAACCAAAGTCTCTGCTTCATCTCAAGGGTGGATAAAAAATATATATATATATATATATATATATATATATATATATATATATATATATATATATATATATATATATATATATATATATATATACACACACACACACACACACACACACATATATATATATATATATATCAAATTTTCTTTATTTAAAATCACTTTTTTTTTTTTAGAATCAATTTTTTGGATTTTTATTTTAATGAAATGCTTTTGGAGTAAAAATCGAAAGATATTTTTCTATTTAAGATGCATTAATTTAGTTTATTCAGCATGAACTGGAGCTTAGTTACAGTATATAGCATGAGGATGTATATTCTGAAATATTTTCATTTTTGGTACTAGTTCTACAGCCCGTTTTTTTAAAAAGTCAGTGAACATAAGGCCTAATAAGTATTTTGCGGGTACAAGGACTGTGGTATAGGTGTGCAGTGTATACAGTAGGCACAGATTTTGTTCAATCCTCCCCCCTCCCCCCCATTGTTCGCCGTGGCACACTATGTGCACCGCAGAACTTTTTTTGTTCTTTCCCAGGGTACCCCATGTCTATAATAATCCTAGTCTTGCTCACATTTTGTCATGCTGTTTTGACTTTTTAATTGTAAAGCCAGGCAGATTAGATGTTACGAGTATTGTTACATTTTGTTTGCACTGGTTAAAGGCTAATAATTGTCTTGGGTTTATAAAAGTTTCTGTAATATTTCAGATTGTCAGAAAAAAATAAAGTTTTTTATTAGTAAACTGTTCATGTTTTGTCATTAAAAAGTCATGAGGGGTTGACAGCATTGTAGTTAAGACTGGCACCAACGCTTTGGCGAACTCCCAAGGAGCTGTGACCAAGCCAAAAGGTAAGACTGAGGAACTGGCATGGCTCCTCCCATACTGGAAAAAAATCAATAACCGCAGGTATCACTGGTAATTGAGCTGGCTGTCCACAACTGTGGAAGTGGCTTTGGCCATGAGCAGGGGCCACACCCTGGGTTTGCTTATGTTCCTCAGTGGTGAGGATACAAAAACAGCGTCTTCCAATAAATGAAAGCAAAAAGGTAAATGAGTTGTTTTAATTATTATTTTCCTCAATACAAGTCTTTTATTCCCACAATTTTGGTCAATTTTCTTTATAGTTTTCCAACTTTTTTTTTTTTTTTTTAAATACCGTTGTGGCTTCTGCTTACCTCCTGCCAAGTACATGTTCTACATGTGCACCTATGCCACCTGCTTGACGAAAGGCAGAATGCAGCACAGACATGTTTAATTGTGTCTGTGTACATCCCAAGGAGGCAAGTTTTAATCATGTTGCTTGCACTGGCACAGTGCCTTGGTGACCAGTTTCTACACATTCCATGTCAAACTTTTGTTCCCTGGTCTGCAATTCTTGCCACTATTGGAGGTAACGTCCATCTTTTGCATTCTCCTATTAACGTGGCCAGGGCTTTTTTTCTTTGGAAAATAGGTACAGGAACTCAATCACTCTCCCTCCTGTCTCTTACAAACACCCTCCAAAATTGTATCAAATAGTGGGTGTAGTTACATTTCACAAACAGTGGGAGGGTCTTAACATTGTTAATTACCAGGAGTGCATTATGTACAGAGTGCAGAGTTCATGGAGGGGGGTTACACACAGACTGCAGAGTATGTAAATAGTGAAGCGTTCAGAGGTGTGCTGCATACAGAATGCAGAGTTTAGAGGTGTGCTACACACAGTGGGCAGAAGTCAGCCTTCTTCCACAGCTGCCTACCTCTGAACCCCCATGCACATCTCACATTTACCCCTCTTCAGCTCTGACCTCTGCATGTAACCCCCCTCTACTATACCATCTACTCCCCATCTGCTTAAAAGCTCAACCATCTTCCACATGTCTTATTTTTGTTGCTGTATTAAGTTGAAGCACCTAGCCAGCTCCAATACCTCCCAGCATACTGTAGTTAGCTCCACCTATCTTACTTGCAGGGAGATCATCTAGTGGTGATGTTGGCATTTGCACTGCACCCCATTTACCTGCATCTCCCCTGTCCGCATCCTCCACTCAGTGGGAGACACTCAAGAGATCTGATCTGTGGGAGCTGTTGGGCAACAAGCCGTCACTTGTAAGCATAGAAGCCAGACTTTTGTGTTTTCAAGTAATAGTGGTCAGCAGGTAGCAGAGGACCTGAGCCAGAGGTGATGGAACCAAGTTCCACCAAGTTCCAGCTGAAAAAAAAAGCCTTGAATGTGGCTACTAATTGCTATTAATCTCTGCATGTTTTACCATGCTGTCAGTATGCTACCTCTGTTTTTAATCTTCGTTCTTGTTTATTGGTTAAACATTTGCCTGTTGATGTCTGTTTATAAGCAGTTCCAAATGTAACGTAAATAAAAAATACAAAAAGACTTCCATATTTTACAAACTCAAATAATTTTTCCATATTTTTATTTCTGCAATGTTTTTGCTTTAGTTTTTCTAAAAAAAAAAATTCATTTTTTCCCATTTGTCTACTCCATGTCTTTTAGTTTAGTTGCTTAACATTGGATATAGCATTTTTGCACCTTTAAGGGGTATGATCATTTGCCTCCCCTTTTACTTTAATGTCACTTTTCTTCTCCCCTTCCTTTCACTTCTCATGGTCTTTGGGATCTGAACATCACATATTTGGACATATTTGGCAAAATTTGCTTTGGAAGGCAAATACTATGTGTGCTGTCTATGTTTGCAAGCTTTCCTTCAATTTAACAAACATTTACATTGCAAGTCACCAAAATTATTAAAATGTAGCAAAAGAAAATAATGCTTTGAACAGTCCATATAGAGCAGCACATCAACTAAAACTCAGTGTTACAAGTTGTATTATATATTTTTGATGTCTAACAGGAGTTCATAGTTCTCTGTGTAAAAATGAGTGAACATCCTATAATTTAGGCAATTTACAGATTACAGGTTCAGAATGACCTTGTAGCCCCATACAATTGCTCATCCACAGTGCTGGATTAGAGTGGGAGAGAAATGTCATAACTGTATTTAAGGAATTTACCATAACAATGAAAAGCAGGGTATGCATGCATAATGTTAGCCATCGTGAGAGTCAGTTTGTATGGTGAAGGAATACACATTTTGTAGTTTCTTTTTTTCTTTCACAGAGTGATCTATAGCAGTAGTAGAGTAATTTACTCACCCACAAACATGACACTTGTATTCTCTCATTCCGAGATGTCGCTTCACATGGTTTCTGGCATCTCCTAGCTGAGCTGCTGCAAAGTGGCATATCTTGCACTTAAATGGCTTTGATCCTAAAAAAATAGAAAAAAAAAAAGGTGAATTGAACCATACACATATTGGAATATAGTTGTATGTTTTTAAGTGCAAATTCCAAACCGAAAACTATATGTCAACCATTGCTTAGTGGTTCCTGTGTTTTTTATTTTATAATTATTTTAATATTAAAGTTTAAAGCCCTCATTCACACCGGTTTAATTTCTAATGTGATTTGACAGCTCCAAATCGCATGACAAGTCAGACCTCATTGCCAGCAATAGAACTATTCAAATTAGAGCAACTCTTGTCACAGTGACTTTAAAAAAGATCCTGCACTACCTTTTCCCCGATTTCATTGCGACTTGCATAGACTCCTGTTAAACAAAGCCGCAATGAAATCAGGAGGTGTAAATCGCACTGATCTGCGGCTTTGAAATTGCACTAATGTAGCTCAATTTCTAAGCCACACTGGTGTGAACCAGCGCTAAGGGACACATTTTTAAAAAATAAATAAAATAAAAAAAACTCTACTGCTTTAGTATACAACTGAGGAGTCAACAGTAGTGACACTTTAAACTTTTGTATCCCAGATATAGGCAAGCAATGTAATGAAATGTCACTTAGGAAAGAAGAAAGTTCATACAAGACTACAAGAAACCAACTTAAACTGAGGCTACAATGACGCCGGGGGGGGGGGCGGGTGTTGGTGATAAAGCGCCGCTAGTTTTAGCAGTGATTTTCAGCCACTAGCAGGGTGCGTTTAACCCCCACTAGCGGCTGAAGAAAGGGTTAAAAGTGCCACTGCTGAAGCGTTTTGCAGGCGCTTCGGCAGCGTTGCCCATTGATTTCAATGGCAGGGGCAGTTTAGGAGCGGTGTATACACTGCTCCTGCACCAACCCAAAGATGCTGCTTGCAGAACTTTTTTCCCCATCCTGCAAGCACACCGCCCCAGCGTGAAAGCAATTAGGCTTTCACACTCTGTAATAAGTATTATTGGGGAAAAAAAACACCAAGGCTTACAGAATGTACAGTCCATTTATCCATAGTGCACAAAGAAAATAAGGACCCAAAAGTTGGCTGTCCAGCATAGGATGACTTTTCTTACAACGATTAGTCGTGTACGCCACAAATCTGGCCTTTATAGAAGAGTGGCAAGAAGAAAGGCATTGTTGAAAGAAAGCCATAAGAAGTCCGTTTGCAGTTTGCGAGAAGCCACGTGGGGGACCCAGCAAACATGTGGAAGAAGGTGCTCTGGTCAGATGAGACCAAAAACGCTTTGTGTGGCAGAAAACTGACACTGCACATCACCATGAATACATGAATTTTTTTCAGCAGGGACAGGGAAGTTGGTCAGAATTGATGGGAAGATGGATGGAGAAATATTCAGGGCAATCTTAGACGAAAACCTGTTGGAGTGCAAAAGACTTGATTGGGGCAGAGGTTTCCCTTTCCAGCAGGACACAGACCCTAAACATACAGCAAGATTTACAATGGAATGGTTAATATCAAAGCATATTCATGTGTTAGAATGGCCCAAAGTCCAGACCTAAATCCAATTGGGAATCTGTTGCAAGATATGAAAACTGCTGTTCACAGACGCTCTCCATCCAATCTGACAGATCTTGAGCTATTTTGCAAAGAAGAATGGGCAAATGTCACTCTAGATGTGCAAAGCTGGTAGCGACATTCCCCAAAAAAGACTTGCAGCTGTAATTGCAGCGAAAGGTGGTTCACCAAAGTATTGACTTGGGGGGGGGGGGGCTGAATACAAATGCATGCCACACTTTTCACATATTTATTTGTAAAAAAAAAAAAATTAAAAACATTTATAATTTTCCTTCCACTTCACAATTACGTGACACTTTGTGTTGGTCTATCACATAAAATCTAAAAAAAATGCATTTATGTTTTTGGTTGCAACGTGACTAAAAAAAAAACCGGAACATCTCATGGGGTAAGAAAACGTTTTCAAGGCACTGTATGTACAAAATTTATATAGAAATTCTTTGTACATCCAATGACTGGAAAATGTAGTTTATTCGTCAAAATTTCACTTGCTGTTAATATTCAATTTTGGGATGACTGGACTTTATTGAACGAAAACCACAATCCCTGTTGAAATTTCTTCAGCAATTGTCAGTTTGACCTTCCTAATGATTAGAAACCCGACATACATTTTTAAAATTAAAAATTTTGAACAAAATTGTACTAATGTACAGCAGTAAGCATTCTCTGTAGTTGACAAGACAGATAACAGGACTTTCAGTATAAAATGAACAGTTCTGTTTTCAAGAACACCATCTTAACTTTGAGAAAAGATAGCTTTACTATAGGGGTTTCGTTTAACAAATGGTTGTTCACACTGATGTAAATTTATTGTGAATTTGATGAGTTACAAAAAGCCTAGATTTGCATGTCATTGTGTCATTCACATCTATGCTTTGCCAATGCGATGCAGCAACAAACAGGGTCCTATGCACGTTTCAATGGATTGTGGTGCAATTTTCCTTTCCATAGACATTAATGGAAACCAGCATGAAAATCGCATTCTTGTGCTCAGATGTGTGTGAATACCACTTTTACTGTGTACACATTTACATATTTTCCCCCTTGCAGAAATTGCAGCAGCAGCCAATCCCATCCGAATACTCATAAAATTCTCATTACAATCTTTAGTGCAAAATCGCACTGAACTCCAGCAAAAATCTGCATGAGAAATGCACCCATTCGCATCACATAAATGTGAACTTAGACTAAATGCAACATTCCTCAACCCCTCACAGCAGGTCACAAATACACCTGTAGTGAAGGTTTGGTAAATGGCATATTTGTTGCTTTATAAATATACTCCTAAAGCCTGATACACACACACACACCAAAAATTGGCCAGTTCTGCAGTAGTATTCGATAGCACTTGCAGCCATTAGCTGCAAGAGCTAAACCAGTATATTCTTGTGGGGGAATCAGAAAACAATGTCTCAGCAGCAGGGATTCCTGCATCAACAAGCTTACTTTTTGTTTCAATCAACCTGCTATGTGTACCTAAAAAAAACTGTGGGGGTTATTTACTAAAGGCAAATCCACTTTGCACTACAAGTGCAAAGTGCACTTGAAATTGCACTTGAAAGTTCAGTCGCTGTAGATTTGAGGGGGATAAAGCAAGTAAAAAAAAACACACAAACAGCATTTTAGCCTGCACATGATTGCATAACAAAATCAGCAGAGCTTCCCCTCATTTCAGATCTACCCATCGGATCTACAGGGACTGCACTTTCAAGTTCACTTTGCACTTGTAGTGTAAAGTGGATTTGCCTTTCGTAAATAACCCAGTGTGTGTACCCAGGGGTTTAGGCTACATTTAGATGTGATTAGCACAGCATGAGATTTTCAGTGGCAGTAATCTGAACTCCTGCATCTGGAATGACAAGTGTGTGCAAACAGCCACAGCTATTGGAAACTGTTAGCACAGAGTGGTTACATGCATTGATCAAAATGCACCCAGACATTATCACTAGGGGTGCAACGGATCAAAAAACTCACGGATCAGATCGATCCTCGGATCAGGAGTCACGGATCGGATCATTTTTGGATCAGCAAAAAAAAAAGACAAATCTTGCTACACCCACCAGAGTTTAGGCCGCGTACACACGATCGAAAAAACGAAAAAATGTATTGCCATTTATTATAGCATTCAGGGTGGGCATTACAATAATTGGATTTTTAAATAAAAACTGTGTGGCACGCTTTTCCGACCAGCTGCTGCTTATACACTCAAACACTAGTACTGTAGTCATTGGCAATTGTAATATAGCCTCCTCCAAATAGCTTTGCTGCATGTTAGACATCTGCTCTGCATCTTCTCTTAACATGTCTTGTCTCTGCCCACCATCTTTAATACCTGGCTCCCCTCACCTATCCAGAACTTTCCCTGTTTGCAGCTCCACGTCCTGGTTTTACAGGAAGCTACATGCCAGAGCCCAGTGCACAGCGTGACACGCCTCCTCAGCACGCTGACCAGAGAACACAGCGCGCTGAGGTGGGTCATGCTGGGCTCTGGCAAGCACACTGGGTGGAGCAAGATGGCCGCCGCTCCGGAGCTAGGCCGAAGCCGGGGACTTTCCTAGGCAGAGTCTCCGGAGCGCTCCGCGGATCGCGGGGTGTGCCGATCCGAACAGGGTGACCCGTTTGGATCACGGATCGGTGACGATCCGTTGCACCCCTAATTATCACTGCAGTTAGCCGCTGGCTGTGCAAACAGTCACAAATAACTGTGGCCACTGTCAGCTTGTGATTGTTTTGTATGGGCCAAGCAGCTGAAGCGATTCGTACACACCTGAAATTCCCGACAAAGCAATTCAAAGATTTGTGCTGCTGGAAATAGCAAGATGTGCTGAATGTAGCCTTAAAAAGCATTGTTAGTACGTATATTACCCTATTATTTTGCCCATTTAAAATGGTGCAAAAACTGACAGCGGCTAACTGCACGTTATTGGTGCGTTTTGTACACCGGTATTATTTTTTTTTTTATTTAATTGATTGCACTGTGTCTTTTTTTCCCCCCCAGCAGCTTTTTTTTTATAGATTTTTTTTTCACACCTGCCAGCGCGGTTTCTTTTTTTTTTCCCACAAAGAACGGATTCTATTACAAATGTGTACATGTTGCTTGGCTATTGCAGTATGAAGTGGTGGAAGGCTTGGTCTAACCCAGGGGTGCCCAACCTTTTGAAGGCTGAGGGCCACTTAACCACTTAAGGACCGCCGCATGTACATTTACGTCGGCAGAATGGCACCGACAGGCACATCAACGTATATATACGTTGGTGCCTTGAGGGGGTTCGGGGGTCCCCCCCCCCCGTACATGCGGCGGTTCCTTTAGCTCCGGGAGCGATCCGAGATGAGGGGGCGGCTATTCGTTTTCAGCCACCCCCTCGCGATCGCTCCCAGCCAATGCGCGCGCCCCCCGCCTCTTCCTGTGCTAAGTGTAAACACAGGAAGAGGGAAGTGCTGTGTTCCTCCTCGTGTCGGTCTTTTCGTCCGACGCCGAGGAGAGAACACATCACCAAGTAAGTTGCACCAAGCACCACACTGACACAGGGTCACATAGGCACACTTAACCCCTTCCTGTCACCGCCGATCACCCCCCCCCCCCCAGTCCACTGTAACATTGTGTCACTAAATGCAGTTATCAAAAAAAAAATGATTACTGCATTTAGTGTCAGTGTTACAGTTAAAAGTGTCAGGGCAGTTAGTCTTAGCCCCCTTTAGGTCTAGGGTAGCCCCCTACCCCCCCCCCTAATAAAGGTTTAACCCCTTGATCACAGCCCTAGTTAACCCTTTCACCCCCTATTGCCAGTGTCACTAAGCGATCGATTTTCTGATCGCTGTATTAGTGTCACTGTTGCCGCTAGGCAGTTAGTTTTTTTTGAGGTTCGCCGCCAGGTTCTATAGCGCTAGGTACTCCCATAAATAAAGTTTTTAACCCCTGATTGCCCCTAGAGTTAACCCTTTCACCAGTGATCACCATATAAGTGTCAGTGGTGACGCAGGTTAGCCAGTTAGTTATTTAGGTTTTTAGAAAGCGTTAGGTACCCCCATATATTACCTAATAAAGGTTTTAACCCCCTGATTGCCCCCTAGTTAACCCTTTCACCAGTGATCACCGTATAAGTGTTACGGTTGACGCTGGTTAGTTAGTTTGCTGTTTATAGCATCAGGGCACCCGCCGTATATAACCCAATAAAGGTTTAACCCCCTGATCGCCCGGCGGGTGATATAAAATAAAATGTTTGCGTCAGTCAGGGTCTGCGTCGTCCCAGGCAGCGTTAGGTTAACGCTTACACCCACTCGCAAAGCATACATCCCCCTTAGTGGTATAGTATCTGAACGGATCGATACCTGATCTGATCAGATCTATACTAGCGTACCCAGCAGTTTAGGGTGCCCAAAAACGCATTGTTAGTGGAATCAGCCCAGATACCCGCTAGCACTTGCGTTTTGCCCCTCCGCCCAGCCAAACCCACCCAAGTGCAGTATCGATCGATCACTGTCACTTCAAAAACACATCACACACAACTGCAGCGTTCGCAGAGACAGGCCTGATCCCTGCGATCGCTAACAGTTTTTTTGAAGCGTTTTCTACATTTGCCTTTCTATAGCCAGGTGCTTTTTTTACCCGTGAATCATCACCAGTCTACGACTAAATTTAGAGCCCAAAATGTCAAAGCGAATGTACACTGGTGAAGAGGCTGTTAGGATCCTGTGCATGTCGTCAGATGATAATGAGGAGGAGGTCACGCATCTGACAGATTCGGGCTCAGAATACGATCCTGTTTACGACAGCGGCTCCATGTCAGATAGCTCTGACGAGTGGTGGTCCCTGCTAAGGCCAGGCGTACCTGACCCCGTTCTGAGGTTGTTGAGGAGCAAGAACCGCAGGACCCTTGCATGGAGCAGAGAGCGAGTACTAGCGCCGCTATTCCTTTTGGTGGATTGGCAAGCACCAGCGGCCTAGTACACCCTGGTCGTTCATCCAGCACTGCAGTATCACGTGGTGACGTGGCGAGTCCCATAAGTGCAGTTCAAGCTGGCGAGGTGGCAAGCACAAGTAGTGTCCCGCTGCCACCAAGAAGAAGAAAAAGACAGGCCCGTCGTGCCCATAGTGCCCTTCCTGCAGAATTCGCCTATCCTGATTGGGTCCCCACCACTTCTGCAGAACCCGTACTTCCCCCATTCACTGGCCAACCCGGAATTCAGGTGGATACAGCGAATTTTACGCCACTTGATTTTTATTCGCTGTATTTCACGGAAGATCTCTATAGATCTATTGTGGACCAGAGTAATTTGTATGCTGGTACCTACATCGCCGCTAATACCCAGTCCGTCCTTGCCAAAGAATGGAGACCTCTTACGGTTTCCGAATTTAAGACCTTTCTGGGCCTTACCCTCAATATGGGCATACATCCATTTCCTCAATTGCGCATGTATTGGTCCACACATCCAATTGACCAAATGCCCATATTCTCTGCTCACATGGCCAGGAAACGATAGGAGATGATCCTGCGGTTCCTGCATTTCAGTGACAATGCACTTTGTCGTCCACGTGGAGACCCTGAATTTGACCGGCTCTACAAAATTCGGCCCCTCATAAACCATTTCAATGAACGTTATGCAGCCTTGTTTAATCCCCAGCAAGTTGTATGCGTTGACGAGTCCCTGATTAAATTTGCTGGCCGCTTGTCTTTCAAGCAGTTCCTTCCCAGCAAGCGTGCCAGATACGGGGTCAAGCTCTATAAGCTTTGTGACAGGGCAACAGGCTACACATGGAGCTTTAGGGTTTATGAGGGCAAAGATAGTGAGGTAGAGCTGGAAGGATGCCCAGATTACATGGGGAGTGCTGGCAAGATTGTTTGGGACTTGGTGTCACCCTTATTCGGGAAAGGGGTACCACTTGTATGTGGACAATTATTACAGCAGCGTGCCACTTTTTAGTCACTTGTTTGATCATCAGATTGGAGCATGTGGCACCGTGCAACCTAATCGCCGGGGCTTTCCCCAGCGGCTTGTAGATGCCCGTCTTAAGCTGGGGGCGAGAGCCTGCTGCAGATGTAATAATTTGCTCGCTGTGAAGTGGCGGGACAATAAGAATATTTTCATGCTTACCACCCTTCACGCAGACACGACAGTACAAATTCATACCGCGACTGGTGTTGTGGAGAAACCCCTCTGTGTCCACAAATATAACCAAAATATGGGAGGGGTGGACCTCAACGACCAGTTGATGGCGCCGTATCATATTGCCCGTAAATTGAGACGCTGTTACAAAAAAGTGTCTCTACATTTATTGACTCTACTGAATGCTTTTGTCTTATACAAAACTTCAGGACAGAACGGACCCTTCCTCCAATTCCAGAAGGATATCGTCACAGAACTCTGTTCTGCACCTCACCATCCCCTACCAAATGCAGTAAGCCGACTGCATGAGAGGCATTTTATATATGCCCTCGAGAGTTCCCCCAACCCAAAAAGCCCCCCAAAGAAGATGTCGTGTCTGTAGCAAGCGTGGATTTAGGTGTGACACCCGTTATTTTTGTCCCCGATGTCCTGCCGATCCTGGTCTTTGTATTGGCAAATGTTTTGAACGCTTCCACACACTAGTGAAGTATTAGCGTAGGGCAAAACATATCACAGGCTAGGCACACGTACACAGGGTCTCCCAAGATGCTGTCGCATTTTGAGAGACCCAAACCTGGAACCGAAAAGTTGAACAGTTACAAAAAAAAAGTGTTTAAAAATAAAAAGGAAAAAGTAAAAAAACACAAAAAAAATATAAAATAAAAAAAACAAAAATAGTTGTCGTTTTATTGTTCTCTCCCTCTCTATTCTCACTCTATTGTTCTGCTCTTTTTTACTCTATTTTATTCTGCAAAGTTTTATTGTTATGTTTTTTCATGCTTGCTTTTCAGGTATGTAATTTACTTTACTGTTTTCAGGTACGCCATTCAGCTGTTGCGCGGACTTATTTATCTTCACAGCAACAGCGTTTGCTCCCACGATATATATAAAGCCGTGACTCCAGTGCTGTAGGAGGTGATTTCACCACCACAGTTAAAAAAAGAGCATATATACCGAAGCATGGGGGCATTAGGGGCGGAGGAGCGATTTTGCTCCTAATGCCGCGTACATACGGTTGACATTCCTACGGAGGCTTTCCCGTGGAAAAGTCTGACCATGTGTACACGGCATAGATAAGTCCAACCGTGTGTACACAGCATAACTTTTTTGCGGGAGGATGCCCCCATGCTTCGGCATATATATATATTAGGCACAGGTTGCGTTAAATGTTTTATTTTTTACTATGTTTTTTTTATTGGTATTTGCTTTGCAGGTATGGTATGATCTTACTGTTATACTGTAATGTTACTTTGTTTTAATGTTAACCATCATTTGCTTAGCAGGTACGCCATTCAGTTGCAGCGCGGATTTATTTAGCGTGACAGCAACAGCGTTTGCTCCCACGATATATATAAAGCTGCGACTCCAGGGGGGAGGGGAGGCTTTAAGATATGAAGAAATATAGGTGTGTAGGGAGGATACGCAGTGAGTAGAGGCGCCCACCATAAAGTGAATGAGAGTTTTGAGAGTTAGGTGCATCCCTTCCTTAAGTAGTAAGAAGGGAGGGTGGGGTATGTTAGATACTAGACCTATAAAAGAGATTTGGGTCAGTAAAATAGGGGATAGAAGAAATTCCTCTCCACTCCCATCCGGGAATGGATGGAGGAAGCTACAAGAGAAGGGAGTGGGGAGGGGTAGGGTGGGTAGGGTGGGGGGAAGGGGAATGAATGTGGAAGTGAAGAGGAAATGGGAAGTCAATGGTGTGATTTAGGTACCCAAGAGGTATCACTTAAAAGAATGACGTGGCATAGTGTACAATGGAAGTATAAATCCCACATATATACTAGATACCATGCCTGGGAAGGACAACTGTTTTTCGATACTATCCTGGAATGTTCGAGGACTGAATTCAAAGTATAAACGTGCATTAATGTTTCAGTATATAAAAAAAAATTCTCCCCAGTTGGTCGTACTACAGGAGACACACCTATTGGGGAAAAAATTGATAACGTTAAAAAAAAAACTGGATACAGAAAACATACCACTCCACGTATTCTTCGTATGCTAGAAGGGTGTCGATCCTAGTGAATAAATCTTTTATAGGAGAAATAGAGAAGGCCCATATAGATGTAAACGGAAAATATGTTATTCTAGTCTATAAGATAGGTAAGCAGAGATATGTAACAGCTGCCGTATATATTCCACCTCCATTCTCTGTGGCAGTACTGAATGAGATAATGGAAAACACTATTCAGTATATGCCAGCGAGACTGATATTAATAGGAGATTTCAATGCTATCCTATCACCAGAGTTGGACAGACCAAAACCCCCTAAACAACATTCAACAGAACTATATAACTGGGCACAGGAAATGGGGGTAACAGAAGTTTGGCGATGGAAGAATCCGGGAGAAAGGGGATACTCGTGCTTTTCCACCTCTTACAAGACGGCCTCTAGAATAGACTTGGCATTTACGGATTCCTTGATGTTAGCAGATATTGAGGAGGCCAAATACCTACCAAGTGGTCTGTCAGATCATTCTCCCCTATTTTTGTCAGTATGTATTCCAACTCCTAAAAATGCGTCATTGTGGAGGCTAACTCCACAATGGGTAGAACACCCAGAAATAGGAGAGAAAATGGAATAATGGGGGAATACTGGGAAAACAACGCAGGATCAGCCTCGGTAGGGATGGTATGGGATGCGTTTAAAGCCTACATAAGAGGGCAATATATATCAAATATTTCAACAGTTAATAAAAAACAGAGGAAGAAGGAACAGGAATTAAAAACACAGATTGACATACAAAGGGAGAGATATGGGCAGGAACCCAGTAGCATCAACTTTGATGAAATGATGGCAGCATGTAGAAACCTTCATCTTCACATAGAAGAAATAAGATTGGAAATGCATAAAAATAGACAGAATATTTTTGAACAGGGAGATAGGGGGGGTAGATTCCTGGCTAGGTTGGCACAACAAGAACACCAAGCCACAATTATATCAGAGTTTGAAGATTTAAATGGACAGATAGTAAAAGAACCCAAAAAGATACTGTAGGCCTTCAGAGAGTATTATAGTGGGCTCTACACCTCCTCTCTCCCGTCTGGCTCCTGCCCGGAGGAGATGGCGGGCCTTCTAGACCGGATTGCCTTGGGGTGGTTGTCAGATGGGGAGAGGAGAGAATTGGTCAGGCCTATAGGGGTGGAGGAGATTATAGAGGTTATACGAACATCCTCGGGAGGAAAGGCACCAGGCCCAGATGGAATTCCTGTGGAATTATATAAGAGATATGGAGTATTAATAGCCCCCAAACTAGCAGAAGTATTCACAAGCGGGCTAATGCAGGGAGCCCTGCCGGATTCTATGAGAGAGGCACACATAACATTAATATATAAGGAAACAAAAGACCCAAAGATATGCTCATCATATAGGCCAATTGCATTATTAAATACAGATTTAAAAATACTGACAAAAATATCAACATCCAGAATACAGCCACTGCTTAGGAACATAATAGACTCGGACCAAACAGGATTTATGCCACAAAGGACAACAGATATCAACCTACGGAGGCTTTACACAAATATACATACACACCATATGCATGAGGGATCAAGGACAGTGGCCTCTTTAGATATTGAGAAGGCCTTTGATACGGTGGAATGGCCGTTTCTTTGGGAAATACTTAGAAGGATGGGATTCCCTTTAATATTTATCAAATGGATACAAACAATATATGAAAGGCCAATGTCCGCAGTGAAACTAGGGGGGAAACTGTCATCTTTTTTTCAATTATATAGAGGCACGAGGCAGGGCTGCCCTCTCTCTCCGATGCTCTTTGCAATCGCAATAGAGCCAGTGGCAGAGGCTCTCAGGACCACACCCAATATTCAGGGACTTCGGGTAGGGGGGATGGAGGAGAGGGTAGCCCTGTATGCCGATGACATGTTGCTTTTTTTGAGAGATGCAGGTCCATCACTGGAAGGGGCTCTAGAATTATTAAATACATATTCGATATATACAGGGCTCAAAGTAAATTGGAGTAAATCAATATTATTTCGGATAGATCAAGGAGCACCAAAAACCGCTGCTCCAAATACGCTATTAAAATGGGTGTCAGAATTTAAATACTTAGGCATTAAAATATCTAGACAGATTGAAGATTTTCGAAAATTAAATTTAGACCCGGAGGTACAGGAGCTTGGGAAGAGAATAAAGATCTGGGCAACACTGCCTTTGTCACTACTGGGACGCATAAACCTGGTGAAAATGAAGGTGCTGCCAAAGTTTTTATATGCCTTCAGAAATTCTCCACAGTGGCTCCCAAAAAGCTTTTTTACACAGCTACATGGAATGCTCTCTGCATTCATATGGGCTAATAAACCAGCTAGAATCAAATTAAGTACACTCATGAGACCGGAAGGGCAGGGGGGATTAGCTTTCCCAGACTTCCATAAATACTATACAGCGGCACAGTTAGTGACAGCAGGGAGGTGGTTAAACTCGGATGGGTATGACTCAGCTACGATGTTGGAAGCTACAGTGGTCCAATCGGTGGAAGCATTGCAAAGATTACTGTATAGGGGTATTAAAACCAGGAGAGATTTAACGCCAGCAATGAGAACAACAGTAAAAATATGGAAAGCGGTCATAGGAAGAGAGAGGGGGAAAAATAATAATAATCTATCCCCAAATACCCCCCTGTGGAGGAACCCGGAATTACCACATTTAGATCTGGTTCAGGACCCGGGAGCCTGGGCTAAATATGGGGTAAATAAACTCTCACAGTTGATACAAGAGGGAAAGTTTCTATCATATGTGGAGATGAGACAATTATGGAATATTCCCGAGAGTTACGAGTTTAGATACAGGCAGCTTAGACATGCCTTGGTGGCCCAGTTCCCAGAGGGGACTCCACAATTGATGGAATCAGATATAGAACAAATGATAAAAGGCGGGAAGAGGACAATGTCAAATTTCTATGGTTACCTGATAAATACTACACCTTATGATATGAGCAAATTAAGGGAGAATTGGAAGAGAGATGCCCGGGTTTAGGGAACTGGGAGGAAGTATGGAAATTCCCACTGAAGATTCTGGTATCCCTCCGGGACAAATTAATACAATATAAAATTGTACATAGAAGTCATTATACACCATACAAGTTGCATAAGATTTCACCAACTAACTCTCAGAATTGCTGGAGGTGTGTAGTTGCTCCAGGAGACTTCATGCACATATTTTGGCTCTGTCCCAAAATAGCAGTATTTTGGAGTGAGATTCTGAGAATGATAGCAAGAGTGACATCTGTAAGTCTGGAACAAGAAGTGGAGATCTGTCTCTTAGGATTAATACGGGGTAATGCTATCTCAAAAGAAAGAAAAACACAGATAGGCCTGCTGCTGTTCTATGCCAGGAAAGCAATAGTGCTAAACTGGAAAAAAACAGAAGCCCCCTCAATAGCACAGTGGAAGAACTTAGTAAACAGTAATCTGATATTATACAGAGAGACATACTGCAATAGAGGATATGGGGAGAAATATAGGAGAGTATGGGCAAACTGGATAGAGAACTCTACAACAGCGTCAGGATAAAGGGGGAGCCGGCGTAATAATCACACCATTGGGAGAGTGGGGAAGGGTGAAAGTAGAATGTAATGTGTTGTGTTGTACGGGATGGAAGGATGGTATGGATGTTTTGGAGATATAAAAAGTTAATGTTAATACTATTGAAGTAAAGGTAATTAAAATATAATGTATATGTATGATTTTATTTTTGTATGGAAAATGAGAAAATGTAAATAAAGAGATTTATATATAAAAAAAAAAAAAGCTGCGACTCCAACGCTGTAGGAGGTGATTTCACCACCACAGTCCAAAAAAGAGCATATATGCCGAAGCATGGGGGCATTAGGGTTGGAGGAGTGATTTTGTTCCTAATGCCGCGTACATACGGTTGACCGTCCTACGGAGGCCTTACCCATGGAAAAGTCTGACCATGTGTACACGGCATAGAAAAGTCCGACCGCGTGTACGCGGCATAACTTTTTTGCGGGAGGATGCCCCCATGCTTCGGCATATATAAATGGTGCATGTATGCCCATCATTAGAAGTGGGTGGATGAAGGGAGGTATTCTAATGGTGGGCATACCCACCGATCAATCCATATGTGGAATTACACCCCAAAATACATTCTGCTGCTTCTCCTGAGAACGGGGATACCACATGTGCGAGACTTTTTGGGAGCCTAGCCACTTACGGGACCCCAAAAACCAATCACCGCCTTCACTCTTTCTAATGGTGTAGATTTTTGATTTCACCCCTCACTACCTATCACAGTTTCGAAGGCCATAAAATGTCAAAATAGCACAAAAAAAAAACAAATGACCCCATTTTGGAAAGTAGACACCCCAAGGAAACTGCTGAGAGGCATGTTGAGTCCATAGATTTTTTTTTTTTATCCAAAGTGATTGAATAATGACAAAAAAAAAATCTAAAAGTTGTCACTAAATGATATATTGCTCACACATGCCATGGTTATATGTGGAGTTGCACCCCAAAATACATTCTGCTGCTTCTCCCGAGTACGGGGATACCACATGTTTGGGACTTTTTGTGAGCCTAGCCGCGTACGGGACCCCGAAAACCAAGCACCGCCTTCAGCATTTCTAAGGGCGCAAATTTTTGATTTCACTCCTCACTACCTATCACAGTTTCAAAGGCCATAAAATGCCAAAATAGCACAAACCCCCCCCCCCCCCAAATGACCCCATTTTGGAAAGTAGACACCCCAAGCTATTTGCTGAGAGGCATGTTGAGTCCATGGAATATTTAATTTTTTTGCCCCAAGTGATTGAATAATGACCAAAAAAATAAAAAATGTACAAAACATTGTCACTAAATGATATATTTCTCACACATGCCCTGGTTATATGTGGAATTGCACCCCAAAATACATTCTGCTGCTTCTCCTGAGTACGGGGATACCACATGTGTGGGACTTTTTGGGAGCCTAGCCGCGTACGGGACCCCAAAAACCAATCACCGCCTTCAGGCTTTCTAAGAGTGTAAATTTTTGATTTCACTCACACAAATCTTGAAGGCGGTGATTGGTTTTCGGGGCCCCGTACGCGGCTATGCTCCCAAAAAGTCCCACACATGTGGTATCCCCGTACTCAGGAGAAGCAGCAGAATGTATTTTGGGGTGCATTTTCACATATAACCATGGCATGTGTGAGAAATATATCATTTAGTGACAAAGTTTTGTAATTTTTTTTTTTAGGTCATTATTCAATGACTTGGGGCAAAAAAATTAAATATTCCATGGACTCAACATGCCTCTCAGCAAATAGCTTGGGGTGTCTTCTTTCCAAAATGGGGTCATTTGGGGGGGTTTTGTGCTATTTTGGCATTTTATGGCCTTCGAAACTGTGATAGGTAGTGAGGAGTGAAATCAAAAATTTGCGCCCTTAGAAATGCTGAAGGCGGTGCTTGGTATTTGGGGCCCCATACGCGGCTAGGCTCCCAAAAAGTCCCAAACATGTGGTATTCCCGTACTCAGGAGAAGCAGCAGAATGTATTTTGGGGTGCAATTCCACATATAACCATGGCATGTGTGAGCAATATATCGTTTAGTGACAACTTTTTGTAAACTTTTTTTTGTCATTATTCAATCACTTGGGACCAAAAAAATAAATATTCAATGGACTCAACATGCCTCTCAGCAGTTTCCTTGGGGTGTCTACTTTCTAAAATGGGGTCATTTGGGGGGGGTTTTGTACTGCCCTGCCATTTTAGCACCTCAAGAAATGAGATAGGCAGTCATAAAATAAAAGCTGTGTAAATTCCAGAAAATGTACCCTAGCTTGTAGACGCTATAACTTTTGCGAAAACCAATAAATATACGCTTATTGCGATTTTTTTTACTAAAGACATGTGGCTGAATACATTTTGGCCTAAATGTTTGACTAAAATTTAGTTTATTCGATATTTTTTACTTGTTGTTATAAGAAAAATATTTTTTTTTCAAAAGTTTCGGTCTTTTTCCATTTATATCGCAAAAAATAAAAATTGCAGAGGCAATCAAAATACCATCAAAAGAAAGCTCTATTTGTGGGAAGAAAAGGACGCAAATTTTGTTTCGGTACAACATTGCATGACCGCGCAATTACCAGTTGAAGCGACGCAGTGGCAAATTGTAAAAACACCTTGGGTCTTTAGCCTGCATATTGGTCCGGGTCTTAAGTGGTTAAGCGACTTAGCAACCGGCCGCGGGCCACAATGAGCGGAGTGGGCAAATGACTGGTCTGTGTCCAGTCTGAATATGCAAAGCAGACACAGCCCAATCTACTCTATGGGCCCTCTGATCCAATCATATAGAAGGGGACCGATCCACTTCTGTTTTTTTTAGCAGATGGGATTAGACGTAGGCATCTGCCGCTCCATGGAGGGTCCAATTGGGTCAGACCGATCGTAATAAAAAGGGGCGTAAGGCTGCTTTTACACTGATGCTCTGTGGTCTACCCACACCGTGGGTGAGGCGCAGTGTACCTGTGTTTTTCCCGCTGGTTAGTTGCACTTTGCCATTGACGTCTATTATATCCTGCAGGTGTGGTGCACTTTATGAAAAGCCGCTTGCTTCTTCTACCACCGGCTTCATTCACAACACTGAAGCTCTGGGATGGCAGGTTGGCAACCTGCCATCTGGGCTTGCCAACCTGCCATTTCAGAACAGGCGCTCGTGGGCCACATCAGAGGGCTCTGTGGGCCACATGTGGCCCCCGGGCCACTGGTTGGGCACCCATGGTCTAACCTGTATGCATGATTTTCTGTATTTAAGCAAAACAATATAGACATAAATTAAAAATATTATAACAAACAATAAACAAATGAATGTATTCATAGTACTTTAAAACACATTCGAACAACTACTTAATGAAACCTGTCATGAGACACACGTTGCCATTTTAAATCGCTCTAAAAATGCTCCTAAGTGACAAAAATTTTAACTATGACCATTTTATTCTCCAGGGCCTCTGTTTCTAGAAAATGTATAATGTTTTGGGGTTTAAAATAATGGCCAGGCCTAAAAAGTGAATTATAACATGTGGAAAAAAGGCTCTGGTCCACCTCTAATGCCAGCCTTACATTATACAATTGGACTGTACAAACTCCTTTAGATTTACCAAAACTGTGTAATAGGAAGACACACCAAAACAATTCATTCACTTTGTATCAAAATCAGGCAGGCCTTTGCATTACATAGCCGATAGGAAAAAATACAAGAAGAATTGTACAATCACATTGCATAGTGTATGGTGACTAAGAGGATCTGTGACTGAGCAATTCAAATGAGAAAGATGTTCAAAATCACCAGAGCAGCAGGCTGTAGTCAACAGGCAGCAAAGAAATGTTTCAACAAAATATATTTGGGACAACATGCTACAGCAACACCACCACTTAAAGTGGAATTTCACTCAAAAATTGAGCTTTACTTGAAGGTGACCCCACGTTTGGCATGTCATTGTTTTTGGGAGGGGGCCTCTTTTTTAGAGGCACCGCATCTCCCACCTCCTCCCAGGGCTCTGCTGCACTGGAAGTTAACCTGTCCCCCCTCTTCTGGGACAGGTCACAGATCCCAAAAGATAGCCCGGCCAATCACTGGGTGCCCGGCTGTGAAGCCAAAGCCGGGCGCCCACAGTCAGAATGCCAGAAATGCGGAAAGTAGCTTGGCTTCATTCCCCCGCATCGCTGGACCATAGGATAGGTGAGTGTCCGATTATTAAAGTCAGCAGCTACACTTTTTGTAGCTGCTGACTTTTATATGGGTGGAACTCCGATTTAAAGGGGAAAAGGCTGTGTCATATGATGAAGTAAAGGCAAGAATGATTTTATGTCATGTACAAAAAAATCCTTTTTGTTGTCATCATTCATTGAGGAAGTTTGGGATGTCTAAACCTAGTCCCACAATAATTAGCGATTGGCAGTAACACAAATAGAAGGGCAAGCATAAACCCAGGCAACAGACTAGGGCCAAAGGTTAAAGCCATGAAACTCACACCATAGAAACTAATGCCGAGGTCCAGATATCATACACTTTGTACCAGAGGTACTTGAGAAGTTTTAAGTTTATGAAATGGAGGTACATCACGGAGTGGACTTTGCAAAACTCTAAATATACATAATAACTTGCTAGGGGGGCGGGATGGTTGGGGGGAATTATTCTGCCTCCCCGGGCACAGAGTGATCCCATTGGGAGTGTCAGTGGGGGTGGAGGGTGCCCTTCCCATCTCATTCCTATATATGTTGAACCAATAAGGTTTTTGTTTTATCCCAACTGCTGTAGACTAGGGACCCTGGACGGATTGATAGGAACTGCAGGATTTAAGGGAGAGTAGGGAGATACCCCGGTTGGACTATATGGCTTAGAGATAGAATTTACTCCCTTTTTGAACCTGTTTCCCTTTCATCGCAGATAGAATGTTATTTAGGTACGGTTGAGAAATGATGTAGTGATGACCTCAGCAAACTATTCATGTCTCAATATTTAAGTATATGTAACGAAATGATTTGATTTCCTGATATGTTCTTTAATTTGTACTGACTTTATTCAGAAAATAAACTTAAATTTGAATTGAAAAAAAAATAAAAAATAAACTTATGCCGCGTACACACGATCACTTTTTGTGATAAAAAAATATAAAAATTTTAAAAATGTCATTTAAATGATTGTGTGTGGGCAAAATGTCATTTTATGTCTTCTGAAAAACGACCAAAAAAAATTCGAACATGCTTGAATTTTTTAAAATGTAATTTTTTGTGTGGGCAAAAATTAAGTTTTAAACCTGCACATGCCCAAAAGCAAGTTAGGAGACGGGAGGTCATAATGGAGTAAGCACATTCATCACGCTGTAACAGACAAAAAAGCAGGAATCGTCTTTTACTAACAAGTAACCAGCTAAAAGCAGCCTTAACGCAAATAGAACTTCCCCTTTAGGGTGCCGTCGTTGTAGTTGATGCAAAAGCCACCACAAAGCTTAAATGAACACATGAACCTGTGCCGCCGCTGTATCACGGGAGCGCTTTTGCAAAAGCTTTCCTCCATGCGAGCACCCTCGCTTGAAGAGGGAAAGCTTTTGCGAGGAAGAACCCAGACAGCCGCCGAGGGACCCCAGAAGACAGCTTTCCGGGCCACTCTGTGCAAAACGAACTGCACAGTGGAGGTAAGTATAACATGTTTGTTATTTTTTTTTTTTAAAAGCACTGACTTTTGTGTCCCTTTAAGGGGGGGTGGACTGACTGGGGGAAATAACTGATCGCTGTTCATACATTGTATGAACAGACGGTCAGGCATTTCTCCCCTGACAGAACCGGGAGCTGTGCGTTTACAGCTCCTGGTCCTCAATCTGTAACGAGCGATCGCGGGTGCCCGGCGGCGATCGCGCCCGCCGGGTACATGCACCAGGATCAGGGACGAGTGTGGGGCGCGCGCGCCCCTATTGGCTGTTGGGAGAGATGACGTATAGCTACGTGATCTCACCCAGCAGAGCCGACCTGCCGCCGTATAACTGCAGTTAATGTCTACTTTTGGTCAACTACTCTTCTCACTCCATCTCTTATGTCGCTTACACACGGTCGTTTTTTTGTGATGAAATCAAACAACGTTTTTAAAAAGGTCATTTAAAATGATCGTGTGTGGGCAAAATGTCGTTTTATGTCTTCTGAAAATGTCGTTTTTTTGTGTCATAAAAAACGATCAAGTGTGGGCAAAACGATGTTTAAAACAATGTTTTTAAACCGGCGCATGCTCAGAAGCAAGTTATGAGACGGGAGCTTCAATGGAACAGAGTGCCGAACGTGGTGTACGTAACCGCGCTTTGCAAGAGCATTTTCAGAAAACGATGGTGTGTAGGCAACGTCGTTTTTTAAAATGAAGTTTGAAAAACGTTGTTTTGTTTTGTGAGATAAAACAAAGTTTTTTTTACATCACAAAAAGTGATCGTGTGTACACGGCATCAGTCTCCAAATTTTTAAACCACTTCACGACCGCCCACTGTATATTTACACACACACATCAGCACTTTAAAGATGGATATCTCAGGAACGGCAGCAGCTGCTGCCACAACCAATGTATCCGTCTTCAGTGGGCGGTCCTGTTTACGATAATGGTGGTCTCTGCAGCGGATTCACAGAGGTGATCGGATCATGTGTCCTGTTCGGTATGGATATGAGTGACGGCAAGATGGCCCCCACCCATCTCCATACCATAGCAGGGCGGAAGCGACTTTAAAATGTCACTTCAGCCCATACGTCTTAAAGGGCCATTTTTGTTGTAATTTTTTTCAAATGACGATTTTTTTTAATTATTATTATTGCATTTAAATCCAAATATTTGATCTGAGGTCTTTTTGACCCCCAGATCTCATATTTAAGAGGACCTGTCATGCTTTTTTCTATTACAGGGGATTTTTACATCAGACGTGAGAATCTATAATGCTGCCTGCAGTACATTGCGCCCAAAAGCATCATCCTCTTGCTGTTTTACACCTAAGTGATAACATTTTGTAAATGTATGGACCGACGACCAAGCTGCGGCCTTGCAAATCATAGAGGCTTGGTGATATACCGCCCATGAAGCACTCCCTACTCTAGTAGAGTGCGCTTTAACTTGAAAAGGGTGGAACCTTTCTTTTCAAACCATAAGCCTGGATTATAACTTGCCGAATCCACTTTGAAATAGTTCCTGCGCCCTTCTGGCATGCACAATCAAAGCATCATGTTGTATTATATGAGCTGTCACCTTCAGATAAAGCCTGACAGCGCTCACTACATCAAGAAAATGTAAAAAAAAAAATCCTCCGGAGAATGAAGATCTGGAAAAAAGAAAGGCAGGGAGACATCTTGGTTCAGATGAAAACTGGACACTACTTTAGGTAGAAAGTTAGGGTGAGGACACAACACCACCTTGTCTTTATAAATATTTAAGTATGGCTCTTTACATAAAAAAGCCGCCAACTCTGATACTCTCCTTCCTTGTCAAAAGGGAATATGGGGCATTGGCTCAAAGGGCTGTCTTTGCAATGCCAATAAAACTAGATTCAAGTCCCATGGTTACCCATGTACCCTTTGTGACAGGAAGTCAGGTAAATCTGTGGGTGTTGTCACAGACGGGAGATACATTTCTGCCTTGTTTAGACAATTCACCAATTACTATCAGGTGTCGGCTACAGAGGTAGCCAGAAAGGTTTAGGGTGTTGGAAAACGTCAGCTGTTCAGTATGATGCAATTAAGGCCTCTATAAGTCATCCAGAGGATGACTACTGATTGCTGCATCCTGAGGCTTTTTGAGTTAAGGAGAGCAGTGAGAAAGACTTCTGAAGAGGTGAGGTGGTTGTTGACTTTTCTGTGTGATAGAAATCAAAAAGACTATTGTTTCTTTGCTGTATGACCAGCAGTGTCTGCCCAGCAGTAGGCTGTGCCAGACTCCATAGATAGGTTCCTGTGTGGTGAAGGTAGACGCCCCAAGTGGCCAGGGTTTATTTTATGTTTTGTTTATGCTGTTTAGATGCTTGCACTGGTTTCTAGCAATATGGAAGAATAAACCAAACTCTTTGTTTTCAATGGTCTTCTGCTGCCTCTCTGTATAGTTCACTGTGTAGTGAACCCATTCAGGGGGGGTCACACACCCCCGCTACCGAGCTAACCCCTTACACCTTGTATAAAGGTCCGGATCAAAGAAGCAGCATTTGAAAGAATACTGACAAGGCCGAGATCTGACCCTTGATTGTACTCAAGGCTAGCTTCAATTCTACCCCCAACTGTAGGAAGGCAAGAATTCTTCTTATGACATACTTCCGAGGATGCCATCCTTTGGTTTCACACCAGGAAACATAGGCCTTTCAGACCCTATAATAAATGGTCCTGGAAGCCAGCTTCCTTGCATTCATCAGGGTAGTTACTACTAAACCTGAAAGCCCCCAATTCTTTAACATGTGGGCTTCAATAGCCACACTGTTAAATTTAGCGACTTTAAGGCAGGATGGAACACTGGTCCTTGCGAAAGGAAGTCTAGACAAGACGGACCGGGCGGTTTTCCTACTGTCAACCTTACAATCCCTGCATACCAAGATCTTCTGGGTCATGCCAGTGGCTACTAGTATTACCAGCTTCCCTTCCTCTTAGGTCCCGCGTAGAAGCCGCAGTAGCAGCTGGACCGGGGAGCATGCATAAATCAGTGAAAGGGGTTACTAACGCATCTGTTCCACATACAATTGGATGCCTTGTCCTTGACACAAAGTTGTCCAACTTCTTGTTGAACCTGGACGCCAATAGATCCATGTCTGGGGTGCCCCAACTGGGCATAGGGAGCTGCTTCGAATTAAGCCACCATTTTCCCTAGCAACCTCATGCAAAGGCAAAAATGGAAGGATCCTTCTTTGCCTTGACCACATGGACCAGCTCACTTATAACCCTGACTTTTGTCTGGGGCAAAAATACTTTTAAATGGGCTGCATCTATAAAATTGGACCCAAGTACCCCAGCCTTCTCACTGGTCGTAAGGCTGACTTTTCTAGGTTGAAAATCCAACCTAAGTACTTGACCGTGTTTGATACACACTGGTCTAGCCAAGCAACCAACTAATCTATCAGCAGCAGGTCGTCTAGGTTTGCCATTATTGCTATACCCTGGCCCCTTAGTCTTGCTAGTACTGGGGCCAGCACTTTTGTAAGGGGCGCGGTAGCTAACCAGAAGAGCAAGGCCATAAACTGAAAGTGGTACTGTTCTACAGCAAAACGCAGAAACTTCTGGTGAGCAGGAAAAATTGGCACATGTAGATATGCATCTTTGATGTCTATTGATAAATTCACCTTCCTGCAGGGTGGATTCGACTTACCGGATTGACCATGCGGAAAAAAAAAAAAAAAACGGACAGTTAGGAACCGATTTAGATCTTTGAGATCTAGAATAGGTCTGACATCTCCATTTGGTTTTGGTACCGTGAAGAGATTTGAATAAAATCCCATGCCCTACTCTTCTGAGGGAATCTCTATGATTACTCCCTGAAACATCAATCGGTCCAGAGCGTGGAACAAAGACCTTCTTTTCACTGGGTCTTTGGGAACGTTTGACCTAGCAAACGAAAAGGTGGAAACGCTCGAAACTCAATTTTTTACCCTAGAGATTTGGTGGAGATGACCCATCTGTCTCTGATCTCTTCCTGCCAAGCCTCTGAAAACTGCAGAAGCCTTCCCCCCACTAGAACAATCGGGGCGCCCCTTCATAAGGAGGCCTTGGGACTCTGCTTTGCAAATTCCTGCCCCATGTCTTCTTCTGGCCTTGTGGGCCGCTTCCCCTTGAGCAGGGACATTTTTAATAACCTGATTAAGCTGGTCTTTTAAAGATTGACAGATGCCCATCACTGCAACTGCAGGCTGTGCTGCTGCGCCTGCTACAGCAAAACGAGGCTTTGAGCAAAGATTCCAGTTTCTTATTGGCTGGATCCTTGAAAACGTGGACATTGTCTACTGGACAAGTTAGACTCTTATTCACAGAAGAGATAGCAGCGTCTACTGCTGGCAAACTCCACTTCTTAATTAACTTTTCCTCCATAAGATAGAGAATAGAAAATCTTCCAGAAGGAAGAAAATATCTATCTGGGTGATCCCAGTCGGTATATATCAGCTGCTTCAGCAATGGGTGTACAGGAAAGGCATGTGAACCCTGTGGAGGCCTTAAGGAACCCAAAGAGGGAAAAAGGGGGCCTCAGCCACCTGTGCTGGAGGCAACTTGTATCCAGAATGGACCAATTCTGTAAGGGATTGCACTAGCAATTTCTGAGATTGTGAGGCTGAGAAGGGCTCTTCCGAGAGTGAATCCTCAGAGGGGGAGTAATCTGCCTGCCCTTCTATCTGGTCACCCAATGGTATCTCAACATCAGCCCATTCCTGTGCCAACACTGGAAGGTCAGGTGAAGGACAAGGAGACCTATCGCGTTTTTTTACCAGACTGGGAGGAAGACACAAACATATCAGCTATTTTTCCTTCCAAACCAGCCAATGCTGAAGCCAAATCATCCTTGGTGACGTATGCAGAGGCTGAAGTATTGTAAGTGGCTACTATGCCTAAGAGCCTAAATGACTCAGACTGGCTGAATGACTCAAGCGGGAATAGGATCTTCAGACCCGGGCCATGGTGCCTTTGCACTCCAGTCCCATTTGAAAGTTTCTTACCCCTATTTCGGGAAGACATAGTCCTAAGAACAAAGAGCAGAGGTACATACAATGTGCATCTACTGCCGAGCTTTAGTCCAGCAATGGAAAATATGCCGCCATCACTGCTCAGCCTGATGCAGAGTAGACGTGCCCTTAGGAACGCCTGTAACCAACACCCATACAGCGCTTACATGCTCTTGTATGCTCTGTGTCCCTCCATCAGCCACCAGACTCTTTCCAGAGTAAAACCTTTATAGGCAGTGAGCCTTGCACCTGCACCGTGTATTACGTGAATGTTCGTTTCCATGTACACGTCAGCCAAGCCACGCCCGCCCCCCTAGGATAGCTTAAACAGAGCTATTCCTGCGCGAAGGGACGAACGGTCATACAAACGAACAGTCCTGCAAACGGAACACTCAGGGGAGAAGGGCTCCACCCCTAGGGAAAGCCGACCGCCTCTTTCAGGGTTATAATTACACATTTTAGAGGTAAAAAACATGGCCGACCTTCAAGGACCGGGTCCCCTTTGCATACTGGGGTCCACTCCCTTGGACCCGTACAGCACCCTGCCAGGACAACCTTTGGTTTGGGTATGCCACCAAGGTGCCAGATCTCAGGGTCCAGACCTCCCACAGAGGAGCATTACAGGCAAGTGACCTCAGTTTTCCCATGGGGCTCGGGTACCATCTATTTTGGCCATTGCTTTTTGCCATCCAGGACGGATCCTAATGAATAGCCCCTTGATCCTGCTTAAGGATTTCAGAACAGGGCTTCTTTAGCATAGCACTTTAACCGTTACCAACAACTTTAGACAGTGGTGAAAACAACTGAGGTTCTTCCCGTTTGGGAGGGGTTATATAGAGGGGGACTTCCTGTCTTGGGTTGCCATAGTCCAATCACCTAGAGGTGGCATATAACCCACATATTAATTACTATGGGTGTTCTGTGTCACGTGATGTGCGATAAAGAAATTTAATTTGGGTACAGTGTAGCATGACCATGCAATTTTTAAAGTGCAAGAGCAGGGAAAACTGAAAATTGGTCTGGGAAGGAAGGGGTGAAAGGGCCTAGTATTGAAGTAGTTAAACATTCAGAGCTCAAGGAATAAAATAAGTGAACCTGTAAACAAATTATTTCAACTAAAGCAAAATGGAGCCAGTAATTTACACACCTGGAGCCCAATTTATGAAATGAGTTTGGAGGTAAGGTTTAGAGCTACTTTGATTGATAAGACACACACACAAACATTTTAAGGTTGCTGTTCATAAGAAGCATCAGATGATCTGAACCATGCATTGCAAAAAACGATCGAGACTGGTTTGATCTGCTTAAGGCTGGAAAGGGAAAAAGGAAACTCAAAATGTTTAGGCATCTATCAGTCAACAGTTAAACAAAGTGGCTACACTTTCTAGAGTGGGCGCCCAGCCAAGAAGACTCCCAAGGCACAACACAGAATGCTCAATGAGATAAAGAAGTAGGGGTGCAACGGATCACGGTTGATCCGTGATCCGAACGGGTTACCCCCTACGGATTGGATCGGACTACCGCCATCTTGGCTCACCCGGCGGCGGCCCCTCCTCTCTGTTTACACCCACAGAGGAGACCGCGCTCAAGGGACACACACGCCGCTATCTGATCTGAGGTCTGCACGGGGAGGGCCCCCTCACTGTTTGCCTGTACTGCGGAGGGGGAGAGAAGGTCACTGTTTGCCTGTACTGCGGAGGGGGGGGGGGAGGTCACTGTTTGCCTGTACTGCGGAGGGGGGGAGGAGGTCACTGTTTGCCTGTACTGCAGAGGGGGGGGGGTCACTGTTTGCCTGTACTGCGGAGGGGGGGAGGAGGTCACTGTTTGCCTGTACTGCGGAGGGGGGAAGGAGGTCACTGTTTGCCTGTACTGCGGAGGGGGGAGGAGGTCACTGTTTGCCTGTACTACAGAGGGGGGGGGTCACTGTTTGCCTGTACTACAGAGGGGGGGGGGTCACTGTTTGCCTGTACTACGGAAGGGGGGAGGAGGTCACTGTTTGCCTGTACTACGGAAGGGGGGAGGAGGTCACTGTTTGCCTGTACTACGGAGGGGGGGGGGGGGGAGGTCACTGTCTGCCTGTACTATGGTGGGAAGGGGGTCACTGTCTTTTTTTTTTTGCTGATCCGAAAAATGATCCGATCCGTGACTGCCGATCCGAGGAACAATCCGAACCGTGAGTTTTTTGATCCGTTGCACCCCTAGCTTAAAGACATCACTGGAACTGGAAAACATCAATGTAAATGAGTCTACCAAGTGCAAGTCTTGGAACAGGCAAGGTGTCCATGGCAGAAATCCATTAAGGAAGGGGCTGCTCTCCAAAAAAAAACACAGCATTACTGCATGCCTGAATTTTCCCCAAATAACACGTTGGCAAACCTCAACGCCACTGGTTAAATCTTTTATGGACCAATTAACCAAAAGTTTAATTGTTTGGGAAGACTACTCGGTATTTTGTATGGTGGAAAAATGCATAGCTTACCAACACAGAAACATCATCCCAACAGTGAAGTATGGTGGAGGTAACAGGATCTGGGCTTGCTTCACTGCCTTAGGGCCTGGACCACTTGCCATCATCGAGGGGAAAATTAAAGGACAAGTTCACTTTTTTAACATGTTACACTCATATTCAAGGTGTGACATGTAGCATGTTACCAAAACATCCTACAAGATGAAATGGTGGCTGTCTGCCAACAAAAGCTTTGTAAGTGAAGGGATGATGCAGGACAATGACCCTAAGCATCAATGTAAAATCTACCACAGACTGGCTTCAGAAAAATAAAACTGCACTTTTTCGAGTGGACTAGTCAGAGCCCAGACATTAAATCTATAGAGATGCTGTGGATTGACCTCAAGAGAGCTGTTAACACCAGAACACCAGACATCCTACAAATGCGTCCAAGCTTAAGCAGTTATGTAAAAAGCAATGGCCAAAAATTCCTTCTGAATGTTGTGCAGGTCAGATCCAGAGCTACTAAAAGAGCTTGCTTGAACTCACTGCTGCTAAAACAAAGCATGACCAGTTATTAACTCCAAGAGTTCACTTAGTATTTCCTCCAGCAGTGTCCAAGTTTAAAGTGGTTGTAAACCCTTACAGACCACTTTCACCTACAGGTAGGCCTAGATTAAGGTTTACCTGTAGGTGCTGGAAATATATCTCCTAAACCTACATGGTTTAGGAGATATTTACAATTCCCCATGTGGCAATGTCTTCCGCACATGCACCAATGTATTCAGTGCATGCACACTCTAGAAAGGGCCCTCTGTGCAGTTTCTACCTGGGGTCATGCGTGACTGGCGGCTTCCGCGCACAAGCACGAGAGTGAAGTCACGCGACTCTGGCCAGTCACAGAGCCGGAGTTTGCAGCCCCCGGAAGGAAGTGGGTTGAAAAATGGACGCTTCCTACTACAGGGGATATCGGTGACAATGCAGGCTTCGGTTTCAGGTAAGTGGCACATAATGGGCTACTATGCTTTACCTTTGCAGGGAAACAAAGCGGCGGTAAAACCCATCAGGGTTTACTTCCTCTTTAATGGCCGTGTTCAATAAAGACATGATAAATTAGAATCAATTGTGTTTTATCAGCTTAGGCACTTTATGCTTGACTACCGTTATTTAGTTGATCAAATTTTTTGGCAAATTATTCCAGAAAAACAGTTCGCATACTACTTCTTGCCACTGTATATTTTGTGTATACACAAACTTATATAGGCCACAATATACTGGAATATCATCATATAAATGGACTGGTAAGCAAGCTCAATCACTTTTTCATGTGTCACATGCGACTATTGTGAAAAAATTTGGTAAACCTTTATAAAAAAGTTCCAATATCATGGTATCCATCAAGTAGCCCAAGTAGAACCATTGTCATAATTTTCCAGAATTAGTTGCCTGATGTGACACCATACAAGCTGCCTGGTTACAAACTGTGAAAAACAGTAAAACCAGCTACGGCAGTGACTATTAATTAATAAAATATGTAATTCAGTATTCTAGTAAGACATTGTGAGTTGTTGGCTGCTGTGTCCAGTACCTTGTCTGGTCTTACAAAATTATCTTCAGAAACAAAAGTCTAGATCTAGCAAAGCTAGATAGAGAGCTCCTACCTTCTTAGGACACATAGCAAAAAAAAAAAACTTACGTGTGAGCAGGGTTACAGCCACTAGAGGGAGCTATGTTTTTTTCAATTTACATAGTATCCAAAAACCTCCTAAAAAGGTGGCAGCAATATCAACACATAAACTAATAGAATCCAGTGTCCTCCAATTCACACTGGGGAAAAACTTTAATGTAATTGGTTGTATACTTGCACTAGTCTTGAACTGCCTTACTGAACTAAACTGTGTGGTCTTAATAGCATTCCTTCATTCAAGCTAGTGAATGACACTTTTTCACTGTCATATCTGGACCAGAATGCACACACCACTTTGCAACAAATAAATTACATAAACATACAACCTAAATACATTTCCAGAAAAAAACATGAAGGGTAAAAAGCTCAACTGTATAGTTCGAAATCACGTAGAAATAAATTCCAGATTTGTGCTCAATTCACCAGCATAGTTCTAAGTTTCCTTTTCACATCGGCACAGTTATTTCAGATTTTCCCCGTCACACAGCAGGGGTGATTCATCACTCTGCTATTGTAATGACATGCAATGTGTGAATATACTGTGGATAAAATATTATGCCTTTACGACTGTTTTATAGCCTAGAATTTATGATTATTCTGGAAACCAGAAGTATTGACATGTTTGGTTATTATTTATTTCAAGCACAAACTTTATTATTGAATGCCTAGCATTGAGCAGATATATGAAACAAGATGGAAGGGTTATGATTAACCAGTTATTATACAGTAGATTGGAGATAAAAAGGGCAATAGATCTACATCGTGGTCAGGTTTTATAGGTCAAAGATCAGATGGTTTCAAACATGTGATTAGATTTGCCAATCTATATTGAGCACCTTCAAGAAAAATAATGAAAAAAAAAGAAACCACAAAACTAAAAAGGAAACAATAAAACATATTCACAATCTACCACAGCTCCAGCATTATATGGCAAGCTATTAAATGTAACTTCCATACAGTTATGTATGCACCATATTACGTTCAGCTTATGTTTAGTGAAGTACTCCATTCACTCCACAAAATCCACCTATGAAATATAGGACCACTAATGAGTATACGTCAACGGCTTTGATAAGACAAAATTTACCCTCTATCAGAATTGATCAATATCTCTGTGCACAGTGCCCTTGAAAATAAGACCATCCTGTAAGAAATGCTCTGTTAAAATGAAGTTCTCAGTAAAATCTGAAAGTCTTAAATTTCAATGTAATTCCCAAAAGCTGACGAAAAAATGAAGCATTTAATTTTAATCTTCTGAAAGAAATAAAAAAGTCAACAGTACTAAGCACGGGCAGACAAGGTTGAATATTTCACAGTTCAATGACAATGAGACTAGATCTCTTAATACTTCCATTTCTAGCAGCAGAAGTAGATGTAAAATATATTTAGCACCTGAATGGTTATATCTAGTCAGCTTTATATGTTTAAATGTCAAAAGCAGGTTGAGACTGCAGCTAACAGCAATCACATCTCATCAATCACCCAGAGAAACTCTAGTTTATTTAAATGATGCAGATAAAACTAAATTAATCATTAATTTGGTGACATTCTAAATTGTCATTGCACCATGTAAAAGGGCTAATGCAAATTGTATAAAAGGAGAAAGGATGTGTTTCTAGGCATCCAAGGAGAATGACAATCTAGCAGCATGGCTTTAGGACTCATTGCTTTTACTACACAAATACTTTATGTAGCCATGAAGCCAACAAATACAAAAGCAGCATGGACACTTGGAATTAATGTTATACTTATTTGCACTGCTGTTAAATGCACTCCCAAAATTAGTCTTTTTTTAATGCAAAATTTAAAAACGTAGATTGTATAAGAATTTTACCCCTTTCACTGTGAACCCCCAATTTTAAGACAAGTCTTTCATAGTGTGCTAGTATGCGTTTTTTTTTTCTTTTACAGCTCATTACAGCTTTAAATTGGTTTGTAAACCCTTGAAGTGAAAAAAAACAAAAAACAAAAACAAAACACATCTCTTTCTATAGTGTGTACTTGACTCAATCCAAAGCACCTAGTGTGGCTTCTGTCTGCTCGCTCATTCCTCTTCTATTGCCAACACCAAGCAACACCAAGCAATTCCAGGAGACGGTCCAACCCCTCCATCACACAGTGGGTAAATGAAAACCTCAGCTGTGTATGGTTCCCTATGAGACCCTTCCCTCCACTCAAGTCACAGATTACACATGCCTCTATGCTGTGCAGTGTGTGATATCAGACCCCCTTCCTCTGCCTTCTTCAGCTGAGAAATACTGTGTCAATTCTGTACTTTGAACAGCTGTGGAGGAGTGAATTCTGCAGATAAACAGGTACCTAAAGGATAGTTGGGAATGTACCCAGCAGGGCCAGCAAAGAGGAGGTGGAGACAAAGAGGTGCAGACACCAGAGCAGAGCAGATGGGTGACAGGCAGAAAGGATAAAGGGGGAGGGCAATCCTGGGCTGTAACATCCCAATAAACTACACCCCGTTGCGTGACATTGGCGAAACCAGTCAGGGACCAGCAATGCTAGAGCAGAGTGATGCCCCTAGCTGCCAGGGGAATAACTCCTCCAGTGAGGGCGGGTGTAAAGTCAAGGGAAAGGAAAGAGATTCTGATGGAAGGGGACTCAATTCATAGAAGAATAGAGAGGGCAATCCATCACAAAGACCTGAAGCAACAAATTGTATGTTGTCTACCGGATGCTCGGATTAGGCACATTACGGATCTGTTGGACAGATTACTGGGCGGGGCCGGGCTAAGACTTTGCTGTCATGGTGCACGTTGGCACCAATGACAAAGTCAGAGGAAGATAGAGTGTCCTAAAAAAAATTAAATAAAAAGATTTTAGGGACTTGGAAGCTAAATTGAGGATTAGGACTCCAAGGTGGTATTTTTAGAAATGCTACCGGTACCTCGAGCCACACCAGAGAGGCAGCGGGAGATTAGGGAAGTAAAGAAGTGGCTGAGGAGCTGGTGTAGAAATGAGGGTCTCAGGTTCCTGGAAAACTGGAAGGTGCATATCCGCTAGGAGAGAAGATGGCTGATCAGCCCTATCACATTTTGCAATGGCGGGAAAGATGGGAAGTGTTATTATAATGGGGGGGATTTTAATTATCCAGACATAGAGGGCTAGATTCAGGTAGATCGGCGCATACTTATGCCGGCGTAGCGCATCCCATAAGCGCTACGCCGACATAACTCAGAGAGGCAAGTACAGTATTCATGCAGCACTTTCGCCTAACTTTGTGTCGATGTAACTTATTTTTGTCGGCTTAACTAAGTGGGTGTGACCGTATGCAAATGATGTCCAGAACGTGGATTACTGATTTCCGGGCGGCGTATCATGAACGGAGCATGCGCAGTACGTTCGTTCCTTGTGCGCATGCTCACAACTAACACCGGGCCCAGCTTCCAGAGAAACTACGCCCAAACGGCTTAACCGCACAGACATGCGCCCGTCATGCGCAAAAGTACATCCTGCCCCCCCCCTAGGGAAGGTACGTTTTGCGATGGCTGCTGTCCCAAAAGACAGAAGAAAGAAAACATTTCTCCATTCGGGAGAGGGAGATCCTTGTGGATGGCATAGTTCGTTACAACAAATACCTCCATGGTGCCCTCAGTCTGCAGACCAGAAAGGCCCGAAAGCAAGAGATCCTGAGGGAGCTGAGTGTGCGGGTCAGTGCTGTGGGCATTGTGGAGAGGCGCCCACAGGATATCCAAAAAAAAATTAATGACATGCGGCGGAGGGTGAAGGAGAACCTGGCCCAGATTAGTCGGCATGTCAGGGGCACGGGAGGAGGGCCAGCATGTCCTGTGGAGTTGACCCCGGAGGAGGAGGCCATCGCCCAATGCCTGCAGCGTGAGCAGGTGGAGGGCATGGAGGGGTACGACTCGGGCGACCAGTCCTTGAGGACAGGTAAGTGTGTTTTACCTACTATCTGGTGTGTAGCATGTGGGGGGAGGGGAAGGGGACATGTGACAAGTGTGTGGGTCCAACATGTGCATCTTTTGTGTCATCCACAGATGTGCAGGAGGGAGCTGGGCCGTCGTCGGCTGCTGCTAGGCGACCCCCGCCATCGCCAGAGAGGATAGCCCACACCTCTCCTCTGGAGAAAGTAGTGGAGGAGTACGGGGACCTCGAGGGAGCGGTGTACTTAGTGGAGGATCCCACCATCCCTGTACCCTCCCAATCCTCCTCCCCCATCAGAAGATCCTCGCCACCCTCCTCCCCCATCAGGGTACCCTCACCATCCTCCTCCCCCATCAGGGGAACTCCCTCAAGGGCCTCCCTGTACCCACAGCCTCTTCTGGTCCCCGGAAGGCAACCCATAAAACCAGGGGTGTTCCTGAGGCCCTCCAGGAAACCCTTGCCAGGGATCAGGCCCGGCAGACCCGCCATGTGGGCGACGTGTCTGTCCATATAAGGCGTCTGGCTGACAGCCTGGCACCGTCCTCGCAGCTGCTGGACAGCCTGCAAGACATGACCTGCAATTCAGCAGCGATTGTCACCAGCCTGGGGGAGGTGCAGGCCACCACAGCAGGCCTCGCGTTGGAGGTTAAGAGCCTGGCAGAGGCCGTCGTGGAGGGGAGGCAGACCAGGCTGATGCTTGCCCAGACCAATGCCATCCTCACCCACATTGCTCTGGCATTGGAGGGCAGGCAGCCAGCCAGGGAGCCTCCAGGGGATACCCAACCCCCCCCTCCTGATGCCCAACCCCCCCCCCACCTGTGGCTCCCCCCAGGCAGTTAAGGAGCCGGGGCCGTGGCACTCGGAGAAGCCCACGTCAGGGCAGATGAGTGAAAAAAAAATTTCTTGAGTGTTTTTGTTATTTTCTACTCAGGTTATTAGTTTTTATATTTTGGTAGTATCTGCACATGGTGAGGAGTGTAGGCTACAGTGTGAATGGTGTGTGAATGTGGGGGGTGGCACTCCTGCCAGTAAGGGGTGTCACCCTCGGTCGTTGGGGAGAACTTATCCCCACGACCGCGTGAATGACGTATGAATGGACAGCGACATCATTGGGGCCTTGACGCCAGCGTTGCTGCTCCCAAGTCCTGCATGTTGGACTTGGGCTAATCCAATGTGATGTGGATGTGGTGTGTGTGATCTAGGGACCACAGTGGTGTGCATGCGTGCATTGTCCGTGTGCCATAATGAATGTGTGTGTTTAACGGGCAAAGAAGCCTACCATGAGGACACTCCTGACTGCTCTTCCCTCAGCAGATGGGGTCCCCTCTGGCGGGGGGGGGGCTGTGTGGTTGGGGGGTCAGGTCATCACGTATGTCAATCTGCAGGCCCTTTCTCATGGCATAGTTGTGCAGAATGCAACATGCAACGATGATCTGACACACAAAGTTTGGGGAATACAACAGGGTACCCCCGGACTTATCCGGGCATCGGAAACGGGACTTCAGGAGGCCAAATGTGCGCTCCACCACTGCACAGGTACTTATATGTGCTTCATTGTATTTTCTCTCTACTCTGGTTTGGGGATCCCGGAATGGAATCATGAGATGGGGTCCAAGTGCATATGCCGCGGAAGAGAAAAGACAGGAGGATGTTAGCCATGCATGCGCCCTTCGTGATGTCTGCATCATGGGGTCGGACAGTCATGCCTGACACCCATGTCACTCACCAACCAGCCAGCTGTCCCCATACACGTTCTGTTCAAACGCTGCTGGTATGTGGCTTTGACGGTATACGTAGCTGTCGTGGCTGGACCCGGGTGTTTGGCACGGACGTGCCATATGAGGCATTGGGCATTGGCTATCACCTGTACGTTGATGGAATGCCAATGCTTGCGATTGCGAAATATGTGCTCTGTGTCACGGGGGGGCCGTAGTGCCACATGTGTGCAATCAATGGCCCCGATGGTGCGTGGGAATCCTGCAATTTCGTAGAAATCCTGCATTGCCTTCTGCCGCTGATGTTCCTGGGTGGGTTTGATGATGTGGTGGGACATGCGTCTGAGGATTGCAAGGACAACCTGGTGCACACATCTGCTCATGCTGGATTGTGACATCCCAGCCACAACTCCACTTGTACGCTGGAACGAGCCACTGGCAAGGAAATCGAGTGTTGCCAGTACCTTGACCAGTGGCTGCACTGCTTGTGAGCGGTGTGTCTTGATGGTGATGTCATCATGCATGGTTGTGGCTATTTCCTGGATGGCTTCAGGGCTGAATCTGAAAATGCGAAACACCTCCGAATCGTTTATGCTCATATCCTCTCCCGTGCCCTCCTCCTCCTACGTGGCGGGGGACCCATTAGTAGAGCTAGGACCACGGCTGCCATGTGTTGTCCTGCAAGTGTGGTTGCTCAGCTCGTCTGTAACGGTGCTGCTGAAGCTACTCTCCAGCTGACTTGAGCAAGTCTGGTGCAAAGTTATCCCTGCTTTATGAGGGATAACTTTAGGCCGGCCATACAGCTTAGGCGCACCGTGCCTAGCCTGTGCCGAACGAGCCTATGTTTGGGAATCGGCTTTTCTCCCTCATTTGCATATTTGCATAGGAAATCAATGATGCGGACGGACTAAATGTGCGCCTAAAATGTGCAGGCATGTTAGGCGGGTCGGGAATAGCCTATTTTGGCATGTATCTAGTTCTGTGGGTACGGCGGATAGATATGCCGGCGCAAATTTAAACTTGGGCGGCACATCTCGAGATAGACCGGCTTAAGTCCTACCTGAATCTAGCCCAGACTGGACGAAGAAACGCCCATTCGTTTAAGGCTCGCACATTTTACAATTTTATGGGTCAGATGGTAAATGCACCAACAAGAAACAAAGCGTTACTAGACCTACAGATTATTAACAATACAGACCTAAATCACAGATGTGGAAATACGGGTCAATTTAGGAAACAGCGATCATAGGTAAAATTAGTTTCAGTATAAATCACACAAATAGAAAACATAAGGGGAATACAAAAGACACTGGATTTCAAAAGAGTCAACTTCCATAAACTACGCTTCTTGCTAGAAAATTTAAAATTGGATAAAATCCTAGGAACAAAGAACACTGAGGAAAAATGTGTGTGCTTTAAGAGCATAGTAAATAAGAGTATTATCCAGTGCATTCCAATGGTAAATAAATTTAGTCCTGGGTGGCTAAACTCCAATGTAAAAATGCATATAAAAGCAAAGGAGAAGGTCATCAAAAAATACAAGGCTGAGGGGTCATCACAGTATTCCAACTTTACAAAGTATGCAATAACAATTGTAAGGGTGCAATCAGGGCAGCTAAGATAGAACACAAAAGGCACATAGCGGAGGAGTAAAATAAAATCCCAAAATAATTCTTTAAGTATATAAATAGTAAAAGAGGGAGGTCAGACCATATTTGCTCCATAAAGAATGATGAAGGGAATCTGGTTACAAAGGAAGGAGAGATGGCGATAGTATTGAATTTATTCTTCTCCTCAGTCTTCAAGGGGGAAACGGGAGGCTTAAGTAACCAAAACTTCAAGGTTTATTCTCATGACACATCACAGGAAGTATCCCAATGGTTAACAGAGGATAGAATTAGGAATAAACTTGAAAAGTTTAACATTAATAAGTCACCGGTGATCAGATGGCTTGCAGCCAAGGGTCCTTAGGGAACTCAGTGAAGTTGTTGCCAGACCATTGTTCCTAATTTTTCGAACAGTCTACTGACTGGTATGGTACCAGCTGATTGGAAAAAAGCCAATGTAGCACTAATATTTAAAAAAGGATCAAGATATATCCCTGGGAACTACAGACCAGCTAGCCCAACGTCAATAGTATGCAAGCTCTTGGTGGGGATAAGGGATTATATACAAGATTTTAGTAATGACAGCGGTATCATTAGCAGTAATCAGCATGGATTTATGAAGAATCGTTCTTGCCAAACCAATATATTAACCTTCTATGAGGAGGTGAGCTGACACCCAGAGACGTGTTGTATCTGGATTTTGCAAAGGCATTCGATACACTTCCCCATAAACGTTTACTGTACAAACCCAAGTTCTGTCAGCATGGACCAAAGGGTGTGTACATTGATTAAAAACCGGCTACAAGGGCTATTTCAGAGGGTAGTGATAAATAGGGAGTACTCAAAATGGTCTGGTGTGGAAAGTGGGGTCACCCAGGGTTCTCTCCTGGGAGCATTCAATCCTATTTAGCTAAAACAACCTGGAGGACGGGGATAAACAGCTCAATCTCAGTATGTGCGGACAATACTAAGCTAAGCAGGGCAATCATTTCTCTGAAGGATGTGGAAACCTTGTAAGAAGATATAAACAAATTAATGGGGTGGGCAACTACATTGTAACTGGAGTGTAATGTAGAAAAATGTAAAATAATGCATTTGGGTGCCAAATATATTAATGCAATTTAACTCACTAGCGGGGAGGATCTAAAAGGATCTAGGGGTCTTAGTAGATGACAGGCTCAGCAATCGCTGAGAATATTGGCATGCATTAAAAAAAGGGATCAACTGCAGAGATAAAATAATAATTCTCCCATTCTACAAGACTCTGGTCTGGCCACACCTGGAGTATGCTGTCCAGTTCTGGGCTCCAATCCTAAGAAAGGATGTACGGGAACTGGAGAGAGTGCAGAAAAGGGCAACAAAGCTAATTAAGGGACTGGAGGACCTTTGTTATGAGGAAAGATTACGAGCACTAAACTTATTCTCTCTGGAGAAAAAAAAACACTTGAGAGGGGATACATTTTCAATGTACAAATACCGTACTGGAGACCCTACAATACGGATAAAACTTTTCCGTGCAAGAGAACATAAAAAGACAGTCATCAGCAATCTATCTATGCTATTAGATAGGGACCTAAACTACCACAACATACAGAGATATACAATGTAATATTGACATAAAAGCACACACACACAGGTTGGACTTGGACTTTTCAACCTCACCAAGTGTGTAACCCTTCCTTCAGCCTCCTGCATTTCCTGGGCAGTGAAAATGGCATTCCTGGAGGCAGCCATGTACCAGTAGGCTGACCAACAGTATAGAGGCGACCATTACAGTACATTGGTTTTTATACAATTAGTTGATTTGTGAGATAAACCAGATATAATGTTAATGTCAATAATCAGTCCAAACATTGAAAAAGCCTTACACATGTGGTATTGCCATACATGGGAGTAGAAAAAATTGTGTTTTGGGGTGTAAATATTAGGGTGGTACCTTACTTTTCGGCGAGTACTTGTACTCGCACAAAGGCTCCCGATGCCCAGTCCGATACTTTTTATCAGAGAGCGGGCAGAGAGCTGGGCGGTGACTGAGCAGAAAGAGGGGCTGGGGGCGGAGAGCGGGCTGAGAGAGCTGGGGTGGGCGTAGAGAGGATGGAGAGAGGGACGGGGACGGTATTGCAGGCGGACAGAGGGGCAGGGACAGAGAGCCGGCTGAGAGAGCTGTGGTGGGCGGAGAGAGGGGTGGGGACGGAAAGCGGGCAAACAGAGGGGCGGGGACGGAGAACAGGCTGAGAGAGCTGTGGTGGGCGTAGAGAGGACGGTGAGAGGGGCAGGGGTTGAGAGCCGACAGAGAGCTGTGGTGGGCGGAGAGAGGGGCGGGGACGGAAAGCAGACAGGGGCGGGGACAGAAAGCCGGCTGAGAGAGCTGGGGTGGGCGGAGAGAGGACAGAGAGAGGAGCGGGGACGGAGAGCAGGTGGACAGAAGGGCAATGGTCCGGCTTAAGGCAATACAGTGTACATATGTATGTACTATATCTGGTACCATATCTGCGGGCACAGCTACTACAGTGACCTCTACAACTTCCAGCACAACTTCCTATAATAGGATGACCACCCTTTTTTTCAAGGTATGTATGAAGCAGCAGCATTTTACAGATATTCACAACATGCCAATGTATAGCATGCCAACATGTTCAGCCTATTAGAAGAAAGAACTTTTTTAACACCACCGCAACGATTGACAGTAGCTGCTTCGCTCTACTTGCAAGCAGATTTTGGTGGATTTATCAATGTTGGTTTATCTAGTACAATTTTACTATACTTTAGAACTCAGCATTTTAACATCATCAACTGTTTAACATGCACACACACAAAAAAAATAAAAATGATCATCTATCGTGGGACCTGCTGTTTTGTGGTAGGAACCTAAAAAGTATTCTGCTTCGGAAGTCAAGACATGCACAACACTGGAGTTTAAAACCTTCTAAATTAAGTAAACCCCCCCCCCCCCAATTCCACCTCGACCCCCGTAAAAAAAACAAAAAAAAAACCACACACCATTTATTTTACTTTTTTACCAAGGGACTAGTTATATTTTAACTACTCTTCCCCGGTTGCAACTTAGGCACCAGGCGCTGTATTGCAAGAGGCAGGAGAAGTCACAGCCCCCATACCCCAGAGGCTCAGTTTTTTGAAGGTACAAATAAGGGACTGTAAAAGGTTTGGCCATCTTTAATGTTGATTGGATCCTGGGCAAAAAAAATCTTGGGGGCCCCCCCCATGCAATTTTGCTCTCTACCTGCTCTGAGACATACAATAAATATCAGCTAGACTTAAAATCAGTTTACTCCTTACTTCCCACTGACCACAAATGTAAGGAGCATTCTTCCCACTGATCACCAACATAAGGAGCATTCTTCATATCATTAGTCTGTATTGTGGTTTGAAAACTGTCACAAGACAGTCAAAAAAAAAAAAAAAAAAAAAAAAAAAAGTGTCGGTATTCGGTATCAACGAGTACATGAAAAAAAAAAAAAAAAAGTATCGGTACTTGTACTCGGTCCTAAAAAAGTGGTATTGGGACAACCTTAGTAAATATGCCCATGCTCTGTGAGCAAAAATATCTCACTTAAGGACTGCCTCCTGCACATATACGTCGGCAGAATGGCACGGCTGGGCACAAGCACATACAGGTACATCCTCTTTAAGTGCCCAGCCATGGGTCGCTCCGTGACCGTGGGACCCGATCGCTGCTGGAGTCCCGCGATCAGTCCCCGGAGCTGAAGTACGGAGAGAGCTTCCCGTTTCTTCACTGTGGTGCCGTCATCGATCGTGTGTTTCCTAATATAGGGAAACACAATCAATGACATCACACCTACAGCCAAACCCCTTCAGCGCCCCCTTTGTGGTTATCTCCCAAACTGCAATCGTCATTTTCACAGTAAACAATGCATTAAAAATGCATTTTTTGCTCTAAAAATTACAATGGTCCCAAAAATGTGTCAAAATTGTCCAAAGTGTCCCCCATAATGTCGCAGGCACGAGAAAGAAAAAAACGCTGATCGCCGCCATTAGTAGTAAAAACATTTTTTTTATAAAAATGCAATAAAACGTTTGCGCAAACCAAAAAGATAAACGCTTATTGCGATTTTTTTACCAAAAATAGGTAGAAGAATACGTATCGGCCTAAACTGAGGGGAAAAAAAAACATGTTTTATATGTTTTTGGGGGATATTTATTATAGAAAAAAGTAAAAAATATTGCATTTTTTTCAAAATTGACGCTCTATTTTTGTTTATAGCGCAAAAAATAAAGACCGCAGAGGTGATCAAATACCACCAAAAGAAAGCTCTATTTGTGGGATAAAAAGGACGCCAATTTTGTTTGGGAGCCACGTTGCACGACCGCGTAATTGTCAGTTAAAGCGAAGCAGTGCCGAATCGCAAAAACTGGCCAGGTCCTTTACCTGCCTAAAGATCCGGGTCTTAAGTGGTTTAAATAGACACATTTGTGTAAAAAAAAATGATTTTCATTCCGCATTTTCCCAAAACTGTCCTGGTGCTCCAGGGCATCCAAAAACATGATAGGTAGTCTGGAAATTAAATTTGTAATTAATGCCTGAAGATGCTCTTTTGGATTTTCGGTCCCACTATGTGGCTAGGCTGTGAGAATTTCTCACATATGTGGTATCCCCATACTTGGGAAAGTGTTTTGAGGTGTAATTTTAAGTATGCCTAATCTGTTTGTGAAACTTAACTGTGTGGTGAGGCCATTTTACATAAATACTTTTTTGTTTGAGCTCATTTTCTCAAATACTGTGCTCCCACCAGGTGCTTGTCTCAATACTATGTGAGCTCCATTATGCATAAGCATGCTTTCTCTATGTGATATGTATTGTACTTTTGTTGAGCCTTAATAAAAAAAAATATGGGGGGGGGGGGGGGGGAGAGTGGATAATATTGTGAAAATGTTTTTTTAATTTCGGTATAGTGTTGCATGACCAAGTTATTGTCATTTTAATGACAATCCTCCGATCTGAGCGGCTTTTTGCTGCGTGTAAATCCAGCTTGTAGCTGTGTGCAGGCAGCCCAAAGAAGAGGATGCAGACATAGCAGCTGTCAAAATCTGAAATGTGGGCAGGAGCGGGGGCATGGATCTGAACTCTGTCTATCCAAGTCCAGGCAATGTATATAGATTTCTTTTGGATCCTTAGGAGCAGAGCACAGTGTCCTCTGAGGTGGAATGCTGAAACCACCCTTGTTAAAAAAAAGAATGGCCTTGGGTGTAAGACAACCTTGTCATTGTGAAGTATGAATAAAGATTCTTTACAGGAAAGGGCTGCATGTTTGGAAAGACATCCAGAAGACGTGATGGTGACCACAAAATGTGAGATCCTCTAGGGTAGGGGTGTCAAAAAATTTATTGCGGGAGTGAGAAGAGGGATCAAAGTTCAGAGGGGAGCCATGAACAGGTGGCAATGTTCAGGGGGCAGAGTTTAGGGGGGAGCTGTGTACAGGTGGCAGAGTTCAGGGACGCGCCGTGTGCAGAGTCCAGAGGTAAAGAGCGCTATGTGTAAAGGGTTGAGAGTTTAGGGGCACACTGTGTACAAAGTGCAGTGTTCAGGGGTGCACTACAGAGTTCAGGGTTTGGGATATGCTATGCAGTGTGCACGGTTTAGCTTTCTTTTACAGGCCGATTCCCCATCCCGCACTGCACCTGCATTTGCATCTCCCTTCTCTCCACCATGAGTGCAGGGCAGGCAGGGATCTGTGAGAGCCGCTGAAAGGAAAGCTGTCCTTGCAAACACAGAAGTGTTTACAATAGTGATGAGCGGGTAGCCAAGGGCATGAACCAGATACATTCTGTCTGAAAAAAGACATGGGTGCAAGGGCCACATGAAATAGCCTGGCTGGATTTGGCTTGCGTGCCTTGTGTTTGACACTTGAGCTCTAACGGGATATCCCTAATAGATGCAAAAGGGAGGTTGTTGTAGGGCAGAGAGAACCAAGTGGAAACCCCAAGGAAGCACAGGGAGCTGCAAGAGGGGCTTAGAGCGAATGTCATAATAAAAAAATAAAAAAAAGGATTTACAAAACACCTCGTTTTGCACAGAGCAAAACCTCTACTGACACTCCTAGCTCCTCTTGCCTTGGAGTACCCACCCCACCCACCCACTTGCTAGGGTGGGGACATTGTGCCAGCCAGATCCCGAGCCACTATGTGTGTGTCTACTGACAGTGTGGCTCAGCTCAGCCCTGCCCCCGTTTTATTGAATTTGATAGAAACAGCAGAAGCCAATGGTTCCCTCTGCTCTCACAGTGTCCAGTGAGTAGGGAGAGAGCAGCACTGCTGCTCTCAAGCAAAGCACTGGACCAAGATCAGGATTCAGGGAAGACAGGGGGAGCTGCACATAAAAGGTTATTTTTACTTTAGTACAAGATCCACCTTGAAAAAGGCTCTTACAAAAAGGAGAGTGAAGCCAGAGGACCTTGAAAAATAATGGCTAAAAACACCAAGATCTGACCATTGAGAGTGCTTAGAGCCAAGTTTTGGTCAAGATCTGTTTGTAGGAAGGCCAGAATCTGAGGTAAAGAGTAATCTGTGGGACTGATGTGCCACACCAGACAACAACAAGGATTTCCAGATGCAAGAATAGATCTTCCTGGTGGGTTAGCAAGGTAGCAACCACAACCTCAAAACCCGCTCTATCCATTAATACCTGGGTTTCTTGCGTTTCACGAACATTTGCGAAAGTTTGTGGTTAGCGTTCGCGAACCACCCCGTCAGATGTTCGTCCGTCACTACTGATAAAGTGGTTAAAAGGGAACATGTAGATCTGTCCATTGATGCCATTACCCAAATCCATAAGACAATTGCTGACATTTAAGATTCTATGAAAATCTTTGGAATTTGTTGAGGGGTTTGAAATCCAGATTAGGCACTGTGAAAAGGTTCCGAGTTTATTTGTTTGAGCCTGTCTTGTGGCAGTTCAGGCACAACAGTTCCCTGGGACATAAGGTGGTTCAGGGCATTCTGCAAATGTAACTGTCCTTTTCAGCTGATTTGAAAGAAAAAAAGCATTAAGGCCCCTTTCACATGTCCGCCTCCGTTCGTCCGTTTTTACAAGTCCGTTTACGGACTTGTAATAGACGCCTATGGGGTCGCGTCCGTTAGTGGATGATGCATCCGCTAACGTCCGCAATGATCCGCGTCCGTCTGGATCCGGTTTTTCGGACGGAAGAAAACCCTATTTTTCTTCCGTCCGGCGGATCGGATCGGATGAATACGGACAAGCAGTCCGTATTCATCCGATTCCCCACAGGGGAGAGACAGGGCGGTCCCTGCACAGTGTGTGGGGACCGCCCTGTCCACCGACAGCTCAGCGGGGATCCCCGCTGAGCCGACGGACACACATGGAGTGGACCAAAAAACGGACCGCTCCGTGTGAAAGGACTCTTAGGTGGTAGAGTTTTTATTTTATTCTCACCCCTTTTAAAACCGCTGATTGAACGCACAGGTCTGAGAAATCTGACTGAACTAATAATCTCCTCCCAGCTTGCAGACACGAGAGTGCCCCTTCATTGTAAAGAGGGCTTTGGTAAGGGCTTGGTTGTCCAAGTCTTTCACCAAAAGGAAGGACAGAACTTGGGTTTTAAAGTTCAAGCCTGGTTATAGCCAGCAGGTACTTTGATGTCTTTGGGTAGCCCATGGCCCCCGACATCGCGCCATCCATTGCACGACCACTTGTAGAGAGAAAGGGGATAGAAAGCCGTGGAGAATTTATGATCCACGAACCGATAAAGCGGCGATTAGATGTGTCAGTGCGGAAGAACACCAGCTTCAGCTACCATTGGACCAAGTGCGATGGGAAAGGGGCCCAGTGTAAGTTCAACTTATAGATTTTTCTATAAAGGCGAATTTACCCCTGTAATAAGGCACAAACTCTTCCAAAATGGCTGTCCAAATAAGTGCAGGTATTCTTGGCCTCAACACACCTCCTCAATGGTATGAGGGTATAGTGTAGGGTAATTAACTATTTCTAATTTTCCCTGGAAATTATTATCCCTACACACACAGGGCTAGATTCAGGGGATTGTCGTATCTTTGTGCAGGCGTAGCGTATGCTATTTACGCTACGCCTCCGCAACTTTTACAGGCAAGTGCTGTATTCACAAAGCACTTGCTCCGTAAGATGCGGCGGCGTAGCGTAAATGGGCCGGCGTTAGTGCGCGTAATTCAAATAGGGCAGGTAGGGGGCGTGTTGTATGTAAACTAATCGTGACCCGACGTAAACGACGCGCCGAACGAACTGCGCATGCGCCGGCCGTAAACTTATCCCAGTGCGCATGCTCCAAATCACGTCGCAAATAGTCAATGAAAACTACATGTCCGTAATTTACGCCCAGGCCCATTCTGAATCGGCTTACGCAAACGACGTAAACGACGTCCATACTTAACATTGGCTGCGCCTGCTATAGCAGGAGTAACTTTACGCCGGACTTACGCCTACGCAAACGACGTAAAAAAATACGCTACGTACGTGAACCGGCGTATCCATCTCATTTGCATATTCAACACGTAAATCGACGGGAGGGCCACCTAGCGGCCAGCGTAAATATGCAACTTAGATACGACGGCGTAAGTGACTTACGCCAGTCGGATCTAACACAAATCTATGCGTAACTGATTCAGGTGCATAGATACGACGCCTCAAACCAGAGTTACGACGGCGTATCTGGAGATACGCCATCGTAACTCGTTGATGAATCTAGCCCACAGTGAGTAAATTAAAACACTAGACATAAAGGCAGAATGCACACAAATTAAATACATTAAACCCATAGGAATGTTAATAGAAAAAAAATATGACTCAATATTTACAATTCCTTTCTCCCTATAGCTGGCTTATACTTCAGTAAATAAGGCTCCCCTCCTCCTCCTCCCAGAGAATCCTCAATGGGAGTTTTTATCGAATTGCCTAGTGACTGTTTTGTGGCTGATTGAATGACTGCCCAAGAGAAAGAAGTTTCAATAAACTGATGATTTAGGTCACATTTAATCCCAACAGTCAAGATCATAAACAGTTCACTGTAGGGAAGTAGTGAACTGCCTCCAAAATTGGGAAGTTTGTGCCTATTAGCACAGCATGCAAAAATCTCTGAATAGAAGTGCTTTAGTCAACTAGCCTGCTGTGTTCACTGTATTTATTTGTATTTGAGTTAATTTGAATGTAAATGAAAACACTAATGCAGATTTTTACATTCAGGAGTACACGACAGTCATTTAACAATTTTCATTCATTAAAAATATTAACAACAACAATCTCAACCAGAAGAAAGCTAACAAAAACATTGTTTAGCTTTAGTCACAGAAATGTCAGAGCACATTCAATGCATGTCAGTGGTAAGTAGCTATTCCCTTTCCGCTCTCTTGTCAAGATTCTTGTTGGTCTTAGATTATGTCCTCCAGAAAAGGCTGGCATTATAGGTCATGTATAATGGGTATTTCCTGCACTTACGAGCAGTCACCAAGTTGTTATCGTACTAAATTATCAGTTACCAAATCCAGCTCAGCTTGGATGTCAAGCTACTGTCCAAGTCTTTTACAAAAAAAATACATGAGTCCATGATGCGCGGTTCCTCATCTAATGTATGTGACGGATATTTATACATAGGAGTTTAACCAATACAGAGATAAAATTAAAGTGATATTGAAAGGCAATTGTTTTTATCTTTCAACAATTTATTGAAATTTGAAAGTCAGACCAAGAGAAACATTCGGTAGCATTACAACAGCCAGAATAGAATGCATAGAATGCATGAAGGCAAAAAACCTTGAGCCAATAGAACCATTTTAAAAGAAACCGCAACGGTTGTAAAACACTATACAATAATCCACACTCGCATCAAAATGGCACACATACTAAAGCATGATGAGAATATGGGCTATGGAACCAAGATCCGAGTTCCAATTTACCCTTCCCTGGCTAAATGTCACCCGCAGTGAAGTTCTATTATAAAGGAAATTTAAAGTGTTACTAAACCCACAACAGTAAAATCAGTCTGTATATGCAGCACAGCATGCTTGTTATACACACTGTGAAACTTAAGGGGATATGCATAGATCTTTCCCTCCTACACTGTCCATCTGAGGAAAGCCAGCTAACAAAAAGGCATGGTAGGCGGCCTGTACATACTTGATTGTGTCTTTTTTGCTGAAAAGAATATTTACTTGTTGAGCTGAACAAGCCAGGTCACATGATATTGACATCACATGTGGGCATGTATACAGGCTGCAGTGGAAATCTCCTCCCACCTGAACTCTCAGCACTGGAGAAACTGTTCAGTGTGGTCATCCAAAAAGGTATATAGTGGCATTTTTACGTAAAAAGATTTATAAGCTGTGGAGGGGCAGATTAACTATTTTCATATTACTGGGTTTAGTAACACCTTAAAGGAACACTAACGGTTCGTTTTTTATTAGATCAATTGATTGCTGTAAGCTAGAGCATTGAAATATCACTTACCTTGTTTTTCCTTTTGACCGCCAAAATACAGTAATCCAGGTTTGAAAATGCCATTTCCTGTCTCTCCTCTGCTTGCTTTCCACCAGCATCTGAGCCGTTTTGCATGGTGGAAAGCAGAATGTGCTCACCCCCTCCCTATGACTACAGCCCTGCGTAAAGATGCTCTCTTATCACTCACAGGCATGGAGGCTAAGCCTAATGGGAACTGTAGTTCCCATTAGGCTGTGATGTAGCAAGAATGAATGCGCACCGCAAACCAGGAAGTCAATGAGAATAACGATTCAGGAGTGACGGGGGTGAATAAAACAGCTTGATTTCAACAGGTATCAAACTAGTTATAATGCAAAAATGTACGTTTTAGTTTATCAGCTACTGTCAGACTTTAATTTAAGAGGAAAATATTTTTGTCTTTACAACCCCTTTAAGCCAGAAACTAAAAAACTACTCCAATTATGGTCAATACAATTTTTTCTTCTGGGAGGTCTAAGATTTACGATCTTTGTAGTAATACACAATTGGCTAGATTAGCAGTGCAACAAGTCTGTTGAGGAAGATGAAGGCTCCTCGAAACGCATCCTGTGACTCTGGACTCCAGGTGGCCATTACCATCCATTGGCCATTGACACCGGGAAGGAGGAAGCCATGACACTACACATGCTTATTGGGCTGTCAGAGCCATTTCCCCATTAACAGCCAGTGGCATAGAGATTTGGACTGTGACTGTAGCAGCTGATCATCCACCGAGCTGCACCCTTTTAGGACTGTGCCTCCACCACAGGCTTGCACTGCCCCGTAGACTCCCATATACAGTAAATATACGTGTGGGGTTTTAACTTTTGTGAGTATTCAAACCTTAATGGAACTTGCTACACCAGAGTGGTCACGCTGTCTTCTTCCCTAACAAGTCTGCTTTCCCTAGTGATATAACACACGCTCTCTCTCTCTTTAGGAACCAGATGCAATTATTATAATACAAACATTCTAAACTGCCAATGATCAAACAGCACCAACATCCCTTACTGCTGCTGGCACCAATGCTCACTTGGCTGAGACTTGGATATAACAGTAGCCATAGAAGTAGAGTTAGAATGGTAATAGCATCCAACAGCAATGTAAACAACATTAAGAGGTGATATCAGTGCTGACGGGAATCAGAGAGTGAGAGACATTAAGCGAAGGCAGTGCTCTATAAATGTTCAAGGAGATGCACGTGCAACTAACTGGCTGTTTTGTGAGATGGCCAACAGCAAGAGAAAGACATACAGTAAAAATATGACAAATTAACCGGATATGAAAACGTACATACACCCCACAAGCAATTTTGATATAAAAGTAAAAAAATGAACAATCCACAACACAATATTTGTGGGAAAGTACAGTTGTGGTTTAAATATACTTTACCATAATCTATATTACTAGAGCAATTCAAGTAAGCAGATCTGCATTAGCACAACACAGTCATTAGAAGTACTCCAGGGCATACTGTACAGGAATATTTTTCTACACTTCCTTGTATAAAACTTGCCAGTTGTGAGTTGTAGTCGATGTGCTTTTTCAGAACACAATTAAAACAAATTTGAAGGGGCGCTACAAATGATATTGGAAGTATGCTAACTTTTACTAAATGTTACAATCAATGATGTAACTTATATAAGTAAGGTTGTTCTGTCGTATATCGATAGTTACCTCACTTTCACATGCACATTAACTTGATTTTAAATGCAATTAATACATATAGTCAAGGAAGAATAATGGACTACATTCTGCACTTAACCTGGTGGACATTTTCAAATGGCAGAAGTGACCAGTGCAAACCTATTTTGCATTGTAAACGACTAAATAAATCTTAATGGATTAAGAATGATCAGCTATCAACACACAAGGGAAATTAAGTGCTGAAATGCCTACATTGATTATTTTAAATTATTAGCCTTACTCTGTTCTTGAATTTGTATGCTTTTAGTGAGCTTTAACACATTTACAAGACTTATTGACTATAATTACAAGAGAATTCAAGTAATGGACACATCAATTATAAGCAACATGTCTTGACCAGACATTGGCATAAAGAATTCTAAAGAGAACTCCATTAGCATCTCCTCTCTCATTTTATTCACTTTTATCTGCCTTATGAGGGCATTCTGAGGGCTTACACAGGTCTTCTAACCAGGATCCATTTTTAGGATTTGAATTTGCTAAAATGTTAACAAATGTATTTAAAATTTACATGATAATAAATACTTATTTAAGCACACAATAAAATATATTGCAGGAGGGCTGGTGCTGCTTTTCAAAATAATTTATAGGATGTGGTGAGCAGACTTTCAGTTGTATCCTCTAAACCACATATGCATTATTTATCTATTGTGAAATGACAATGAGAGATGTTGTAGAGTAGGCACCAATTAAAAATAAGGTTTCACTTACAAGAGCAAATAAAAATAAACTCATGTTTTAAAGAACAAGTGTTTCCTTTAAGTGAAAAAAAAAACTGTTATACTGTGTATCTACAGAGGCAGCAGTTAAAACTCTGCCTTTAACACTAAAGACAGACACATCGTAAAATTACTGTGGGGAATTTCTGGAGTCTTTTAAAATGGACCTCAAGTCAACTTTTGACTTTTCCTAGGAAGTATCCAGAAAAATTTCCCATTCAGCTTGAATGTGTCCTCAAAAATAGCAGTTCACTTTTTGTGTCTACAACCATATCACCAAAAATATCTGCTATACGATTATGATCATGCTGCCTCTGACTGCTAGTCTCACAAAATATGGAGTGAGAATTGGTGTTGTCACTTGCGATCTGCTCGCTGTTCTATCTGCTGGAGGGAAAATAAAATTGATGCACAGCTCCTAGATGGGGGGGCCTAAACTGTACAGACCACTCATATTTGGTTGGCTTTGCTAGGCATAAGGGAAGTGAGCTCTCATTGGTTTCAACACAGTATTGGACATTATATATTGGCATTAAAGGATGAGTTCACCTTTTCCCACAAAATAATAAATGCACGAATTATAAAAAAAAAAAAAAAAAATGTATTTATTATTTTTTGGTTTCTGGAGACTCTATAGCATGACACCAGTGATCAGCAGATTGCTGGTGCCATGTGGGTCTCCTGCAGATCTGTCAGTGCATCTGTGTGCCACTACTTCCCTTACGGGCAATCAAATACAGTCTGACAGGAAAAGAGAATGAACTACCACAGCGCTCCACAGCATTGTGGTAGTTTATTGAAAACTACAAGCCGACAGCCACAAAGGCTGCCAGAACTTATCATCCCATGCACTGTGAATGAGTGACGTGGGGGACGGCCATGTTTTTTTTTTTTTTTATTGTGTTGGACGGCCATGTTTTTTTTACTTTTTATTGTGTTAGCTGGGTGGGGGTAGGGTAACCCTGCTAGCTGTCAGATCAGGGAACCGTGGGTGGGCGGGGGAGTATGCGGTCCATTCATAACATGTTACACCCTGAATATGGGTATGTAATCCTCCATTTAAACTCAGTTTCTAGTCAAAACACGAACATTTTAAAATGAAGTAACAGCGAAAGAAGACATTTGCATTTTTTTTATTTTATGTTAAACTCAAACTGCACTAAGATGAGATGTTTGAAGACTTACAAAAAAAAGGAGTCTCCTCGATTTATATTTTACTTGTTCTTACTACACTCCCTAGCATTTTACAACTTGTATAAATATTTCATTGAACAGAAAGTCTGTCTCATATTTACATACCTGTGTGAGTGCGGATATGTGCTAGGAATGCCATGGAATTACTGCTTTTGCACGTCTTGCCACAGTACTTGCAGACGTTTCCCTGGTTCTCTTCCCTCTCCCTGTTGATCTGCTCTGTATCCTCTTCAATGTATTTGTTCACTTCTCTCAGCAGCTCTTCATGCTCTTCCTTGATGTGAATAAATAAACTTTGCTCAGAATCAAAAGGCTCTGTGCACTTTACACATTTAAATGTTCCACCACCTTCGGGTAGCTCTTCAAAGCTGGCCAGTTCATTCTTTTGGTGACCAATGCTAGACAAGTGCTGATGAAGATTACTTTCTGTGAAAAATGATTTGCCACAGAGTAAACAATGAAAGTGTTTTTCTTTAACTGGATGCTTCATGGAAATGTGAACATTCAAACCACTAAGACCATCGGCTAGAAAACCACACTCATCACACCGTATTCGGGTGGAATCACCTTGAGTACTGCCATTAAATTTCTTCTTTTTTGTTGACTGGGGTTTGGGTTCTGGCACACTGATTATGTGGTTTTCTGATGGTTTATTACAGCAATTTTTCAGTTTGACAATGGAACAATCAAATAGGTCGTCATCATTGGCATCTCTGTATTTGCCGAAATTTTCAGATGGTCCACCATTTTCTGAAATTTGAGTAGTACATAACTCATTTGGGTCTTTCAGTACACTTTCTGCTCCTGTATGTTCATTTTCTATTTGCTCATTGACTGTATATTCCTGCACTAGAGAATCCACTAAGGGATTTTCATCCCCTCTCTCCTGTTTTCTTAAAGCGTCTGGATTTTTCTCACATTCTGAAATTACAACTTGGCTAATTTCCACAAGCCCTTGCTCAACTGTTATTTCGTCATCCAAACTTTTTTCCATAATATTCACTTTGTTTGGTTCTAGAAGCTGATCAGATGGCTCTTCCCTTATTTTGCCACGGGAAAGTTTTTTAGGAACATCTTCAGATGAATTATGTAAATTGCAAGCCATTTTGTCAAGAAGTGAAGCACTTGATTGAGAAGATTCGTGATTAATCCTATGTCTCCCAGTTAACACATGAGAGCTCATCTGCTGGTGAGATACAGCATAGTAATTGCAGGCCTTACAGTAGTACTCATATTCTTTCACATGATGATCTTTCACATGTAGCTCTAAAGATGCAGCGTCACCAACAAAATCACAATGAGCACACCGGTTATCATGGTTGTCATTACACACACTCTGGACTTGACTATCTCCAGCTACAATATTGTTTACAAAGTCTTTGAAAGAGTTTTCACTTTGTACATCAGCAGTCACAGATAATTCTTTTTGAGAGCCTTGAAAACAAGCAGATTTTGCCCCAACAGTTTCAGTTGTTACATTGCCTATATTTCCCTTTTTCTTTACAGCAGCTTCAAATTTTTGTCCCTCTATTGTTACTACAATTTCATTTTTCTGCTGGCCGACAGGCTGATCTTCTACACGACTTATGTGTTTCTTAGTAAGGCAGTGTCGTTCCATATCACCTTTAGTTACTGTGTCATAATTACATAATTTGCATTTAAAGTTGTACTGGTGTGTATGTTTCCTTCTAATATGCACTTTAAGATTTGTAACACTAGAGGCCACAAGGCCACAGTGAGTACAAGAAATAGAGATATTTCCTTTCGGCCTTCCTTTTTTTGGTGTATGCGAATGAGTGTCTTCTGCCTGAGAAGGGGCATGTTTTGAACAATACGAGTCGTCTGCGGAAGCTACCTTAAACTCTTCACTTTGGGGCCTATCCTTGTGAGTATTGACAAGTTCTGTAAATCCTTCATATGAAACTTTTTCAATACATTCTTCAAAAAGTAATCCAATATTGTTTTTCCTTGCATTTTCAATATGTTTACTTCTTTTAATGTGTCTTTCCATACCTTCCTTATGCATTGTGTAAATATTGCAAGCCTTGCATAGAAAGTGAAATTCATGTGCATGGCGAAGTTTGATGTGTCTTGTCAAGACAGTTGATGATCTGGTCTTGTAAAAACATTGTTTGCATTGAAACCGTCGCCGTTTAACCTCATTTACCACCACTTCTGACATTGAAATTTCAATGGTGTTAACAACAGTACAGCTTTCAACTTCGGGGAGAGATGTATTTGCGTCAGTCTTTAATTCCAAATTGTCTGCTCCAGAGCTATTGTACGCTTTTGCATTGCCCCATACATGTTCTTCCGCTGTTTCATGATGCAGCCTGTCATCATTGGATTTAAAAAACACTTTGCAAACATTACAATGGAAGGGCATCTTGTGCTTGGCAGTCATGTGAATTTTGAACGTGGACTCATCAGAAGCATCTAGACCACACAAGTAACAATTTAACAACACGTTTCTCTGGTCATGTGTATCGCTTTGACAATGCTTTTCAAAATCTTCCCTGGTCACACAAGAGTATCCACATGCTTGGCAATAAAACGTCATTTGTCTTGCATGTCTCTTCCAAAAATGAACAAATATGTCTTCTTGGCTGGCAACAACACTCTCGCAGTATATACAGCCATACTGCACCATCGGTGGTGTATTGCATACTATTTCAAAAGCAGAAGATGGTACATTAATAACGCTTTGAGCACCCTTAACCATTTCTTGATTAGCAACATTTTGAATCTCTGGAGGTTTTTCAGCTGTTGGCTCTGCAGATAAAGGGTTACTTGATGGCAGTTTGTGGTCTTTAATATATGTAATATGATCTTTAAGAGAACCTCTTTTCTTTAGTAACTGCAGGTGCTTTTTCACCTGTTTAAAACCATGTTTTCTTCGATATAAGCATTTTCTTTGATGTGCTTTCCTGTCGTGTCTTCTTCTGGCTATTATTTTTCCAATAGCATTTAAAAGGAGTTTAGGATCATTTTTTGTTTCCGACATCTCCAGGTGGGTTTTGAAGGGTTTACCATTGTTAATCAAAGCCTCTTCTGTATTTCTTTTAGAACGTTTTTTGGCCAAACCTAATCTGGAAGCACTGTGAGAAATCTCTTTATGCCCTTTTATCAGTGTAGCCGGAGGTGCTTCCTCTTTCAAGTCACCTATAGTATCCCTGCATGATAGAATCTTGTTGCCATCTAACTTAAGTTCAGCATTGCTTTGTACATAATGGGAAGGGTCTGACCTATGCAATGGGTCTGTGCTTTTACTGGCCTTTCCTTTTTTATTAATCTTTTCCTTACACACTTTCTTTATTTTTAATAGAGTCTTTGCCAAGATGTTGCTTTGTGTTTCTACCGTAGTGTTTGTTTCAGTTTCACCAGGCTTATCCCTGGCATTTTCATGTCGCGTGGATGAAAGAAGTTCATCTACAACACTAAAATGAGAGTTGTTGATGTCAGCAGTATGATCCTTAATATTTTGAAGAACATCTGCCAATGTTTGATTATGTTCTTCTTGGGCTGCTAGAGGTGCTGTTCCTGTGAAAGCTAGAGGGAGCGATTCATCAGAGATGTTTTTACTTTCAACTGATTTGCTTATTTTTGTTTGATTTGTAAGAGAACAGTAATTTTCTGAAGCAGATTCCATTGTTTCAAGCTTTATTCTTTTTGCCAAACCTGCGTTTTCAACATCATCAACTTCCATTTTGCTGAAGGGATGGTCTTCTGAAACTGGTCTTTTATAGCAGACACTTTCAGATACTATCTCACATTGAGTGCTGAAGACCTGTTCAGTAATGGTAGATTTAGCTACCTCTTCTGTAAGAGGAGTTTTCTCAGCTTGTTTCTTTTGATCATTCTCCATATTCAGTACATTTGCCAAAACCCACTAAAGGAAGAACTGTTGAAACAAAAAACAGCATATTTTTGAGTATAAATCAATAATACAGCAAAGTTATAAACTTTACTAGTTGCTAAAAATATACAGAGCTGAAACAAGTTAATATGGAGCAGGTGAAAACAGAAAATCACCTCTTTAAAATCCTTTAGGCGCACTGCCCAGACTGCGGACATTAAACCATTTACATTATACTTACAAGGAAGTCTATGGTCACAGCCAAAACATTATTTTAACATCAGCATTGTAATGTCAATACAAAATAATTCCTATTGACAACCAACTATAAAGCTTACTAGAAAAAAAAAAGGATTTTTATAACGGCTTACCTGTAAAATTATTTTCTTGGAGTACATCACAGGATACAGAGCAGCATAGTAATTACTGTGGGTTATAGAGCCTACCTTCAGGTGATGGACACTGGCACACCCAAGACAGGAAGTACCCTCCCCTATATAACCCTTTCCATACCGGGAGCACCTCAGTTTTGTAGCAAAGCAATAAATATCCCAATATCCCCAAACAAGAGGGGCAGAAGCTCTGTGTCCAATGATTTACTCCAAGAAAAGGATTTTACAGGTAAGCTGTTATAAAAATTCTAATTTCTTTCTCGTACATCACAGGACAGAGAGCAGCATAGTAATTACTATGTGGGATGTCCTAAAGCAATGCCAATGAGGGGGGGGCATAAACAAGTCGAGCGCCATCAGATGTGAGGACCTATACTGCAGCCTGCGCCCAAAGGCGATATCCTTGTGTCTTTTTGCATCTAACTGATAACATTTAGTGAATGTGTATACCGACGACCAAGTCGCAGCCTTACAGACTTGAGCCATGGAGGCCTGGTGATGCACTGCCCAAGAAGTGCCAACTGCTCTAGTGGAGTGCGCTCCAACTTCAAATGGAGGAACCTTCCCTTTCAAACCATAGGCTTGAGTGATGACTTGCCGAATCCACTTAGAAATAGTAGACTTTGACGCTGCCTGACCCTTTCGGCAGAACAAATAGAACATCAGTCTTCCGAATCTGGGCAGTAGCCTTAAGATAGACTTTAACTGCCCTTAATACATCCAAGAAATGTAATGACTTTTCCTTTGCAGAACTAGGTTCTGGAAAAAAAGAAGGGAGAACCAGATCCTGGTTCAAATAAAAACTTGACACGACCTTGGGAAGAAAAGCCGGATGAGGTCGCAAAACCACTCTCTCTCTCTCTCTATGAAGAATCAGATATGGCTCTTTACAGGAAAGGGCCGTCAATTCCGATACCCTCCTGGCAGAGTATATGGCTACCAAGAACACCAACTTACTGGTCAAAAGAACTAAAGGAATGTGGGACAAGGGTTCAAAGGGCTGTCTTTGTAGCGCAGATAGAACCAGATTCAAGTCCCATGGGCACAAGGGGGCTTTAATTGGTGGATTAATACGAATCACCCCTGTAGAAAAAATTTAACTAGCAAATGTATAGCTAGTGACCTTTGAAAAAATATTGAAAAAGCCAAGACCTGCCCCTTGATGGTACTCGAGGCTAATTTCATGTCTACACCTAACTGTAGAAAGTCAATAACTCTGCCTACGACATATCTACGAGGATGCCAACTCTTGGCCTCACACCAGGCAACGTATGCCTTCCATACCCTGTAATATAGAAGCCTGGTTGCTGGCTTCCTTGCAATAATCAGGGTAAACACCACAGAATTTGAGAGCCCCCTCTTCCTTAGGATGTGGGATTCAATAGCCAGACCGTTAAACCTAGAGTTCGTAAGGAAGTGTGGAATGTTGGCCCTTGTGAGAGCAGGTCTGGACGAAGAGGAAGGGTCCACGGAACCCCTACCGACATCTTTACAATTTCTGTGTACCAAGATCTTGGGGGCTACGCCGGAGCCACAAGGATTACCGGCTTCCCCTCCAACGGGATCCTGCGAAGGTGTCGTGGTAAGAGCTGCAATGGGGGAAGTGCATAAATTAATGAGAATTGATCCTACGGAAACACCAGAGCAACCGTTCTGCAAGCAAACGGATCTCTCGTCTGGGACACAAAATTGTCCACTTTCGTATTGAATCTGGATGCCAAGAGATCACCATCTGGCGTTCCCCATCTCTGACATATGGCCAGGCAAATGTCGGGGGGGGGGGGGGGGGAGACCACTCCCTTGGAAATAGCTGTTGGTGACTTAGGAAGTCTCCCTGCCAATTCTCTATCCCTGGGATAAAGATTGCAGATATGCATGGGACATGACCGTCTGCCAAAGTCAGGATCTGAGCCACCTCCTTTTGAGCCGCACGACTTCTGGTGCCGCCCTGGCATTGTCGGGCTGTATCCTGACAGGGGACCCCTGTAATTGGGACGTTCTTGCCCTCAGGGCTAATCGTGCCATTGGAATCTCCAGTAGGTTGATGGGCAGAGTTTTCTCGGGAGCCGACCACCTTCCCTGGAGAGACAGTTTCCCCAGGACTGCCCCCCAGCCTAGAAGACTGGCATCTGTTGTTACCACTCTCCAAGAGATTAGAATGAAGGACTTCCCTCTTTGCAGATTTTGGGGCACTAACCACCAACAGAGGTTCTGACAAACTGTTGGAGACAGGGCCATTAGGAAGTCTAAAGCTTTCACCTTTTTGTTCTAGGAGGACAGAATGGCGCTTTGCAACTTCCTTGAGTGAAATTGGGCACATGGGACAGCTTCGAATGAGGCCACCATCTTCCCCACCACCTGCATGCAAAGGCGAATGGATGGTTCTCTTTTTGCACAGACCATCTGAATCAGCTTCCATAAGGAAGCGATCGTTGTCTGGGGCAAGAAAATCTTTCTTTGGTCTGTATCTATGAGCATCTCTAAACAGTCCAGCCTTTTTACTGGTTGTAAAACCGATTTGTCCAGATTGAGGACCCAACCCAGGGACTCCAGATACTTGACCGTGTTGTGCACAGCTAGATTTAGGCTGGCAACTGAGTGATCTATTAGCAGTAGATCGTCCAAGTAGGCCATTAATCGACACTTCTTGAGATCTTAAATTGGCCAACAGAGGAGCCAAGACCTTTGTGAAATCTCGAGGCACAGTGGCCAACCTGAAGGGTAAAGCCACAAACTGATAATGGTGCTTCTCCCCTACGAAGCGCAGGAGTTTGTGATGGCCGGAAAAAATAGGTATATGCAGATAAGCGTCCTTGATGTCGATGCACACTAACAGTTCTCCCCCTTGTAGGGTGGAGGCTACCGAACTAATTGACTCCACCCGAAAGGATCAGATATTTAGAAATTGGTTTAGACATTTCAAATCGAGTATCGGCCCGACATCTCCATTCGGCTTTGGGACTGTAAAGAGGTTTGAATAGAACCACAAACTTTGCTCCTCTACTGGCATTTCTACAATCACCCCCTGAGACAACAGATAATCTAATGCCAGATGCCTTGGAACGCTTGATGTTAAAAAGTGAGGGGGAAAAAACTCTTGCAACTCCAGCCTGTACCCCACGGATACCGTGGAGAGGACCCAACTGTCCAGAACCCTCTCCCGCCAAATCCTTGAGAAGAATTTAAGTCTTCCCCCCACCCAACTGAGTGGGGGCAACCCTTCATAATGCCGACTTAGGGGTTGGCTTAACAGGCCTACGGTTCCAGGGTTTCTTGTGACCCTGGGCCTGCCCTTGAGCCTTTCCCTGTACCTGGCCATCCGGGAGGCCGTTAGAACTGCTTAGAGGCTGAAGTCCCCAGGACTGGAGAGATTGGGCGCTTAAAAGAGGGACCCCTAAATCTTTTCTTGACTGGCAAAAAGAGTGATTTTCCCACTAGAGATTTTCTGGATATACTTATCTAGGTCCTCCCCAAACAATTGCTCTCCATGAAACGGAAAGCCAGCCAGAAGCTTTTTACAAGGAGTCTCGGCTGCTAACAGGACTTTTTTTTACATCCTGCCAGCACAGCACCCCAGATGTTTGCCTGCAATTCTGAATCGACTGCCTTTCGCCTGGCCATTCCCCTGCGGAGTACTCACAGAGTAGAGTGTAGGAGATGGGGTAAGCGTGTCCAGTAGGAATTTGCAGTAACCCAACTATACTGGTAAAACATGTGCTTTTTATACTGTGTAAAATAAAGAACAATTTTTTTTTTTAGACATATTGTAATTAGTATTTGTTTAGGTAGTAAATGTGCAGGCGGCGGTATATTTAAAGTCCAAATACCCATTCTCCCTCTGTGCTATTATCGTCACTGTGGCGGCGTCATCGATCACGTGATCCCTATTTTTTCCTTTTTGCTATAATAAATAACCCAAAAAATACATTAAAAAAAGATTTTTTCCCTCAGTTTAGGCCGATACGTATTCTTCTACATATTTTTGGTAAAAAAAAAATGCAATAAGCGTTTATCGATTGGTTTGCGCAAAATTTATAGCGTTTACAAAATAGGGGATAGTTTATGGCATTTTTATTTTTTATTTTTTTTTTTTACTATTAATGGCGGCGATCTGCGATTTTTTTATTGGGACTGCGACGTTATGGCGGACATTTCGGACACTTTTCTGACATTTTTGGGACCATTTACATTTATACAGTGAACAATGCTATAAATATGCATTCATTACTGTATAAATGTGACTGGCAGTGAAGGGGTTAACCACTAGGGGGCGGGGAAGGGGTTAAATGTGTGTCCTATGAGTGTTCTAACTGTGGGGGGAGGGGGGGGGACTGGGGGAGGTGACCGATTGTGTCCCTATGTACAAGGGACACAATCGCTCTCCTCTCTCCCTGACAGGGACGTGCAGCTCTGTGTTTATACACAGAGCTGCACGTCCCCGCTCAGTTACTGAGCAATCGCGTGTGCCCGGCGGCGATCGTTGCCGCCGGGCACTCGCACGGGATCCCCGCAGAGCGGCGGGTGCGCGCGCGCGCCGCCGGCGACGCGCCCGCCCGCGGCTTTAAAGGGACATCACGTCATATGACGTGATGTCAGGATAATGGAGTCATCTGCCCGCCGTCATTTGACGGTGGGCAGATGACAAGTGGTTAAATGCATTTTTTTCTGTGAAAATGACAATTGTCACAAAAATGTGTCAAAATTGTCTGAAGTGTCCGCCATAATGTCGCAGTCACGAAAAAAAAAACGCTGATCGCCACCATTAGTAGTAAAAAAAAAATGCAATGCGCAAACCAACCGATAAGTGCTTATTGCGATTTATTTTTTTACCAAAAATAGGTAGCAAGAATAGGTTTCGGCATAAACTGAGGAAAAAAAATAGTTTTATATATTTTTGGGGAATATTTATTATAGCAAAAAGTAAAAAATATTGATTTTTTTCAAAATTGTCCCTCTTTTTTGTTTATAGCACAAAAAATAAAAACCGCAGAGGTGATCAAATACCGCCAAAAGAAAGCTCAATTTCTGGGGAAAAAATTACGCCAATTTTGTTTGGGAGCCACGTCGCACGACCGCGCAATTGTCTGTTAAAGCGACGCAGTGCGGAATCGCAAAACCTGGCCAGGTCCTTTAGCTGACTAAAGGTCCGGGTCTTAAGTGGTTAGGAGAAAAAAAGAAAAAAATACATTGCACACGGATAACAGAATTGAATAAAATCTAACTTGTGTCCTATAACTGATGAGGTTTAACCACTTAAGGGCCGCCTAACGCCGATATACGTTAGCAGAGTGGCGCGGCTGGGCATAAGCACGTACAGGTATGTCACCTTTAAGAGCCCAGCTGTGGGTCGCCGGCGGCACACTCGCGACCCGGTCCTGAACTCCATGACCGCGCCCACGGGACTCGATCACCGCCGATGTCCAGCAATTGGGTAGCAGAGATGAAGAACAGGGAGAGGCAAGTGTAAACAAACCTTTCCCCTTTCTTTCTAGTGGCAGTGACTGTCTGTTCCCTGTCATAGAGGACGACGATCAGTGACGTGCCACGCCCTCCTACAGTAAGAATTACTCACTAGGGTACACTTAACCCCTACAGCGCCACCTAGCCGTTAACCCTTTCACTGCCAGTGTCATTTTAACAGTAATTAGTGCATTTTTATAGCACTGATCGCTGTAAAAATGACAATGGTCCCAAAAATTTGTCAAAAGTGCTGATCGTCGCCATTACTAGTAAACAAAAAAAAAAAAAATACCCCCTATTTTGTAGACGCTATAAAACTTGTGTGCAAACCAATCAATAATTGCTTATTGCTTATTTTTTTTTTACCAAAAATATGTAGAACACATTTTTTTGGGATATTTATTATAGCAAAAAGTATTGCATTTTTTTTTAAATTGTCGCTCTATTTTTGTTTATTGCGCAAAAAATAAAAACTGCAGAGGTGATCAAATACCACTAAAAGAAAGCTCTATTTGTGGGGGAAAAAAGGACGTCAATTTTGTTTGGAAGACACGTCGTGCGACCACGCAATTGTCAGTTAAAGCGACGCAGTGCAGAACCGCAAAAAGTGGCCCAAACATTGACCAGCAAAATGGTCCAGGGCTGAAGTGGTTAAGTGTGTTGTCATGGTAAAAGGTGCTCTTCGTAAAAATGGTGACTGGCATATTAATAAGCTGCAAAAAAATACTTTATAACAAAAGAACAAATTTAAATTGGGTAGCAGCACAACCATAATGGTATATATTTCTGTGTAGTATGCATTTCATGGAAGTTAGTTTAAAAAAAAAAAAGGAAGAGAGAGACAACCTGGTATTGTGATGACATCTAGTGGCTAAAAAAGTAACTGAAAACAATCTAAACACTGGATATAGTACTATATTGCAATATACATTTTTTTTTTAAAAAACATGCAATATAGTTGGCTATCACCATTTATAACAGAAGTATTTAAACATAGAAATGTAATCACAATCTAAATTTCACAGCAACCAAGTAAACTAAAAACAAATATACGGCACCAAATCAACTGTATGTGATCATAATAAAAATTAAAATAAGTGCCCAGAAGGTTTTCACTCAGTGCCTATAACATATATAAATAAAATACAGGTTTACATTATTATTAACGGGACTTTGATTTGTGATTTTTGATTCACTGTATATTATAATGCAAACATTTGTTATATACTGTATACGCAGAGTGGAAAACTTCTGGACACCAATTTCATTTTTTAAATATAAAACATACTTATTTAATAAAAGTAGGACTGCCTATTTTGTTTTTAGTTTGTGTATCAAGTGCTGTGCAAACAACCACTTCGCAAATGAATGGACAAAACATGAGGACACATTTTACAGTTCAGGACACAGCTACACCTCAAGGAAAAGGGACATTGTTTTGGAGGAGGTCAGTGAGGTACACATTTTGTATAGATGGGACAACTGCATTGCAAGAGGCATTAAAGAGGCCATCTATGCAAAACAACCATCCCTAAATAGGCGTGGAGTCCTTGGACATCATGCATGTCATTGTTCTCTGCGACGGTACCCTTCGCTGGTTCTCATCCTACTTATCCAACTGCACGTTAGTGTTACTTCTAATTCTATTTCCTCCTCTCCTCTTTATTTCTCTCTTAGGGTCCCCCAAGGTTCTGTTCTTGGACCCCTCCTATTCAGAGCTCTGACGTCACCGGCTGCCGACCTGCGTCTCACACACCGCAATTACCTACGCTTTCATTTAAGATCCTTGTGAGCAGTCATTTTATATGTTAATAAAGCAGTTTTCAATGAGCACTTAGATTTGTTTTGTCTCACCATATATCCCCTTGGGGGAATCAACTGGAGTTCCTGGTCCTTCCTGCCTGGATGATCCACCCTTATGGGACATGTGCATATGACCATCTGTGGTCTACATTTTAAGGTGAGAGAAGCGAGTGCTCTGGAGGTGGAGGGTCTATCACCATTGCATCCTGATTTGTTTGTCACGTGGAATCTTCTTGGTACTTGCTGGGACCTCTAGTCCGCCTTATTTCCCTGCTGATTATTGGACTTTTTATGTGCTGCACTTTGTTTTGTACTAGGTTTATTTGGATTATGGAATGATCTTTTGTGTATAGCTGCATTCGTTTTTAGTGTTTAGGAATTATTTGCGCTATTTGATTTGATTACCATATTTATCTGCGTAGAACACGCACTTTATTCCCCTTAAAATCAAGGGGAAATCATGGGTGCGTTTTATATGCTGATCCCCGCTATATGTGAGGGAAAGAGGAGCGAGCGCCTCCGATATACACATAGCCGAGTGTACCGTGTACTCAGCTAGGCTCAACTTCGCTCGCAGTCACGCCCAGTCCCGCCAATGGACCTGTATTATGTCGATCATAGGAGCCTGGCTAAGAGGCACAGGACACTTGGCTCTGTCTATCTCAGCAGCGGTAATTTTAAACGATTTATCCTGCAAAATGACACTGGGCAAGGCTGCATTGATGGGCATTTAAATGTAATTTTTTTTCCTTAAACTTCCCTCCTAAACTTGGCGTGTGTGTTATACGCCGATAAATACGATACTTTACATCTTAAACATTAATGACTATTCCAGTTTATTGTGACTACCTACTACTAGAACCTTCAGAGACATGAAGTAGCTAGCATTCTCAGAAAGAGAGCAGTAAGGGCAGCCACCATATTTTTCCAATACAGTTTTTCTATAACCACGACCGCCCTATAGCAGATTTATTGCTACAGGGTGACCGGTCTGTGCAGAATCACATGTATATGTGTGATTCTGCACTTCTGCATAGACCCCTTCTGCTGCGATGAGTCACAGCAGATGCCAGTCAGTGGATGTCCACCGGCACCCGCTCATCAGCGAGGAGAGACACAGGATGGAGCTATGTAAACAAGGCAGAGCTCCGTCCTGTCAGCAGGGTTGTGGTGGATTTTGTTCCCTGCAATGCAGGAAATAGAATCCACCACATCCCTTAGAAAAACACAACACAGTGTACACAAAAATACTGGTTATGCACACATTTAACCCTTTGATCACCTTAAATGTAAACCCCTTCCCAGCCAGTGTCATTAGTACAGTGACAGTGCACATTTTAAGCACTGATCACTGTATTAGTGTCACTGGTTCCCACAAAGTGTCATTTAGCATCTTACTGTCTGCCATACGTGGCTGATAGCCGCCATTACTTGTACATTTTTTTTTTTACAAATATCATTGTATGTACAGTACAGACCAAAAGTTTGGACACACCTTCTCATTCAAAGAGTTTTCTTTATTTTCACGACTATGAAAATTGTAGAGTCACACTGAAGGCATCAAAACTATGAATTAACACATGTGGAATTATATACATAACAAAAAAGTTTGAAATAACTGAAAATATATGTCATATTCTAGGTTCTTCAAAGTAGCCACCTTTTGCAGCAGACACATCTCTAGAACAACGGTTAAGAGGAGACTGTGTGAATCAGGCCTTCATGGTAGAATATCTGCTAGGAAACCACTGCTAAAGAAAGGCAACAAGCAGAAGAGACTTGTTTGAGCTAAAGAACACAAGGAATGGACATTAGACCAGTGGAAAGCTGTGCTTTGGTCTGATGAGTCCAAACTTGAGATCTTTGGTTCCAACCACTGTGTCTTTGTGCGACGCAGAAAAGGTGAACGGATGGACTCTACATGCCTGGTTCCCACCATGAAGCATGGAGGAGGAGGAGGTGTGATGGTGTGGGGGGTGCTTTGCTGGTGACACTGTTGGGGATTTATTTAAAATTGAAGGCATACTGAACCAGCATGGCTACCACAGCATCTTGCAGCGGCATGCTATTCCATCCGGTTTGCGTTTAGTTGGACCATCATTTATTTTTCAACAGGACAATGACCCCAAACACACCTCCAGACTGTGTAAGGGCTATTTGGCCAAGAAGGAGAGTGATGGGGTGCTGCGCCAGATGACCTGGCCTCCACAGTCACCGAACCTGAACCCAATCGAGATGGTTTGGGGTGAGCTGGGCCACAGAGTGAAGGCAAAAGGGCCAACAAGTGCTAAGCATCTCTGGGAACTCCTTCAAGACTGTTGGAAGACCATTTCAGGTGACTACCTCTTGAAGCTCATCAAGAGAATGCCAAGAGTGTGCAAAGCAGTAATCAAAGCAAAAGGTGGCTACTTTGAAGAACCTAGAATATGAAATATATTTTCAGTTGTTTCACACTTTTTTGTTATGTATATAATTCCACATGTGTTAATTCATAGTTTTGATGCCTTCAGTGTGAATCTACAATTTTCATAGTCATGAAAATAAAGAAAACTCTTTGAATGAGAAGGTGTGTCCAAACTTTTGGTCTGTACTGTATATCATAGTTTGTAGACGCTATTACCTTTGCACAAACCAATTACAATACTGGGATTTTTTCTTACCAAAAAGACATGTAGCAGAATGCATATTGGCCTAAATTTATGAAGAAATTCAATTTTTTTTTAAATTTAGTTTATTATATTGGATATGTTTGAAAAGCAGAAAGAAAAAATATTGTTTATCTTTTTTTTTTTTTTTTTTTTACAAAAATTGTCTTTTTACATTTTTGCACCATAAAAAAAAAAAAAAAGACAAACACCGGTGATCAAAAACTACCAAAAGAAAGCTCAATTTGTGTGTGTGTGTGGGGGGGGGATGGGGGGGTTGGATACACTTATGGACAGCGTTGTATGATAATGCCATTTTCAGTTAAAGTAAACCAGTGCCATATAGCAATAAATTGCCTGGTCATAAAGGGGGGGTAAATCTTCCACAGGTCATGTTACAGTGGACATGAAATATGAGCAAAGGATACTCCTCTAAAGTGTGTACTTGTCTCAATCCTGTACACTAAAAGTCATTTCTCTCTGCTGTCTAGTTTCTCTGTTATCTGCATGAGGAACTTCCGACAGGTTTTCCTGACACCAGTGATAAAAAGGTGGCAATGTAGGGAGTTACAGTACACAGCTTGTGATTGACAGCCTCAGTTCTCTTCCTGTTTGCTTTATGAATAGTGTTGTGTATCTTACCCTCCAATCAGCTCTCTGAGCGCTCCTCACTGAGACCTGCAGAGTGTAACTTCAGCTCCTTGCTCCCTGCAGGAGTAGAGAGGGCTGCAGATAAACAGGTATAACTTATGTAGGAGGATTTGTTTTAACTCTGTGCATCACCTGAGGCTAATCACTTCACTGGCATTATGTAAAGGTTTACAACCACTTTAAGCCTTATAAAGGTCTAAATTATAGGGTATCAATCCACCCGACACCCTTTCTGGTGATCCCGAAAATATGCCTGCTTGCGATTCCAAAACCCCACTGCTGGTTCCTCCCCCTCACATCCAAAAACCTTGGGGGAGGGGGAAAGGCGTTTCCTATAATTACCAAATAGGTTCAAACCTACCTTAGAATGCAGCAGCCATTGAAAGAGGAAGTTATACAGTGCAGGATCTCCGAAAGTCCACGTGTTATGCTTTCCAACTGCTCTTGTTAAATGAGCCTGCAGTGGATTACAGAAAATTCTAATTAAGTAATCTTATTGAGTCATACCATAGTTTCAGCCTTTACTTGATAGCATTAATAGCACAATGAGAAAGGGAGTAGCCGCTCCAGGTGGGAACCCAAATGAAAATCCACCGTGGCAGAAAACTCAGGTGCAGGAACAAAAGGTGTTTCTGGACAGCCGCACTCTGAACAAATTGTAGCCTTTATTAAAATAAGAACAGCACTACAAGTCACAGCAAAAATAAAAATAAAATATGGCAAGTGACGCGTTTCTCACTGGAACTAGAGCTTAGTCATAGCTATGACTAAGCACTAGTTCCAGTGCGAAACGCGTCAGTTGTCAGGTTTTATTTTCATTTTTGCTGTGACTTGTATTGCTGTTCTTATTTTAATAAAGGCTACAATTTGTTCAGAGTGCGGCTGTCCAGAAACACCTTTTGTTCCTGCATTAATAGCACAGTGATCATGTTTATCTGTTGCCTGGAATTGCTGCTTATATTTCAAAGTTAGGGCATTGGCAAAAATGAAAAATAAAAAAACAAATAAAATAAAAAAGTAATTTTGGATGGAGTGTGGAAGGATTAGAACCCCTGTCAAATTGCATAGCTGTCTGTGTGCCTGCTGAAGGGATTAATCTCTTGGTGATCAAAACATTTACAGTTGTCACAAAACTAAGGAGGAGGGTACATCTCCCAATAAAAGTACATATAGGGATGACAAATGTCTAATGATTCATGCATATGAATGGTTATAGAGATTTTTTATGCCTAGGGTAAATTTTCTAACGCTTTCCTGCTCCCGGGGAGCTGTTCTTTGCACATATTCATTTTATTGCACTGGCATTAACCCATACATGTACATCCGACATATTTCCTGAATGTGAAATCCCTACAGCTTTAGTCACGTCGCTTACCTCCAATGAAGTATGTGCCATGTTGTTCAGGCTGCTGAACCCCGGAGAAAAGTTTTTTTATTGATTACACTGTTTGTTACACGGTCTTTGATTGAGGGAGAATTTGATCAGTCACAGGATTTTCTTCTCCATTCACAGATTGTTACATACAGTGTAATCAATGGAGGAGATAGGAGGGGGCATGTTCCCGCCAGAATAAATACCCTGATGAAGTCAAGTGACGCAACGTGTAGGGCGTAAACAGAGGCAGACAGACTAAAAGTGACATATCCGGAAGCGCATGCAATTTTACACGTTATTAAATTGCGAGTGTTACTCTTTTTAAATAAAGTGGTTACTAGTAGATTACTACACTATTGGAGCCTTTTTTTTTTCTTTCCTTAGCATGAGTAAGGCAAATATGGCTGCATGAATAAGTGCAAGTCTTAAAGGAGACTTTGGAATTGGTGATACCCTGTTGGACGTAAATATTTATGCTCTATTACCTCTATCTGGAGGGGACAGCTCTGTGAGCACAGAGGTGGCACAAGTTTTCTATTGACAGAACCAAATTGTAAATCGGTTTGGTGTGGGTGTTATTAAAGCACAAAAGATTTATTCATTACCACAGATATTTTGGAAGCTTAAGAGAGAAAAAGATTGTGTATATATATATATATATACACAGGGAGTGCAGAATTATTAGGCAAATTAGTATTTTGACCACATCATCCTCTTTATGCATGTTGTCTTACTCCAAGCTGTATAGGCTCGAAAGCCTACTACCAATTAAGCATATTAGGTGATGTGCATCTCTGTAATGAGAAGGGGTGTGGTCTAATGACATCAACACCCTACATCAGGTGTGCATAATTATTAGGCAACTTCCTTTCCTTTGGCAAAATGGGTCAAAAGAAGGACTTGACAGGCTCAGAAAAGTCAAAAATAGTGAGATATCTTGCAGAGGGATGCAGCACTCTTAAAATTGCAAAGCTTCTGAAGCGTGATCATCGAACAATCAAGCGTTTCATTCAAAATAGTCAACAGGGTCGCAAGAAGCATGTGGAAAAACCAAGGCGCAAAATAACTGCCCATGAACTGAGAAAAGTCAAGCGTGCAGCTCCCAAGATGCCACTTGCCACCAGTTTGGCCATATTTCAGAGCTGCAACATCACTGGAGTGCCCAAAAGCACAAGGTGTGCAATACTCAGAGACATGGCCAAGGTAAGAAAGGCTGAAAGACGACCACCACTGAACAAGACACACAAGCGGAAACGTCAAGACTGCGCCAAGAAATATCTCAAGACTGATTTTTCTAAGGTTTTATGGACTGATGAAATGAGAGTGAGTCTTGATGGGCCAGATGGATGGGCATGTGGCTGGATTGGTAAAGGGCAGAGAGCTCCAGTCCGACTCAGACGCCAGCAAGGTGGAGGTGGAGTACTGGTTTGGGCTGGTATCATCAAAGATGAGCTTGTGGGGCCTTTTCGGGTTGAGGATGGAGTCAAGCTCAACTCCCAGTCCTACTGCCAGTTTCTGGAAGACACCTTCTTCAAGCAGTGGTACAGGAAGAAGTCTGCATCCTTCAAGAAAAACATGATTTTCATGCAGGACAATGCTCCATCACACGCGTCCAAGTACTCCACAGCGTGGCTGGCAAGAAAGGGTATAAAAGAAGAAAAACTAATGACATGGCCTCCTTGTTCACCTGATCTGAACCCCATTGAGAACCTGTGGTCCATCATCAAATGTGAGATTTACAAGGAGGGAAAACAGTACACCTCTCTGAACAGTGTCTGGGAGGCTGCGGTTGCTGATGCACGCAATGTTGATGGTGAACAGATCAAAACACTGACAGAATCCATGGATGGCAGGCTTTTGAGTGTCCTTGCAAAGAAAGGTGGCTATATTGGTCACTGATTTGTTTTTGTTTTGTTTTTGAATGTCAGAAATGTATATTTGTGAATGTTGAGATATTATATTGGTTTCACTGGTAAAAAATAAATAATTGAAATGGGTATATATTTGTTTTTTAAAGCGGATTTCACCTTAAATAAATATTAAAAGCCAGCAGCAACAAATTGCCTAATAAGGACACTTATGCACAGTAATAGTCACCTGCACACACAGATATCCCCCTAAAATAGCTAAAACTAAAAACAAACTAAAAACTACTTCCAAAAATATTCAGCTTTGATATTAATGAGTTTTTTGGGTTCATTGAGAACATGGTTGTTGTTCAATAATAAAATTAATCCTCAAAAATACAACTTGCCTAATAATTCTGCACATATATATACACACACACACACACACACACACATACATATACACACACAAACACACACACGGCTCGACAAAACCCAGGCGCCTGAAAAAATTGTGACCTGGCGTCCGCACCCGCCGGTAATTGAGGCTGCAGTTCTAAAATGTTTTTTTTTCACTACCATCTCCTTTACTCTAATTAGAACTAGGGTTGTCCCGATACCGATACTGAGCATTTGCGCGAGTACTTGTACTCGCACAAATGCTCCCGATGCCTGGCCGAATACTTTTTTTTTTCTTCTGAGAGCGGGTGGAGAGGGGGTGGAGTGCGGGTGGAGAGCAGAGCAGTCCTCGTATAGGGGAGAGGAGAGCTGCTGCCGCCTAGTCCCCTTAGACAAAGCCAAGTCAATCCCCCCCTCCCCCCGCCGCTGCCGACATCTAGTTAATATGTGGTGGGGGAACACAACAGCTTTCATTTGAATAGCTGTGTGTTCCACGCCACGCCTCGTCATGTATAGCCCCTCCCCCTTGCCTAGAAACTTTGATAGACAGATCACCTGTCCCAGGATTGGACAGGTGATCTGTCTATCAAAGTGCCCGGGCAAGGGGGAGGGGCTATACATGACGAGGCGCCGCAGGGAATACACAGCTATTCAAATGAAAGCTGTTGTGTTCCCCCAGCGCATATTAACTACCGGTAGATGACGGCAGCGGCGGGGGGAGGATTGACTTGGCTTTGTCTTAGGGGACACATGGCTGCATCTAGGGACATGGCTGCATCTAGGGACACAAGGCTGCATTTAAAAAAAAGTATCGTTAATCGGTATCGGCAAGTACATGAAAAAAAAGTATCGGTACTTGAACTCGGTCCTAAAAAAGTGGTATTGGGACAACCCTAATTAGAACCCCCAAACATTATATTTTTTATTCTAACACCCTAGAGAATAAAATGACGGTCCTTTACCAGTCAATACTTTCTGTCACACTGTATTTGCGCAGCGGTCTTGCAAGCGAACTTTTTTTGGGGGGAAAATACACTTTTTTAAATAAAAAAATAAGACAACAGTAGTTATCCCAATTAAATTGGGTAAATTGATACCCAACATGTCACGCTTCAAAATTGCGTCCGCTCGTGGAATGGCGACAAACTTTTACCCTTTAAAATCTTCATAGGCGACGTTTAAAAAATTCTACAGGTTGCATGTTTTGAGTTACAGAGTTATGCCGCGTACACACGATCATTTTTTGTGATGAAAAAAAACGACGTTTTCTGTGAAGTAAAAAACGACGTTTTTGAAACGTCACTTTTCAAAGACGATGTTGCATACACAACATCGTTTTTTTCACAAAAAGCGAGGTTACGTTCACCACTCTTTTCCATTGAGGTTCGCTTCATAACTAGCTTCTGGGCATGCGCGGGTTGAAAAACGTCGTTTTAAACAACGTTTTTGCTACACACGGTGACTTTTTGTGAAACAAAAAACGACGTTTTGAAAAACGACACAAAAAATTCAAGCATGTTGGAATTTTTTTTTGGTCGTTTTTTTTGAAGACAAAAAACGACGTTTTGCCCACACACGATCAATTTAAATTACGTTTTAAAAAACTTCGTTTTTTTCATCGCAAAAAACGACCGTGTGTACGCGGCATTACAGCTAGAATTATTGCTCTCACTCCAACGATCGTGGCGATACCTCACATGTGTGGTTTGAATATCGTTTACATATGCGGGTGCTACAGACGTATGTGTTCGCTTCTGCGCGTGAGGTTGGCGGGACTGGGCGCGTTTTCTGGCTCCTAACTTTTTTAGCTGGCTCCTAGATTCCAAGCAAATTTGTCAAACCGTGTGTGTGTGTGTGTGTATACACACACACACACACACACACACACACAAACAGTGGGTATAGAAAAGAATGACTTCCCCTTTAAATAATCACATTGTGTTGCTTTGCAGCCTGTATTGAATAATCACATTGTGTTGCTTTGCAGCCTGTATTGAATAATGTAATGTTTTTGCTTTATCAGGCTGTATTTATTAGTGCAACTTAAAAAATTGTAACACCAACATGTCAAAAAAACAAAAAACAAACAGACTCACCAAGTTGAAAAAAAGGATCACAGTATTTTGCTAAACCACGTTTTGCTATAAAATTACAGCCTTTAGTCCGTTGGGATATATCTATCTCTACTACCTTTGCAATATTTGCCCATTCTTCTTTGCAGAACTGCTCAAGTTCAGTTAAAATTTGATGGTTACCAGTTGTGGACTGTAGTCTTCAAGTCATTCCACAGATTTTCAATGGGGTTTAGGTCTGGGCTCTGACTAGGCCTTGGAAGGACGTTCACCTTTTTCTCCTTCAACCATACTGTGGTCATTTTTGCTGTGTGCTTTGGGTCATTGTCATATTGGGAGGTAAACCTTCCCATTGACAACTTTTTGGCAGCAGATGTCCCTCAAGAATTTGATGGTATTTTGCCCCATCCATTTTTCCCTTCTATCCTGCTCCCGTCCTGCTGCAGAGAAAGACCCCAATAAACGGATATTACCACCTCTATTCATTACTGTAGGAATGGTGTTATTTGGATGGTGAGCTGTATTGGATTTCCACCAGACATATTGTTTGGTGTTGAGACCAAATAAGATTTTAGTCTCATCTGACCATAACACCTTTTTCCATGTGGCCTCAGAATCTTCAAGGTGTGTTTAAGCGGAGGTTCACCCTAATTTTTGGTCAGATAAAACAGATTGATTGAAAAGAACAACCAAGTTTTTTTTTTTTTTTTTTTTCTTTTAGCCTTAAAAGCTGTCCTGTCATCACCTTCCACCGCGGGGGAGGGCGTGTGTTTTGAGGCGCTAGTCTCCTGGAAAATCCCAGAGACGCGCTTGCTGTGTTAGCGCGAGATTTCGCCGTTGATCATCCTCGGGACCTTCAGAAATCGGACCCGCGTCACTTTGGTGCTCGTACGTCAGAGCACATGATCGCGGGTCCAGGCGCATCGCAGACGCTTTTTTCGGTCCGTGAACAACATAGACTAGAAATTCTGAATGACATTATCGCCAGCACCGCCTCCAGCCCTTCCCTAACAGCCAGCCTGCTGTAGGCGGAGGAGGGGAGGACATTCTATATAGAGTGTGGGGGACCTTCTACTGTAAATTGTATCCTCTATGAAGTGCCTCCCATAGTCTTTATGGGACAGCATTCACCGCTCCCGGATATTTTGCATAAATACTTCTACGTTACATAACAAGCATGCATCAAATAAAAAAAAAAGTCTAAGAGGCAGAAAATGATTTTTTTCCTTTTATCTATATTAGAAATAGTTTCTGCCATCTTCCAAAAATGAAGTTGTCTTTATGTTGCTATATTTTGCATAAATACTTCTACGTTACATAACAAGCATGCATCAAATAAAAAAAAAGTATTTTTATCTAGGTTATCTTTTCAGACTTAAAGAAGTAGTGAGGCTGGAGTCACACTTGTGCGGTGCGAATTTCAGCTCTCTTATCTCTGCAGAGAGGTAAGACAACTAACTGTTCAGCAGATCCATTGCATTGTAACTGCAGATTAGCTGCGAATTTGGAGACATGGGAGAGGGGAGGGAGGGGGGGGAAGTGTTCCCAGAAGGTGGCGAGCACATTACTGACCACCGCAGTAAAGTATCCCTTCACAGTGGTCAGTAAAATCAGACAAGCAGGAAGTGAACAGAACAGAGAATAAATAAAGCAACTTCTGAGCAAAAACGAACAATGAGGAAGTGAAAAGAGGAATGTCTGCGGGTAAAGGATGCTTATTATGAAAAAAAAAATTCTTTACAACCCCTTTAATGACTTAATTTAAGCCAAAGTATCAGTTTTATAGCCAGGTAACCAACAACTTCAGAGGGAAAGATCAACAATCACAACAACACCTTGTATCTCTCTCTGGCATGACAACTTTGCTTTAACAAGTACGGTTTTCTCAAAAAATAATCAGTAGAAAGTGTTTTGTCTATTGGTCACAGATTGAGAAAGAATATTATACCAAAATTCAATTCACTATAAACAGCAATGATGCATGCATGTTCATATGTACATATTCACCATGGACCAATAAGCAATCATAGTGTACTATTGTACAGGAGGCCCCATTTCACTAAAACCTGGTAGGTTCTACATACCAGATAGCCAATGGGTTGCCCCCTGCTATAGTATTATTATATAATAATACTTATCAATATTGGGCTGCATCCCTCCTCCCTGCCCCCCTTCCCCCCAAAAAAGGTTTGGTTACACCCCCCCCTTCAAATAATGAAGATAACATGGACAAATCATGCTGCTCTTTTGCATCTTTGGTGGTTATTAGGCTATTTATTATATTCCATCTTCACAAATCCTAGATGCGATAGCTACCTTAGTTTTCTTTTTAATCTTTCTTTCCCTAATTTTCATCTTGTGATCCAGTCAGTAAGTCTGTTTATGAACAAAACAAGCTCTCCTAAAAATGTAGCAGTTTAGAGTGTTAAGACAAATCATTTAACACCGACAATGATCAGATTTTATGAAAGCAGAGCTCCACCCAAAAGGGGAAGTTCTGCTTCACACCCATTCCGGAAGTTCTCCTCCCTCCCTCTCCCCCGTTCGCAGTCTTCTGGGACACTGACAAGTCCCAGAAGACGGCATCCACCACTCGCGATGCACAGTGCGACTCACGCATTTGCAGTAGGCACCTGGCTGTGAAGTCGCAAGCTGTCACAGCCGGGTGCCCACAGTGAAGATGCCAGCCCTGGGCCTCGAAGACAGCGTGCGAGACCGACTGGGGTGAGCACACTGCTGGATCACAGGACAGGTGAGCAGCTGTTTTTTAAAAGACAGCAGCTACAGTTTATGAAGCTGCTGAAACTCTGCTTGTAAATGTAAACCCTTTATCATAAGGCCTCATTTCCACTGGCGTTTTTACAGCCACTTTTCTGAGCTTTTTTTGCAGCTTAAAAATGCCTGTCCATGTTAGTCTATGGCATCATGCCCACCATGACGTTTTTGAGCTGTAGATAGCTAAGCTGCAAAAAAAACGCGGGGCCAGTGCATTCTGAAGCTCCAGCAATAGAGCTGTAAAAACGCCAGACATAAAAAAACGCTTAAAAACGCGCATAAACGCGCACAAACGCTCAAAAACACTTTTTTTTTTTTTTTCTAAAATAAACATGGACAGGCGTTTTTAAGCTGTAAAAAACGTGGCTGTAAAAACGCCAGTGGAAATGAGGCCTAAGAGAAGAAAAAAAAAAATGTTTCTGTAACTGCTTGTGAATTTGTTAAGGTTGCACAGGCTTTCAGGGCACCGGATGCATTGATTTCAATGGGGGGTGTATGTTTTTTTGAAGCACTGGATTACAGCCAGAGGCTTCAAAATAGGGTGGCCTTGGTGTGCAGAGAATGTGAACGAAGCCCACCCAGGTGTGTTACAAAGGCCAATTAATTTTTGCTGTTGTAGCGCTGATGCTCCTCACGGCCAATCAGGAAGTGGGTTTTGAGACCCGTCATGCGATTGGCTGAAAGGACATTCAATTCTATTAAACGCCTAGGAGGAGACGCATGGCCGCTAAGATGGAAGAGATGCCCGCTGAAGATGCATTTCCCCGCTGACCCACCACCTAGATAGGTGGTTGGTTGCCGCTGCCTCCTCCTCCCCCCACCCCAAAAAAAAAAAAAAAAAAAAAAACACACCAGCCGCTAGTGGTAGGAACTCTAATACAGGAGGCGTGTTAATGGCCAGATCACCAGGTGAAAACAGAGGGACAAAAGCCTTAAACCCTGCAGCCACCACATCTAGCAATCAGTAAGCTGCAATATAATACATTTTGGGTTTAATACCAACTTAAAGCAACCTGACCACCCACTGGTTATAATTAGAGGTCGACCGATATATTGGCGGGCCAATATATCGGCCGATATTTGGTGTTTTTTAATCAATCTGCATCGGCCGCATTTGCTGGGAAAGAAAGCCGATATTTCAGTGTGATTAAACCTCAGCGCGACTTGCTAAAATGCTTCTGTAATAGAAGTCAATGCAAGTTGCCTGAGAAGTTTACTTCTCCCTCCTGGGCAGCCTGCCAAGTTTTGAGAAAAGATATACAATGTTGCTACTTATCAATTAACTGAACTCCGTGAAGAAGTTCTCAGTTTAACCATTTAAAGACAATCTTTTTTGACATTTGTTGCTTAGGGTCCTTTCACACGGGCAGACCGTTTGTCCGTTTATTACAAGTCCATTTACGGACTTGTAATGATACCCTATGTGATCACGGCCGTTAGCAGATGAGCATCCGCTAACGTCCGCAATGACCTGCCTCCGCAAAGATCCGGTTTTTCAGATGGAAGAAAACCCTATTTTTCTTCCGTCTGAAGTATCGGATCGGATGAATACGGACACACGGTCCGTATTCATCCGATTCCCCATAGGGGAGAGCGGAGGAGAGACAGGGCGGTCCCTGCACAGTGTGAAAGGACCCTAACAAGTAAAAATCCTGTATTTTCTGGTAGAAAATCACTTAGAACCCCCCAAACATTATATATGTTTTTTTTTAGTAGAGACCCTAGGAAATAAAATAGCGATTGTTGCAATATTTTATGTCACACGGTATTCACACAGTGGTCTTTCAAACGCATTTCTTTGGGAAAAAATACACTTTAATGAATATAAAAAAAAACACAGTAAAGTTAGCCCATCACTTCCTGATTCCCTTACCGAAGATGGCGGCAGCAGCACCCGAGGGAGAGATCGACTTTGGGTGCCAACATCGCATGCGCCCAGGACAGGTAAGTGTCCATATATTAACTACTTGAGATCTGCGCCATAGTCGAATGACGGCTTTAGCGCGGATCTAAATTGCCAACAAGCCGTCAATTAACGGCTTGTCAATAGCACGTTCCCCGCGCGCGCTCCACATCGCACCGAGGGGAAATTCTGTGTTGGCCGTGTCCCTTGGACACAGCCAATCACAGATCGCCGCGAACGGCCAATCAGAGTGGCCGTTTGCGATGCGATCTGTGCGGCGAATGAGAGATGATCTCATAGATAGATCATCTCTCATTGCCGTTTTACACAGAGACAGCGTCCTGTCTCTGGAGAGGAGGAGACCTATCTGTGTCCCTTGTACATAGGGACACAGATCGGTCACCCCCCCCCCCCCACAGTTAGAACACAATGTAGGGAATACATTTAATAAAAAAAAAAAAAAAACGCAGATCGCCGCCATTTCTAGTAAAAAAATAAATAAATAATAATAATTGTGTCACCTATTTTGTAGGCGCTATAACTTTTGCGCAAACCAGTCGCTTATTGCGATTTTTTTTTTTTTTTTTACCAAAAATATGTAGGAGAATACGTATCGCCCTAAACTGAGATTTTTTTTTATTTTTTTTTAATTGGGATATTTATTATAGCAACAAGTAAAAAATATTGTATTTTTTTCAAAATTATAGCCCTTTTTTGTGTATAGCGCAAAAAATAAAAACCGCACAGGCGATAAAATACCACCAAAAGAAAGCTCTACTTGTGGGGGAAAAAAGGACGTCAATTTTGTTTGGGAGCCACGGCGCACGACCGTGCAATTGTCAGTTAAAGCGACACAGTGCCGGAAGCTGAAATTTCACCTGGGCAGGAGGGGGGTATATGTGCCCAGTAAGCAAGTGGTTAAAATACTACAGTATTTGTAGCTGCTGACTTAATTTTTTTTTTCAGCGGAACTCCGCTGCTTTCACACTGGACTGTCATTCTAGTGGCGCTATTTGGCTGCTAGCGGGGCACTTATATCCCAGCTAGCGGGCCGATAAAGGGGTTAAATGCTCTTGTGTAGCGCCACTGCAGATGCGCTTTGCAGGCTCTTTGGCAGCGGTGCCATTCATTTCAATGGGCAGGAGTGGTGGAGGATTGGTATACACCGCTCCAAAGATGCTGCTTGCAGGACTTTTTTTTTTAACATCCTGCCAGCGCACCACCTCAGTGTGAAAGCACTTGGGCTTTCACACAGACTGCAGGGGAGCCATTTTTGCAGGAACTTTATAGGTGCTATTTTTAGCCCAAAAGCGCCTGAAAAATGCCCCAGTGTGAAAGGGGTCTAACTGTTAGATTTTATGAGATGAAGGGGGGGGGGGGGATTAAAAATCGGCCTAACATATCGGGCCAAAAAAAATTTAAAAAATATCGGCATCATAAAATCGGCCACCGCGATTTCTAAATATCGGCATCGGCCAGAGAAAACCCCATATCGGTCGACCTCTAGTTATAATACGGTAAAGGGGTCCATTTGTCCTTTGTATTGTTCACTGAAACACAAAGAAGAAGCTGAAAAAAGTCACAAAAAGCCAGTATGTAGTTTAAAGTATTTCCACTTGTATTTGCAGTGCTTCTACTTACATATCAAGCAATTAAAAGGATTCAACCATTTAGGAAACACAAAAGGAAAAAGGAGCACTGACAGATGTAACAGCACTGACAGCAGGTTTGGAACATGGCAATTGATGAAACAGAGAGATTAGAATGAAATATTTCAGATTTTACAATATTAAGCCTTAAGCAGTTGGAATGCATCCAAGAGAGATGGAAAAACGACTGTCTGAGATAAATTTGTGAACAACTGAAGTGAAAGAAGAAGATGATGAGTGGAGTTAGGCATTACCTGCATACAAATGACAGCAGGCTTTGATTAAATACTTTAAGGACGAAAATACATTCAGTACAAATCAAGGTGGTCCACGAAGGTAAAGGCAAACCTTGAGACAAAAAGAATAAATTCTCCTATCAAAGGAGACAAATGAGACTTCGCCTGTGAATCCACAGAATTAAAGTCTTCTTCTACCACCATGCATCACTCTTAATGAGAGTATGTAAAATAGCAAAGGTGCCTTTATGAAAGATCACGGAGCTGCTGATTTAATGATAGCAGGCGCATTTGAGAACATTCCCTACACAAAAGCCTGATCCATGCACTGCAGAACGCATGAAGGTAAAAAAGAAAAAAACCTTGTGTCTTTACAATCACTTTAAATGTGTTTTACATTTGCTTTATTGGTTGCTAGTACAAAAAAGCATCCAGCATCCTAGCAACCAATGACACAGTCACACAGAACTGACAATGGGCGAAACTTGATAGGGGAACACAGAGACCAGTTCACCATCAGGTCTGCTTTGCATGTTATCTGGCAAAGGATATTTGTATCTGTCCATCCAGTCTCTGCCACACAAAGCACAGAAAACGCACCCCATCCCGCCAAGCACGCAGGCAGAGGCGAACACATGCGTGAGTAGCGCCTGCATATGTAAACGGTATTCAAACCACACAAGTGAGGTATCGCCACGATCGTTAGAGCAATAATTCTAGCTCTAGACCTCTTTTGTACCGCAAAACATGCAACCTGTAGAATGTTTTAAACGTCGCCTATGGAGATTTTAAAAGGTAAACGTTTTTTCAGCATTCTACGAGAGGACGCAATTTTGAAGTCCCCACTACAGTTCTCAGATCAGCAGATGACCTTGATTATGAGCACTCAAGTTGGCTGATCATAACTCCCCCCCATGACTCTTCCCATTTTCCCACCAAGGAGTAATGCCGCGTACACACGATCATTTTTTGTGATGAAAAAAAACGACGTTTTCTGTGAAGTAAAAAACGACGTTTTTGAAACGTCACTTTTTAAAGACGATGTTGCATACACACCATCGTTTTTTTCACAAAAAGCGAGGTTACGTTCACCACTCTTTTCCATTGAAGCTTGCTTCATAACTAGCTTCTGGGCATGCGCGGGTTGAAAAACGTCGTTTTAAAAGACGTTTTTGCTACACACGGTGACTTTTTGTGAAACAAAAAACGACGTTTTGAAAAACGACACAAAAAATTCAAGCATGTTGTAATTTTTTTTTGGTCGTTTTTTTGAAGACATAAAACGGCGTTTTGCCCACACACGATCAATTTAAATGACGTTTTTTAAAATGTCATTTTATTTCATCACAAAAAACGACCGTGTGTACGCGGCATTAGAGAAGGAATACAATTTAGAGAATACACGGAAGGGAGAGGAAAGAGGGGGAGGAAGAAAAAGGTAAGGATTGAATAAGAAAAAACAAGAAAAATGCCTAGAGAGAGGGATGGGGGGTAGAAAAAATTAGGATAGCGAGAGATAAAATGGAAAGGAGAACAAAGAGTGGTACATCCTAAAATGTACCATATGAGGTTTAAATGCTGTATGAGTGGAGGGGAGTGCAAAATTTCCATGGGTTAGGGGCGCAAATTACTTGTCTTGGGTGCTGCCAACCCACGCTATGAAAATAATTTTACTGTTGGGGGTCCCCACAACTTGGGAAATGTTATCAAGGGGTCACGGCACTAAAAGGTTGAGAACCACTGAATTAGAGGGAAGATGGCAGTGAAAAAACACATTAGAACTGCTGTAATGCCAATGTCCACCACCAGATGGCACCAGGTCACAGAAGGAAGTTTGGGCCTTCACAAGGCCGCGGCCTCAACTACCGGCCATTTGCGCGGCGGGGGCGCACAGAGACACAAGATCATGTGCCTCCATGCGCCCCCACCTCGCGATCACGTAGCGTACCCCTGAATTCCTACCATCTGTACGTAGCGTACCCCTGAATTCCTACCCTCTGTACGTAGCGTACCCCTGAATTCCAGCACTCTGTACGTAGCGTACCCCCGAATTCCAGCACTCTGTACGTAGCGTACCCCCGAATCCCTACCTTCTGTAAGTAGCGCACTGCTGAACCCTGCACTCTGTGCGTAGAATAATGCGTATAATAATCCTGACGTAATCATGATCTCTGTATGTAGTGCGACCCATATACAACTGGCCCTTTGAGGGCAACCACACTGCCGATGCGGCCCTCGACGAAATTGAGTTTGACACCCCTGCTCTACAGCGTAAATAAGTGCAGCAATACAAATGTGAAAAAAACAAATCCTGTTTAAAATATCTGTGTAAACCAATGAGAAAAAAAAAAAAAAGAAAAAACTGATAAGACTGATAAACAATAATATAAATATTCAGTGATATATACCGTAGTATAAAGTGCATCAAAACAACAATATTACGGTATGTGCAAAGTAGGCAAATCCAAAAAAAAAACAGCAACATGTGCAGATGCAGTTCCTTGTGCTGGAAAATATCTATAAGTGATCCACAGCAATGTGCATAAAAGTCCAAAACAGTGCGAGTCACAGGCAATCCATTTCAATTGCAGCGTCATGCAAAAAGTGCTGATCCTCCAGTGCTGGTGCCCAGCCTCTCACCTTAAGTCCCCTTTCACACTATACGACTTGTAGCACAATTTTGGACGGCAAAATCGTATGACAGTCAATGAAAATCATGAAGAATGACTTAACATTCATACTGGCACGACTTCAAAGTAGTTCCTGCACTACTTTTTTTCTGAATTTAAAAAACAGTGTGGGGTCCCCCCCCCCAAAATCCATACCAGACCCTTATCCGAGCACCAGCCTGGTCGGTCAGGAAAGGGGATGGGGATGAGCGAGCGCCCCCCCCCCCCTCCTGAGCTGTACCAGGCCGCATGCCCTCAACATGGGGGGGTGGGTGCTTTGGGCCAGGGGGGGCCTGCACCCGCCACCCTAAACCATCTTGCCCCCATGTTAATGAGGACAAGAGCACCTTCCCGTCAACCCTGGCCGTTTGTTGTCGGGGTCTGCAGGCGGGGGACTTGTCAGAATCTGGGAGCCCCCAGATCCCGGCCCCCCACCCTAGGTGAATGAGTATGGGGTACATCATACCCCTTACCCATTCACCTTGAGGAAAAGTGTCAAAAAATAAACAGCATGCACTGGGTGGTGATGACATAATTACCCCGCCCGGAGCATGCTGGGACTGTGACGTCATAAGAGGCCTATATAAATCGCTGAGCACTGCACACCCCCCATTACAGCATGAGGGAGCGTTAAGTCAACATCGGAAGAAAATAAGAGGGAAGAAGGTGACGAGGAAGACCGGGCTGGCCGCCGCTAGTAAAAGAACTTCAAAGATAGCGGCGGCACAGCCCGGCAGAAGGAAGAAGGCACCGGAGAAGAACCGGGGAGCGCGGAGACGACACCGGAGAGAAAATGAAGAGGAGAACGGAGAAAACGAAAGAAGACCCCCGAAGTCAGAAGACGACCCCTGGAGAGCGGAGAAGTCAGAAGAAGACCCCCGGAGCCGACTAATAGATGATTTTAAAAACCTGTGTAGTGTGTTTATTTTTTGGACACTTTTCCTCCAGTTGAATGGGTAAGAGTACGATGTATCCCATACTCATTCACCTAGAGTGGGGGGCCGGGATCTGGGGGGCCCCTTATTAAAGGGGGCTCCCAGATTCCGAAAAGCACCCCGCCCGCAGACCCCAACAACCAACGGCCAGGGTTGTTGGGAAGGGGCCCTTGTCCTCATCAACATAGGGGCAAGGTGCCATGCAGCCTGGTACGGCTCAGGAGGGGGGGGGGGCTCGCTCATCCCCACCCCCTTTCCTGAACGGTGGGGCTGGTGCTCTGATAAGGGTCTGGTATGGATCTTGATCTCAAAGTCATGTCCCTGCTCATTGAAGTCGTACTTCAAGTTGGGGAGCAAAGTCGATCCACAGTCGTATGCGGTAAAATTGTGCGACTTTAAAGTCGTAGAAGTGTGAAAGGGGCATAATAGGCTTAAAAATAAGCCTTTCTGTTGTGTTCCTTTAACCACTTCAATCCTCCTTCACGTCCAAAGACGTGAACAGCGCAAACCTGAGGCGCCGGGTTGACGTCTTTGGACGTGATTTGCTTGAAATTTCCCGCGCGCGCCACAGGGTGGCGCGCGGCGGGGAAAAACAGTCCCGACGCATCACCGAGGATCCGATGCGTGTACCCGGCGGCCGCGATGTCCGTCAGGTACACGCGATCGTCGGTGAGACAGCAGGGACGTGGAGCTCTGAGTGTAAACACAGAGCTTCACGTCCTGTCAGTGAGGTGACAGATGCTGTTTCTCTTGTACATAGGGAGACAGCATCGGTCACCTCCCCCAGTCACCCCCCTCCCCCCATACAGTTAGAACACACCCAGGCAATACATTTAACCCCTTCCTCACCCCCTAGTGTTAACCCCTTCAATGCCAGTCACATTTATACAGTAATTAGTGCATTTTTATAGCACTGGTCGCTGTATAAATGTGAATGGCGCCAAAAATGTGTCAAAAGTGTCCGATGTGTCCGTCGCAATATCGCAGTCCCAATAAAAATCGCAGATCGCCGCCATTACTAGTAAAAAAAAAATATATAAAAAAAAAATCATAATTATGTCCCCTATTTTGTAGGCGCTATAACTTTTGCGCAAAGCAGTCACTTATTGTGATTTTTTTTTTTTTTTTTTACAAAAATACGTAGAAGAATACGTATCGACCTTAACTGAGAAAAAAAAATATAAAAAAAAAAAAAAAAATGGGATATTTATTATAGCAACAAGTAAAAAATATATATATATTTTTAAATTGTCGCTCTTTTTTTCATTATAACGCAAAAAATAAAAACCGCACGGGCGATCAAATACCACCAAAAGAAAGCTCTATTTGTGGGGAAAAAAGGGACGCCAATTTTGTTTGGGTGCCACGTCGCACTACCGCGCAATTGTCAGTTAAAGCGACGCAGTGCCGGAAGCTGAAATTTCGCCTGGGCACGAAGGGGGTTTATGTGCCCAGTAAGCAAGTGGTTAAAAGATCGCTCGACTCTTACGGACCTCCTGGTTTCACAATCTCAAACAGGCACATAAAGGGATAAATAGGCACTCCATAGTGTAGCGATTCCATAAAAATAATAATTTTATTCAAGGTAAAAAAACTCACATTTAAGTAGAGCAATTACAGCATTAAAAACGACAGTCTTGTATAACGTTTACTTCCAGGTTCGGCGTGAGGTCAGGAAGAGCCGTGGTGACATCACTTCCGGGTTACAGCCACTTACATAGCTAGGAATCATTAGCCACGTAAGCAAATGGGCGGGAATTGGAGGGGTTACATCATTGCCTAAATATTATGCTACCACTATTCTTGCACATTCCCTTATATACAGTAGCTAATGACAGCTCCGGGAGCAGTCATTTGGCTAATGGCACTATTGGGATCAGTCACCTGCACAGATGTTTGCCCCCCACAACCACTGATGTAGGTTGTGGGGGAAGAGGCCTTTATCTCAGCAACATGGGTCATGTTCCCTGGTATGGTTCAGAAAAAAAAAAAAAAAACACACGATACGATTATCTGATGATAAAAATCGCTTTCGGATAGATTTTCGATAATCTGATCGTTGGTACACAGTTTCCGACAGCCGATCACAACAGTCCGTCCAACAAAATCTGAATGAACAAACACGAACTTTGCTCAGATGACAGCCCATCGTATAAGAATTGTTTAATCAGTACAGTATGCGTCCGCTAAAAATCGATAGACGAACACCAGGCATGATCGGAAACATGAAAATAAACCAGGATACAGGGGTCACACATATTTGACATCATTTCAGATACGCAGCTACGCACAGCTTCCCCGTTCTTCACTGTGGCACTGTCATTGATCGTCTGTTCCCTGATATAGGGAAAGGCGATCAATGATGTCACAGTCCAGCCCCGCCCCAGTACAGTTAGAAACACATATGAGGTCACACTTAACCCTTCAGCGCCCCGTAGTGGTTAACTCCCAAACTGCAATTGTCATTTTCACAGTAAACAATGCATTGTATAGCATATTTTGCTGTGAAAATGACAACGGTCCCAAAAATGTGTCAAAATTGTCCGATGTGTCCGCCATAATGTCGCAGTCACAAAAAAAAAAAAAACGCTGATCTTTGCCATTAGTAGTAATAAAAATAAATAAAATAATAATGAAAATGCAATAAAACTATCCCCTATTTTGTAAACGCTATAAGTTTTGAGCAAACCAAATCGATAAACGCTTATTGCGATTTTTTTTAGCAAAAATAGGTAGAAGAATATGTATCGGCCTATACTGAGAAAAAAAATTGTTTTATATATTTTTGGGGGATATTTATTATAGCAAAAAGTAAAAAATATTGCATTTTTTTCAAAATTGTCGCTCTATTTTATTTTTTAGCGCAATAAATAAAAACCGCAGAGGTGATTAAATACCACCAAAAGAAAGCTCTATTTGTGGGAAAAAAAGGATGCCAATTTTGTTTGGGAGCCACGTCGCATTAATGTGCAATTGTCCGTTAAATCAACGCAGTGCCGAATCCCAAAAACGGGCCTGGTCCTTTACCTGCATTTTGGTCCAGGTCTTAAGTGGTTAATTCATTGAAGTGTATTTGTTCCCCAAAAATTGCATTTGAAAGACCACTGCGCAAATACAGTGCGACATAAAATATTGCAACAATCACCATTTTATTCTCTAGGGTCTCTGATAAATATACAGTGCAGAAAATAAGTATTTGAACACCCTGCTATTTTGCAAGTTCTCCCACTTGGAAATCATGGAGGGGTCTGAAATTGTTATCGTAGGTGCATGTCCACTGTGAGAGACATAATCAAAAATAAAAATTCCAGAAATCACAATGTATGATTTTTTTTAACTATTTATTTGTATGATACAGCTGCAAAGAAGTATTTGAACACCTGAGAAAATCAATGTTAATATTTGGTACAGTAGCCTTTGTTTGCAATTACAGAGGTCAAACGTTTCTTGTAGTTTTTCACCAGGTTTGCACACACTGGAGGGGGGATTTTGGCCCACTCCTCCACACAGATCTTCTCTAGATCAGTCAGGTTTCTGGGCTGTCGCTGAGAAACACGGAGTTTGAGCTCCCTCCAAAGATTCTCTATTGGGTTTAGGTCTGGAGACTGGCTAGGCCACGCCAGAACCTTGATATGCTTCTTACAGAGCCACTCCTTGGTTATCCTGGCTGTGTGCTTCGGGTCATTGTCATGTTGGAAGACCCAGCCTCGACCCATCTTCAAAGCTCTAACTGAGGGAAGGAGGTTGTTGCCCAAAATCTCGCAATACATGGCCCCAGTCATCCTCTCCTTAACCACTTGCATACTGGGCACTTACACCCCCCTCCTGCCCAGGTGAAATTTCAGCTTCCGGCACTGCGTCGCTTTAACTGACAATTGCGCGGTCGTGCGACGTGGCTCCCAAACAAAATTTACGTCCTTTTTTCCCCACAAGTAGAGCTTTCTTTTGGTGGTATTTGATCGCCTGTGCGATTTTTATTTTTTGCGCTATAAACAAAAAAGAGCGACAATTTTGAAGAAAAATACAATATTTTTTACTTGTTGCTATAATAAATATCCCAATTAAAAAAAAAACACATTTTTTTTTCTCAGTTTAGGGCGATACGTATTCTTCTACATATTTTTGGTAAAAAAAATAAATAAAAAAAAAAATAAATAAAAAAAATCGCAATAAGCGACTGGTTTGCGCAAAAGTTATAGCGCTTACAAAATAGGGGAGAGAATTATTATTTTTTATTATTTTTTTTTTACTAGAAATGGCGGCGATCTGCGATTTTTATTGGTACTGCGACGTTATGGCGGACACATCGGACACTTTTGACACATTTTTGGCGCCATTCACATTTATACTGCGATCAGTGCTATAAATATGCACTAATTACAGTATAAATGTGACTGGCATTGAAGGGGTTAACACTAGGGGGTGAGGAAGGGGTTAAATGTGTATGCTAGGTGTGTTCTAACTGTAGGGGGAGGGGGGGGGTGACTGGGGGGGTGACCGATCTGTGTCCCTATGTAGGAAGGAACACAGATCGGGCTCCTCCCCTCCAGAGACAGGACATTGTCTCTGTGTCAGCCGGCAATGAGAGATGATCTATGAGAGATCATCTCTCATTCGCCCACAGATCGCATTGCAAACGGCCGCTCTGATTGGCCGTTTGCCGCGATCTGTGATTGGCCGTGTCCGAGGGACACGGACAACACAGGGCTTCCCCGCAGCGCGCTGTACAGCGCGCGCTGGGAACGCCAGAAAGACATGCCGTCAAATGACGGCATGTTGGATATTGAGGCCCGCGCTGTTGCCGTCATCTGACGGTAGCGCGGGCCTCAAGTGGTTAATACAGTGCAGTCGCCCTGTCCCATGTGCAGAAAAACACCCCCAAAGCATGATGCTACCACCCCCCCATGCTTCACAGAAGGGATGGTGTTCTTGGGATGGTACTCATCATTCTTCTTCCTCCAAACACGGTTAGTGGAATTATGACCAAAAAGTTCTATTTTGGTCTCATCTGACCACATGACTTTCTCCCATGACTCCTCTGGATCATCCAAATGGTCATTGGCAAACTTAAGACGGGCCTTGACATGTGCTGGTTTAAGCAGGGGAACCTTCCGTGCCATGCATGATTTCAAACCATGACGTCTTAGTGTATTACCAACAGTAACCTTGGAAACGGTGGTCCCAGCTCTTTTCAGGTCATTGACCAGCTCCTCCCGTGTAGTCCTGGGCTGATTTCTCACCTTTCTTAGGATCATTGAGACCCCACGAGGTGAGATTTTGCATGGAGCCCCAGTCCGAGGGAGATTGACAGTCATGTTTAGCTTCTTCCATTTTCTAATGATTGCTCCAACAGTGGACCTTTTTTCACCAAGCTGCTTGGCAATTTCCCCGTAGCCCTTTCCAGCCTTGTGGAGGTGTACAATTTTGTCTCTAGTGTCTTTGGACAGCTCTTTGGTCTTGGCCATGTTAGTAGTTGGATTCTTACTGATTGTATGGGGTGGACAGGTGTCTTTATGCAACTAATGACCTCAAACAGGTGCATCTAATTTAGGATAATAAATGGAGTGGAGGTGGACATTTTAAAGGCAGACTAACAGGTCTTTGAGGGTCAGAATTCTAGCTGATAGACAGGTGTTCAAATACTTCTTTGCAGCTGTATCATACAAATAAATAGTTAAAAATTCATAAATTGTGATTTCTGGAATTTTTCTTTTTGATTATGTCTCTCACAGTGGACATGCACCTACGATGACAATTTCAGACCCCTCCATGATTTCCAAGTGGGAGAACTTGCAAAATAGCAGGGTGTTCAAATACTTATTTTCTGCACTGTATATAATATGTTTAGGAGTTCCAAGTAATTTCCGAGCAAAAAGTTGTGATTTTAACTTTGTAAGAAACAAATGTCAGAAAAAGGTTTAGTCTTTAAGTGGTAAAACTTCCCTTATTTATACACAGTTCATCCCTTTGATCTAAGAAAGAAAAGTTACAATGTGTATACTTATCTACCAGCACAGACAATGTTGAGATAAACTTGGCGAGCAGAAAACTCTCTACACTTGTTACATGAATGAATCAAGAAATTCTGCATAGAGATCGTAAGGGGGGGTTCAATCAAGATCATAATTTTTTAACGATTAATCATGCTTCTCTAGTGTGAACCATATATTCATAGGGTCAAAGAATCCAGTGTGCATGTACATTTTTAGTTATATATAATGGACACTAGTTAAAGGGTCACTAAAGGAAGAAAAAAAATGTTTGCTGAAATGACTGTTTACAGGGTATAGAGACATAAAAGTTAACCGATTCCTTTTAAAAATGATTAAAAATAGATAAAAATCAATCATATAATGTGCCTACAGTTTTAGTTTCACTTTTAAACTGGTTTCATGTTTCTGTGAAGTAGAGAGACGCACAGAACAAAAACAAACAAATACAGGGCAGTGTTTTCTTTTTAAAATGAATCTGAGGAGTTTTAGACACACAGTAATGACAGCTTGGACCACAGTGAAAAGCTAGCATGAGTTTTTTTATAAGAAGCCAGACAAGCAGGAAGTGTGGAGATCAGAGAAGTATTACAGCTACTTCAAAGCAAAAACGAACAATGAGGACATGAAACCAGGACTGCAGTAAGGTAAAGGAAGCTATTTAGCTAAAAGAAAAAAAAATTCCTTTAGTGATCCTTTAAGGACAATAATGGTGGAACATAATGTATCATATATGTTCGATTTAAGTATGTAAAAGTTATTTTGGTACTCATCACATTATAGGAGGACATTAAATATTTTGGAGACTTTCGTATAATTTGTTAAAAAAATGTGCATGTATTTTTTTCTTAGCAGCTTGTAGAGATCACAGGTGCATTGTCAGGCTCCTGCAGACTCTCAGTGCAACTGTCTGCCCATACCTCCCGTATGGGCAGACAGTTACTGAAATCCAGGAGGAATCAATGAAGCTGTGTCCCCATTGAGAACTACAAGCCATCTGCTGTGGTGGCAGACGGCACATGGGGGGGGGGGGGGGGGGGGGGCTTGCGAGGGGCAGGTCTGGTACATCTTACACCCTAAATATGGATGCAACATACTCCAGAAAGTGAACTTTCTGTAGGATAGGAGGTAGACAAAAGGGTCACTTGGTAATTGCACCCAGTGTTAAGGGAAAGTGGATATTATAGAAACAGCCGTTCTTAAACTGCATAAGCCATGATTTTTGTTCACAAAAAACGTGTTGGAGAGTTTCCCTATTATCAGAAATAAGGATTTTTACTACTAGTTAACACTAGAGCTGGTTTATAAAAGCAAAAGAAAATACAGCCTCAGATCCCAGCCTAGGAACCGACCCTCCTTCCGACGCGTTGCAGGCATGCATTGGATTTGAACAGAGTGAGGGCAGGCTCCGGTGACTGGCACCCGGTGGGCCCACAGTAAAGGTTGTTGGAACTTTTAGAGCAGTGAGGTCTATCGTGATTAACCACTTCAATACCAGGCACTTACACCCCCTTCCTGCCCAAACCAATTTTCAGCTTGCGATAGTAATGGGCACTCATGGGTGGCACTGAAAGGCTGCAATGATGGGTACTTATTGGTGGCACTGATAGGCGGCACTGCATGGTACTTACTGGCAGGCTTTGTGGATGGGCACTGATTGGCAGCTGCCAGCATTTGGCTGGTGGTCTAGGGGGGCATATCTGGTGGTCCAATGTGGGTGCCCATCCCTGGTGGTCCGGGTTGAGCATTCGAAGGGGGGGGGGCTTAGCTGATAAACAGTCAGCAGTGATCCCCCTGTCAGGAGAGCAGAGGATCGGCTCTCCTCTACTCAGGTCTGTCAGATGTGAGCGAGGAAAAGCCGATCAACGGCTCTTCCTGTTTACATCGTGATCAGTCGTGATTAGACACGGCTGATAACGTGGTAAAGAGCCTCCGTCGGAGGTTCTAAACCGAGACCAATGTAGTGGTGTGTCAGGCTGACACACCGCACCACCGATCGCCGCAATGCAAAATTTGTCTTCCCTAGGCATACCCAGCAACCCAGAGATTTGGGGGGGGGGACGGGACTGAACTTAAAGCAGTAGTAAATCACGGCTGTTTAAAAAAAAAAAAAAAAAAAAATCACCTGTAAGGCAGTTGCAAAATGTGCCCGTATGCATCATTTACATATGCGGGCACAACCTACGTATTGGTTAGCTGCTTTTATTCCTATTGCAAGGAATGTAGATATCCCTTGTAATAGGAATAGGGCATGACAGATCCTCTTTATGGAGAGATCTGGGGTCTATCTGTCCCCAGATCTCTCCCCTATGCTGGAAAATCTGAGACCAAAAAAAAAACAATCTCAGGCTTTCCAGCAAATAAACAGAAGGGTTTACATCTGCTGCCTCCAAGGGTCATAGAGACCATCTGGTCCACAGTTGTCTCTATGGTAAATCGCAGCTGGCTGATTCGTTCGCCCTCCGGGGAGCCTGTAAAAGAAATCAAGCAACTAAAAAGCCACTATGATGGCTTTTACTTTGTCGGGAATCGCCTGCTGAAAAGAAAAAAAAAGAAGATATCTGAATGATATCTGTAGCTGCAGGCATCATTCAGATATCTCCACTCAAAGTCCAGCATGTCATAGGATGTCTTTGGGCAAGAAGTGGTTAAGCTGTCCATAGATGAATTGAAGTTCTGAGTGTTCAGCAGGGACTGGTCGTCCATGTATGAGCCCTGTGGTTGTACAGAAGTCAAACTACCAATTAGAAACTGCAGAACTGATCGCTGTATTGTAACAGTAGGGAAAACTCTTCACTAACAGAAAACAATAACACAGTAGGGAGGATTCCCCCACCCACCTTAAATCTGTAGATGGGGAATTAGGTCAGTTTTTTGGTTCAGCCTGCTGATAAGCTACAAGAACTGACCTATCTAGAACAAGCATTTAAGGTAAGGTAGGGATATAGCTCTAGGAAGGCACAAGTCACAGAACTGCGAGGATCTACGATAAAACTGCTGGGGAACTACTAATATCAGCATGCCATCTGCTGCTTGTGGTTTTCCGGATGCCCTGGGATTTGTGATTCTATAGACCTATCAAAGGGTTCCCAGGGCTACTACAATTAGGCTTTAAATACCCGGCCTGGCATGCTGGTACTGTCCTAATCAGTGGAAACTTCCCCCCAGGCTGTGTGGAGGTAAGAGAAGGCAGAGGCTAGTATGCTGGAGCCTGTAATCCTTCTAGGCTGGAATTGATTGAGTAGCCAGAGGCTTGTATGCTGGTGTCTGTAACCATCATCTCTTCATTATGGTACTGATGAAGTGGGCAAAGGCTGACATGATGGTGCCTAGATTTACTCTGGGGTTGGTATAGGTGTATAGGGCACAGACTGGTATTCTGGTACCTGTATTTCACCCAGGCTGGCATTGATGAAGTGACAGGCTGGGGGTAGGGAGGGCAGAGGCTGGCATGATGGTGCCTGTATTCCTTTGGAGGTGGTATAGGTGGATAGGGCACAGCCTGTTATTCTGGTACCTGTATTTCACACAGGCTGGTATTGATAAAGTGCAGGCTAAGGCTGACATGATGGTGTCTGTATTCCTCTGGAGGTGATATGGGTGGATAGGGCACAGCCTGTTATTCTGGTACCTGTATTTCACACAGGCTGGTATTGATGAAGTGACAGACTGGAGGCCAGCATGCCATTACCTGTAGTTCTTTCAGATTGGTGTTGGTGGAGGGAGAGAGGCTGGTACCTGCAGTCCATTCAGATTGGTATTGGTGGAGGGGACAGAGATTTCCTAGGCTGTTATTAGAGAGGTGACAAGTGGGAGAGGCAGGGGAGGGTAGAAGCTTCCATGCCGGTACCTGTAATCCCCCCAGGCTGGTATAGGTGAATGGGGCAATGACTGGTATGCTGGTACTTGTGGTCCTCCCTAGCTGATCTTGGCAGATAAGGCAGAGATTTTTAGTCACCCCAGACTGGTATTGTTGAAACAGAGGCTGGCATGCTGGTACCTGTAGTCCTCCTAGGTTGGTATTTGCGAGGTGATGGGGGAGGGTATTAGCTAGCATGCTGATACCAGTAGACCCTCCCAGGCTGGTATAGGTGAATGTGGCAATGACTAGCTGATCTTGGCAGTTAAGGCAGAGATTTATAGGCCAACATCTATGGTCCTCCCAGGTAGTACTGGGAACGCAGACGAGGAAAGGGGTGGCAGTGTAAGTTGCTGCTAGAAGGCCTAGTTAGCGCTCTTGGTCACCCGCTCCCTGGTACCTGGACTGGCACTGGAGATGTTTTCACAGCGTCTGGTGGGGGGCAAGATGTAAACACAGTGGTCTCATGGGCCGCAGCCATCAGTGTGACTGGCAATGGAAGCCTGCAGGGAGCAGCCAGAGCACTGGAACACCCAGTCACTGTCCAGGAACTGGGGGGCAAGTTTAATATCCAGCACTGTACCTAGTGACCCTGTCCTCTACAGGTGTGACCACCTACTGCCATTCCCTGTCCTGATTGGAGGACTAAAGTTTGTACAGCTTCACTGGACCAATGATACCTTCTCATTTACAATATAGAACTCCTCAGCCCCATACTAAATGTACACAGAATTCAATAAGACACCATAAGAGCAAGGAAGCATTACAAGCATGCTGTACACAGTGCCTGAACCCACACACAGCACCCTGCACTGGGAGAATCCAGGCACTGCTCTAATAATAAGGGAAATACGGTACCTGTCCCGTTCTCCTGCTGACCTGTTCGTTCCTGAAGTAAGAAGACAATATACAGGACCATCACCTATTTCAATATCATGCTGGATACACTTCGCTACCTCTTCCTTCACACAATCCAAGCCTCGCTCTGACAGCAAGAGCCAAACCTCGTTCTCACATGCCAAGCCTCGTTTCCAGCTCGGCAGCAGCCAAGCCTCGTTCTGACAACAGGGCCAAGCTTCGTTTCCAACTCTACATTACAGTAACCAAGCCTCGTTTCCAACTCCAAACTTACATGTTGTGTTCTTATCTGTGTAGGTCAGCTCACACTCTCCCGCCTGCTTGCATTGATAGGTATGATGGAAGTTGATGTATTCGGCTGTGTGTTGGACTTATCAGACACATTAGTTCATTAGTTGTGCTTTTCTGCATGCTTATCAGAACAATAGAGCCTGAGAAGGAATAATCTCATATTCGGTCTCATCTAGTGTTACCACTTTAAGACCAGGACCAATCAGTATTTTTACTACAATATATATATATATATATATATATATATTTTTTTTTTTTTTTTTTTTTTTTTTTAAGGAGTGACCCCAGAGAATAAATTGGTGGGTGTTACAATTTTTTATGTGCAGTATTTGTGCAGCGTTTTTTTCAACGCATTTTTTTTTTTTTTTTTTTTTTTGTGGAAGAAATAAACCTTTTTGAATTCTAATGCATGTGTAGCGCCCTGCTACTTTCATAGCTGGTGCTGCTTTAAATTTAGAGGGTGGTCAGAGATTTAGTTACCCCTGACAATGTTATTTTGGCCAAATTTGGGCCTCTGTCCCAGCCATGTGCTGTGCTGTGAGTGCCTGTACCACCCCAGACCAAGGGTGGGCAGCGTGCATTGGGTGTTTTTCCTCAGCAACAAATAAGTGGGGGTTAGTCGCCCACTGTGCATGCTGGGGGAGAGTACTTAAGGGACAGACGTCATTCACGATCATCGATCACGGGTCTGTCGTGTGTGTGGCCCTAATGGCTTTGGGACGACGTTGGTCCGGGGCATTAATCTACCTTGTAGGCCCAGTAGTTAGACTGGGTTTGCAGTTGCCGAGTGGTCCTGTGCTGTCCGTCCTGAGGGAGGAAGCCGCGCGATGAAGAACCTGTCTGGGGGAATACCGAGCATGAGGCTGGTATCTCAGTAGAGGCCTTAGACTTCATTGAAGGACGCACCATTACTGAGAGGCTGGATGATGGTCGCCTGTCAGTTCTGAATTGACTAAAGTTTATTCAAGAGAGAGCCGGGTGCTTAATCCTGTGTTGGGAATTCTGGACTGAGAATATCTCCATCTTTGAGAAGGTCTGTGGCAGAGACTTTGCTAAAGTTCCGTGTGACACCCTGGCTGCTAGGCTAGTGAGCAAGGCCTATCCAGGTGCACTATACTCACTCTGGCTTAGTTTATCGCTGGAAGCAGGATTGTTTCCAAACCAAGTTATACGCCTGAACCTACTCCTTACTATTTCTTCTAGCTCTTCAGCTACTACTATTTTGGGTAATAAATAAAGCACAGAAAAAGACATTTAAAGTGTGGACATTGCAGTTCTTCTTGGCTCTCATTGTGTACCCTAGGCGGCGGAGGAATAGAGGTACCATGCCACCCAAAACAAACCAGCAGCTCCTTCGGGGGTAGTGCTACATGTGGGGTCTCGTCCACGATTTGAACCCGGGACCTCTCGCAACGGAATTGAGACTTTACTTCGCCATTGAGAGTCTGAAATTTGTCAAGGTGTTGGACTGTGCTTGTGAAGAGGAGGTTAAGGTCATGTCATATGCTCAGGGCATTGGCGGCATGTGCAACGGAGTGACGTGTTCAAGCAACGTGCCCAGAAAAGAACTCAAAGTGGGAGGAGCTACCCACCCCTGCGTGAGACATGGGTGAATTTGGCGCCAAAGAGACAGTGTGATTTGCCCGTCCTGGAGAAAGGAACGTGTGCAAGTATGGCGGCGTACCCAACGCCATTCGAGAGGCTGAGGCCTATTATGTCCTTCGCTGAAGCCAGCGCAATTCCCACCCCAACTGGAGCTTCACTAACGGACACTGGAATTCGCATGAAGCCACGGGGGTGTTTTGTGCTGTACATGAGCGGCAGCGCGGAGGCGCTCTGTGTGTCTTGCCTCAGATGTTTGAAGCTAACAATCAGGATCCAACCGTTCACCCGATGTGTGAGGTGCGGTGAGTACCTCTTCCAAGTGGATCAGCCCACAGAGTCGCCCCGTGCCTATCGGGTAGACTGGGTCACAGGGTCTGTTACTGTAGAGGAAGTCACTCCCTGGCCCACTACTGCTGCCGCTACTACTTCAGCTACGGCCGCTACACCAACTATGTCTCCCACTGTGACTGACTGTGGTACAAGTGAGAGAGATGTGCCCACAGCGAGTGTGGATGCTGCTACAGAGACCACGTGCATGGCGATGGTGCCGCTTGTGTCGCCGCCAAAAAGGTGGACTATGTGAAGGCCTCCCACGGCCATGGTCGGGGCCTACCCCTGCACATACCGGGATCGGTCTAGAGGGTGCTACCAACCAGCATCGGCATGGAAGAAAACCATTGCACCTTCAGGTAAAAACTGATGACACACCTCTTCTGAAGGACAGGGACGACTCCGGATAAAAGTGCCTTAAGGCGATTTAGTTTGCATTTGTCAGTGCTATTTAAGTTACTCACTCACTCATAGTAACGGCAAACAGCAAATATTGCACAGAGCGGCCACGAACCTCCTCTATTTGGGTCCCCCGCCGGTGCTTTTGGCCCCTCCTCTCTGGAAGTGATGGTGAACCTTGGCACCCCAGATGTTTTGGAACTACATTTCCTATGATGCTCCACTACACTGTAGAGTGCATGAGTATCATGGGAAATGTAGTTCCAAAACATCTGGGGTGCAAAGGTTTGCCGTCACTGCCCTATGGGAAGCCGCTTTCGGGAACAATCTGCACGTTTCGGTATATTACTCGTCTGTAGTGTAAAAACTGTGGGAGGAGTTAGGGTGGTAAATTTGGCTATAAGAATAATAAGAATATATATGTGAGAGAACGATAAGTGATCTTGCTATTCAAGAACACTTAATGAATGGTAATAATGCTGTTGCAAAATCAAGTCCATAAAGAGGAAGAAGTCCGTAAGTGCATATGGAAAAGCACAAAATTCATCACAGCATGCAGCGTGGATACAAAACAGGTGACCAGAAAGAATCCTCCACCACACACAGGATGGCCTCTCACCTTACAGTTTCAACCTACAATAGGTCATAAGACATATAATCCCACAATGGAGATCTTAATAACAACCCTCAGATAAGCAGCTTGCAGCAAACACCAATAGAGTCATGGAGATAGATCCTAGACTTGAGCTCCACCATATGTAAATAAACAAAAAAGAGGCAATCTAGTGCTCTCTGAATCGAATATTTAATAAGATAAAAGCATATGAAAGTCTACTCACATGTGGAGCACTCAATTGCGAGTGCTAACAACTGCAGCATGTACACAGCATGTAAACAAAAGACAGCGGTAATGTCCGACATGGCTCCTCCCCGGGGGAGCAGCCACATCGGATGTCACCCACGATCACCGCTGTCCTTTGTTTACATGCTGCAGTTGTTAGGCATGGACAGAAAGAGGAAGTGGGAATATATAGCGACACTTATAAGAAGACTGCTGACAGCTGGTCCCAGGGTGAAGCAAACATCCCCACTAGTGAAAAAGAACAAAACTAGGATTCTAACATAAAACCAGTTCACTGGTGGTTCAGGACACGGCGTGACACTAATGGCATACTTTCTAGGATGCCACCCCCTAGATTCACACTAGGAAACATATACCTTCCAGATTCTGTAGTAGATGAGCCTGGAGGCCGGCTTCCTAGCATTAACCACAGTGGATAAAACTGGACCTCTGTGGGTCTCAACAGCCAAACCATCAAATTTAGACTTTGTAAGGTAGCAAATGTAATATCTGACCCTGTGAAAGCAGATCTGAGCAGAGCGGAAGAACCCAAAGGGGTCCCCTCTGCCATCTTCACAATCTCCGCATACCAAGATCGTCTGGGCCAAGCCGGGCTACCAGAATCACCGGCTTTCCTTCACTCTTGACTCTCAAAAGAATCGTGGGAGAAGCAAAACCGGAGGAAACGCATAAATCAGAATACTGATCCCATCGAATTGTTAGGGCATCCGACCCTTGTGCCAACGGATCTCTTGTCCTTGACACAAAGTTTTCTAGCTTTGCGTTGAAACTGAAGGCCAACAGGTCTACATCCAAGGCACCCCATTTCTAACATACGGCCTGGAATATGCTGGGGTGTAGAGACCATTCTCCTGGACTCCGCCTTGGTGATTGATATAAGCCACTGCCGTAGTATTGTCGGACTGTATCCAAACAAAACACCCCTGCAACCTGTAAGTCCAGGCCCTGAGGGCTAGACAAATTGCCTGTATCTCCAGAACATTGATGGGCAGGAGCTTTTCGACTCTGGACCACCTTTCTTGGGTAGAAGCTTTTTCCAGAACTGAAGGCTGGTGTCTCTGGTCATGATCTTCCAAGTAACCGGAATAAAGGATTTTCCCTTCTGAGGGAGCAACCACCAATTGAGGCTCAGTTGAGTGGTCACAGGTGCATTGGAAGGTCCAAGACTTGAACCCTTTTGTTCCAGGCAGACAGGATGTTGCTCTGCATTGGTCTTGAATGAAACTGGGCGTAAGGAACAGTCTCGAATGAGGTTACCATATTTCCCAATAATCTCATGCAAAGGTGAATGGAAGGCCTCCTCTTTGCCTGGACCAACTCTTTTAAGGCCCTGGCCTTTGACTCGGGTAGAAATACCCTGTTTTGGACTGTGTCTATGACCACAGGCAGCCCCAGACAGTTAAGCATTTAGCCCGGGCCGGCCCGTCTAGAGAGACATTGGCGATGCCGTGCAAGCATAGCAGCTGTGCAGCTTACATTGACAAGCCAGGCAAATGCATGTGTGGAGAAATGTCATGCAAACCTAGTTGATGGGTGTAGAGTGTGTGCTGATGAAGTCAGCTGGTAAACTGCTTCCTGTGTCTTATTTGTCCCAAATGTGCATATCAGGAAGTCTCTGAAGCTTTCTATGAAACACAGCAAGGGCTAAGGTAAGGCCTTTAAAGTGAATGTAAACCCCAATAATTTTTTTCCTTTTTGATGTCACAATCTGCAGTATAAGATTTTCTTCTATCATCTGTGCCCATTCTTGCCACACAGAGTTAATCCAGCTATGAGCAATCCTTTTTTATTGTTCAGTTAAATAAAACGGACTTAGGCCTCGTACACACGATCGAGAAACTCGAATCCATCAAGAAACTTGGTGGGAGAGCTTTTTTGCCAAGGAAAACGGTCGTGTGTATGCTTTTCATCGAGAAAACTGTCGAGGAACTTGACGAGGAAAAAAGAGAGCAAGTTCTCTTTTTCCTCGACGGGAGTCTCAATTTCCTCCTCGTGTTCCTCGCCGGGCTGGTTTTCGTCAAGAAACACGTTGGTGTGTATGCTTAGAAACCCGCGCACCTTCGGTAAAAGTAGCGTTTGTAATGGAAATAGCACATTTGTAACAGACTGAAAAGTGAAAATGTCTCTTACCAAACTTTTAGCTAACACGCAGTAACATGAGATTAGCAAAAGCAGCCCCAAAGGTTGTGCCAGTGGAATCGAACTTCCCCTGCTGTTGTATGTGTAGAAGTCACCGCGTTTGAGAACGAGGAGATTTGGTCTTGACTGTGTGTACGCAAAGACAGCTTGTCAAGTTTCTCGACAAGCCTAACAAGGAATTTGTCAAGGAAAACGATGTGTCTTTTCCGACGAGTTCCTCGGTCGTGTGTACGAGGCCTTACAGAGAAAAACCTTAGTCCGTTCCGCCCCCTTGCTTTGAGTGACAGGTTATTTACATATCTCATGCACTAGCCTGGAGACAGGCATTATTTTTTAATTCCTACCCCCACTCCTTTTCTGAAGTCATGTGGTTACTTTTCTGAATTTTGACTGGATGTTAGTGATCATAACAGAACAAAATGCATGTTGACAAGGAGAGCGTAGAGGAGGACGGGGAGTCTATTGACATCACGACTCCACCCACCGAGCTCCAGACAACAGACCCACCCACAGAATCTGCAGTTTTTCAGTTCTTCTAACAGACAGAGGGGAAACATTTGACAAGTCAGGATACATACAGGAGGCATCTATATCCTTATAGATCATCACTATGGCAGTAGTTTAGAAAGGATGAGAGTGGGTTTACATCCACTTTAAGTATGCCCATGTGACCAAGGCCTTATAGAGATTAAATCTCCCTAACAGGGACACTGGTAGTAAAAAAAAGTAGTTCTAACCCCCTCACCACACTACTCAAATGTTTGCCTTTAATTATACTTTACCCACTTCAGCCCGGAAGAATTTACCCCCTTTCTGACCAGAGAGCACTTTTTTGCGATTCGGCGCTGCGTCGTTTTAACTGACAACTGCGCCGTGGTACCCAAACAAAATTGATGTCCTTTTTCTCCCACAAATATAGTTTTCTTTTGGTAGTATTTGATCACCTCTGCGGTTTTTATTTTTTGCGCTATAAACAAAAAAAGAGCCACAATTTTGAAAAAAAGTAATATTTTTTTACTTTTTGCTATAATAAATATTCCCCAAAAATATATAAAAAAAACGAATTTGTTTCTCAGTTTAGGCCACTATGTATTGTTCTACATATTTTTTCAAAGAAGAAAATCCCACAAATCGTATATTGATTGGTTTGCGCAAAAGTTAGAGCGTCTTTAGTATGATTAACCTACTGCCCCTTGTAATATGGATATGTTTGCTGACTGATTATTTTTTCTTAAAAATTAATGTTCTATGAAGGTATCTCTATTACAGCTGGAATTACAGAATATGAACTAGAGTTGGTAGTTTACAAAAAAATTAGCAGAATGTGTATTTGCTTCTAGATGATTCTAGGGCTGGTTCACACCAGCTGCAGTCCAGAGCGTTTTTATTCTGCATCAAACACCAATGGACAGAGTTTAACATGGTTTCCAATGGCCCTAGTTCACACTAGTGCAGTGCTTTCATGTGCAGTCAACAAAAGTAAAACATATAGCATTTTTTCTGTATGGAATGCATCTGGAACATCAAAAACGCATCAAAATGTCCTCAACTGAGATGAAGAAATAAAAAGGGAAAAAAATCCACCGGAATGCATAGAAAACACATCGTAGCGCATCAAAAACACATGCATAAATTCATCTGAAATGCAGCCAGCCCTTACAACATGTTATTTATAACAGGTCTGGATTGGGGAGTATGTTACCCCAATATTTCATATTTCTGATATAAATCTGTTGTACCATGAACTTTTGTTAAAAAGCATCTTGTTCTCTTTGCATTGCTTCATTTGTGTGAAATAGCTGATGATTCTGCCAGTCCACCTGCCTTCTAATTTCAAATTGAGCATGCTAGGCACGGAAGTTCATCCATCCCAGCATGGTCAGTTTCCTGGTTGTCCTCCAATGGTCAAGGGCTTGTCGTCACATACCTTATTGGAGACTGAGATGACGAGGTGGCCCTCCCTGCATCTCCAGCCCATGTTCCGCTTAAAATGAAACATAGGGTATTGAGGGACAGGAGGAAAATGAGTGGAAGGCACCAAAGCAGGCTGGTAGAACACCATATCAGGAAGCATGCACAGAGATTCAGCCCAGGTTAAATGGGCAATCCACATGGGTTGTAGGTTCCAGATGCTTGTCAGAGGCTCCAACAGATTGAGGCAGGAAAACATGGTAGTGAGCAGAGCTGGTACAGTTGACAGCCGGGTAGGCACTTGAATGGGGTGTGGAAACAGAATCAGGAACAGAAGCATAGTCACAGGATTAGCAAAGGTCAGCAGCATATGGGCAGCGAGGTACAAAATCAAAAGGTAGGGATGTGTTCAGAAACAGAACCAGGAACTGGCGATAAAGCAAAAGCAGGATTCAAGTTCAGGTCAGAGGCAAGCCGGGTCAGCAACAAGGAATTATGCAGAGTAATAGCAGGACACAGGGAACAGCTGTAAGACCAGTCAACACGTAAACATGGGCAGGAGAATCCTAAAATAGTCTGTTTGGCGCCAACACACATTCTGCTGAGAGTGTTGAGTGCATGCACATTTCAATTAGCTAAATGTCTCACGGGCATTCTCCCTGGGGAAAAGGATGTGGAGTGGGTGGTGGTACAAAAGGTAATAGCTGCAGAGTGATTTAATGGGGGTGAGGAGGGGACCGTTGTTAGTTGGGTGTGGGATAGGCTTCCCTGAATAAATTAGTTTTCAGGGATCTCCTAAAGGTGGACAGGGTAGATGCTGATCGGACATACCGGGGCAGGGAGTTCCAGAGAATGGGAGAGGCTCTGGAGAAGTTCTGAAGGGGAGCATGGGAGGAGGTAACAAGGGAGCTAGATAGCAGGAGGTCCTGGGAGGAGCGGAGGGGACGATTTGGGGGATATCTGCAGATGAGGTTGGTGATGTAGACAGGGGCTATGTTGTGAATTGCCTTGTATGTTGTGGTTAGCATTTTGAACTTTACACGGTGAGGTAGGGGAAGCCAGTGTAGGGATTGCCAGAGTGGCACAGCAGTTACGGACCGGTTAGTGAGGTGTATTAGTCTAGCAGCAGAATTCATAATTGACTAAAGAGGGGATAGCCTGCGTAAGGGTAGGTTATTAAGGAGAGAGTTGCAGTAGTCAAGGCGGGAAATAATCAAGGAGTGAATAAGTTGCTTTGTGATGTCAGGCCACGTACACACGACCAAATAAATCCGATCAAATCGGTCTGACAGACCGTTTTGATCGGATTTGTCTGCTGGGGTATATTGGTTTGATCGTGTACACGGCAGACAGCGCGGTGACGTTGACGCCTCCACGTCACCGTCACCAGGAAGTAAAACTTCCGCGCATGTGTCGAATCCATTTGACGCATGCGTACTAACCAGCAGACATGTACTAACCAGCAGACATGTCGAACAGACAGATTTTAAAGCATCCTTTAAAATCTGTCTGCTGGAAAAACCCGTCTGTCCACCCGTACACACGATCGAATTTGTCTGCTGAAACGGTCCGTCGGACCGTTTCCAGCAGATAGATTCGATCGTGTGTACGAGGCCTCATTATTTAGAAAGGGTGTAATTCTGGAGATGTTGCGGAGGTTAAGGCGGTAGGATTTAGACAGTGATTGGATATGGGGGCTGAAGGAGAGGATTACACCCAGCACCCTGGCATGTGTGCTTTGCATCTTGCTTTTCCTGCTTTGTGTTAATGTGTCAGACCTCAATATCGTCGCACCCAGTGCTTCGACAGACACTTTCAAAATACTTTCTCGGGTCCAGTAATATCACCTTCAAGATCATTACGTACATTGTGGTTCATTACTTGTTTTTTGGTGGATATAATTAGAATTTTTACACTTATTTACTGTTTTATTATATATTTCTTATATCACTATTTACAGAACTTGCATAGTTAAAAATGATATGTCTACTCACAATTTATTTGCAAAATGTATTTATTTGTACACATGGTGCCATACTAATATCAGGTAACTGTTTAGTAAAGCAAGATCCATATTTACAATAATTTTATACTTATAACCTATAAAACACATAATGTATACTGCAAACAACTGCAAGCCAGTGCTTTCAATACAAGTACAATAATGAGTGCTTGATGTAAGTTTCGAGATGACATATAAAGCCATCCAGGTACATTGCCATTAATAAGGTTTCCTTGAATGCGTACATGACTTAATACTGACATTTGCGAAAGCTGAGGCTAATCATGCAAAATGGAGCAGAGTATGAAATTTTCATCTTATGTTACATATTCACTTGATCCCTTTAAATAATTTGAGATATTAACTGGTAAGTAGAAATGTGTAGATAAGCCTACTTAATATTAGATTAAAAATGCCTTTATCATAGCTCAAATGACACTGATGCTGTATAGATGATTTTTAACTTTGGAAAGCATATCGGTACAGTTCGGAAAATGTTAAGGCCAGGCGTTTGCAATTTCTTGAAGAAAAGATCCATATAATTTTGTTCCTTCAATGTAGTTGTGCCTGAAAGAAAAAAAAATATGTAATGGCAATAGCACTGCTTGTAACTTTTAGTAGGAAAAAATCATTTCTTTTTATTTATTTTTATTTGTTGTAATTTATGTTCCATGTCAATAATGGTTTCCAGACAAAGGTAAATCTTATTTATGTTAAAGAAAACAAAGTGTTTAAACTATCAGACCTCTGCAGGGACACCAACTGCTTCCAAAATGAAAACAAGGGTCATTCTTTAGGCCCCTTTCACACTGAGGAGTTTTTTAGGTGGATTAGCGTTAAAAATAGCGCCTAAATACCACCTGAAAAAACTCCTGCCCGCAGCATCTTTGGAGTGGTGAGGAGAGCAGGGAGGGGAGCGGTGTGTTTACCACTCCCCCACCGCTCCTTCCCATTGAAAACAATGGGACACCACGGCTATACTGCCAGCAATGCGTCTCTGCAGAGGCACATTGCCGGCGGTATTAACCCTTTTTCGGGGGTTAAAACCGCACCGATAGCGGCCGAATACCGCCGCAATTAAAAATAGCTATACCGCCACCGCACCTCCTGCCCCAGTGTGAAAGGTGCCTTACAGTGTGCTGGCAGATAGGAATTTTTTTTCTACTACTTTTTCAAGGAAAAAAAGCTATAAGACTGCATGTCTTTTTGCTTGTATGCACCTGGAAAATATTAGTTTGATTAAAATTGGAAGTTTGTTTGGGGGTAACCCACCCAACTTTAATACTATACTTTTTTTTTTTTTTGGTTAAACGTTTTTATTTCCAATGCACAGACATTTCCCATTGTTCAGTATCAGTACAATAATTCAATAAGTGACATGTGTAATTAATACAAAAAGGTTCTGTATTAAGTAAAGTCAATGTTGCAGCTCATTAGTAAAGTTGTTTTTTGGGATACAAGCCTGTATTCTTTGATCATTATAGTTTTAGAAATATATATATATATATATATATATATATATATATATATATATATATATATATATATATATATATATATACACTGTATATATAAAACCCAGGTTTAGCTAAGTTTAGGGCCCTTCACACCTGCGGACCGTATGTCCGTATTTCATCCATCCGTTTTCGGATTAAATACGGACGTACATGTATCCCTATGGCCTCGTACACACGATCAAATCTGTCTGTTGGAAACGGTCTGCTAGACCGTCCCAGCAGACAGATTCGATCGTGTGTACGGCCGAGCCGACGGATTTGGCCACCCGACAGATTTCAAAGCATGCTTTGAAATCTATCGGGTGGGAATCCGTCCGCCCGACATGTCTGCTGGTTAGTACACTTACCAGCAGACATGCCGTCCCGCACCGCCGCCGAATGGATTTGGCGCATGCGCGGAAGTGTTTTACTTCCTGGTGCGGTGACGTGGCGGCGTCAACGTCACCGCCACGTCACACGAGAAAACCAAAATCCTATCAGACAGATTTGTTCAAATCGGTCGGTCCGACCGATTTGAACAAATAGATTGCCTCGTGTGTACGAGGCCTATGGGATTGCGGATGTCACCGATCTAATCGGTCCCTGCTATGGTCCGTTTCTGCAGACGGAGAAAAATCCTATTTTTCCATCCATCTGCAGATCGGATCGGATGAATACAGACAGATGGTCCGTGTTCTTTTGATCCCCCCATAGAGGAGAGCGGAGATCTGACACGGCGGTCCCTGCACAATGTGCAGGGACCGTCCTGTCATCTGCCGGCTCAGCGGAGATCAAAAGAAGCGATCCCCGCCGAGCATGCGGATGATAAAGGTACGGATCCTCACGGGATCTGTACATGTGAAAGGGCCCTAATAACGCCTAATCCCTAAAGTGAGCACATAAAGTTGAAGTCCGTGCTGAAACTAAAATCTCTGCATCTATAGCCACCAACATTCTAACACAAACCTACCTAGCCCTGTTAAGAAAAAAACAGTATACATTCCTTTTCTGCAGGCAATCCGACTGGATCTTCATCGGCGAAGCTCTAATCCCGCACTGAGCTGTCAGCTGTGGCTTCGCTGTGGAGGCGGGTGCAGAGGACATGTGTAAAAACAGAATCCCCATAGTAACCCTATGGGTGATGTCACTCCACATTGATTTCACAGCCGTTGTCGGACGTGTACTCAGCAGAGCTTCTGCTGCTGGAGATCGGGTCGGATCGCCTGCAAAGGTGTATATACCTAATATTTTCTTTACAGGGCTTTATAGGTTAGCGTTAGAATGTTGGTAGTTATAGCTGCAAGGATTTTATTTTTAGCATGAACTTCCACTTTAACACTTAACCTTCCCCTAGCACTTACCCCGACCTTTAAACCTTTAATATTTACCTATCACACCCTAACCTTCACTGAAACCCTTAGGGCAGCCCCAACACGTAGACCACCTACTTAAAGTGGTAGTAAACTGCAGTTGGTTTAAAAAACAAAAATTTCCTGCAAGGCAATGTCAGAATTGGCTAGTATTCATCGCAGAGTAGCACATTAAAAAAAACTTACCTCAGAATTAAGCCCTTCAGCGGCGTGCTGTTACCACTGAGAGGGCTGACATTTTCCCACAGTTCTCCTTCTGGGTTTGCAGCCTCCGACTATATAAGTGGCCGGGGGGCGTGATAACATTACTCCCGTGGGAGCCGCCATTCACTGGATGGGTTCTGATGGTCTGGCACTGTAAGCTGGACCTTCAGAGAGCATGCAGCTGGTGACGTGACCGGCACAGCTGACGTTCACAGGACAGGTTCTCAAGGTCCGGCACTGTAAGCTAGACTTTCAGAGTGCATATGCTGGTGACATCATCAGCTGCATGCTCTCCGAATATCTCCTAAACAGTGCAAGTTTGGAAGATATTCACAATACCTACAGGTAAGCCTTTTAATAGTGTAACAGAGTTTACTACAACTTTAATGTACTGGAGGCCTTCTTCCCTGCGGGCATGAAACTCCCTCACCAAAATGCACAGGGCCAAGGTCTTGGTGCTCTTCAAACTGTGTATGAGTGAGTTGTTCAGTATTTCTGTGAAAGCTATACAGTAGATATTGTTATCATAAAATTTGCGAAAACAAAAAGGTAAAAATATTTCAACTAACTGAAAATAAAGTCCACTCTTAATAATAAAGTTAACCCTTTTTTCTTACCTTATATTTTTTCAAAATCAAATTTTGTTATTTTATATAGAATGAGGCTTCTGGTATTTGCTGACCCCCTGAGATGATTCAGTCCTCACCAGTTTACGGCTTTCATTTACGATTTTCTTTATAAACTGTTTTGGATATACAGTAGGACTTAAACTTAGCCCAAGCCAGAGAAATACCAACTTACTTGCTTATCTTCTCGTTCTGTCCATGGGGAGCATCTTCTGGCCCTCCAATTCCAAGTAACATGACAGTCTTTCCTAAAATGTCCTCAAAACTTTTGGCTATTGGAATTGTTCCTCCAGCACGGATCATGTCTGCGTCGGTGTTGAACACTAGAGGGCAGGCACAGATAGAAAAATACAAATATTGAACAGGCTTCTAGGAAACAGTATTATTCTATTTAGTTCTACTATCTTTAGTTTTTAGATGTTGCTTACATGACTACAAACAGTTAGTAAGACCACCAAAAAACGTTGTGTCTCAAATAGCTATTTAACCCTGTACCTGATTTAAGTGTGTGGGGGGGGACTGGCTCTTCAAGTTGTGATATAACGTATTGTAAAAGTGGCATACTGAGAAAAATGATCACAGATGAATAATATCCAAAAGTGTTACTTAATGCATGTGGTTACACCAGGGCTTTTGTCATAATTTGCAAGTAGGCACAGTGTACAGTATTTGCATATTATGGCATACTTACCGCCCAAAGCCCCCTCCCAGAAATTGGATGTCCACACTCTCCCTCAATGTCCAGTCACTGCCACTGAGATCATTTCCTGATCTTGTTATAGGTCTTGTGGATGGCCAGATCATGTTACTTTGTTCTGGTACCCATGGTATATCTAGAGTTTTGAATATATATTTTAAATGTTTGGGTGGGAATGGGTCTTTTTCTCCTTTTGTATATTTAATCTATTTTAGATGCCATCTTAAAGTTTGCCAGTGTGCACAGTGTTTATTTACGTATTATGATGCATATTTTACAGGCTATACTTTTTCATGTACCTTTTTTGACTGCTTTCTGGGCAGCCACATATAGAGGGTCATTCATATTGGCTAACCAGGGCTGTGCTCCAATAACCATGGTTACTTTCATTTTATTTGGGCTATTGCGTTCAGAGAATTTGCTTTCCAAGTAATCTGTTACCTAATAAAAAAAACAGAAAAAATATTTAATTGTTTATTTGCATCATATATGAAACTTCTAAGACACAAGTTGCAATTTTCAGAGTTTGGGACCTTATAGTAGGCCCTGATCCTTAAAGGAGTTGTAAAGAATTTTTTTTTTTTTTACCATAATGCAATCTATGCATGAAGGTGAAAAAACATTGAATGCTGCCGCCCCCCCCCCCCCCAAGCCCCCGTTATACTTACCTGACCCCTCGAAAGTCCTGCGCGGTCCCGATATCCTCTTCGCCAGCCTGGCCGCTGATTGGCTAGAGCGGATGGATTGAGAGCAGTGCAGCCATTGGCTAGCGCTGCTGTCAATCACATCCAGTGATGCGGCGTGCCGAGGGACGGGGCCGAGTGATATGGGTGCTGGGAGCGTGCCCGCAATTACTGACCACCTTGCGAGCTCTCGCATGACTGTGGTGAGTATTCGCAGGGAGGACCAGAGACAGCCGCTGAGGGACCCAGAAGACGTGGATCGGGACCACTCTGTGCAAAACAAACTGCACAGTGGAGGTAAGTGTCACATGTTTGTTATTTTAAATGACATTTTAAGCAACATCCATGTAAAGCCTCTAACACAGGTATTTTACTTTATGACAAACTGCCTCCAACATTGCCTGGAGAGCCTTAAAAAGAATTCCATTGATATTTTTTAATAGTTACATCTGCTATTCCTCTTGATGGCTGCTACATCATTGCAGGATACAATAGTAACATGGGGCCCATTAGAGGAACCACAGTTCACAATGGAGGATTAGGCATCCAACACACAGTGTGTCAGATGCAGGAGCCAATGTAGTGCTTGAAAACCGTGTCATTATTAAAAAAAAATGTATTCTAAATAAGTAAACATAACAATGTCCCCATATCCTTGTTCCTTTTAGCATTATTTTTCATATCCGCTTACATAAGTCTCTTAATTATGCAAATCGACATTAATACACTGGACAACACGCCACTGCCATGGACTGATCACCACACCATCAAATTTAAAATAACCACCAACACCATTTGCCAAAAGCCAAAACACTGGACAAGATCACAGAACAAACTACACTCACAACTCTTCAAAACCACACTATCCAACAAAATGGCGATGCCAACTCAAAATTACTCAACTGAAGACACACTCAACTCCCTTAACACAGCACTATTACAGACAGTGGTATTGCACACCGCTTTGGCTTGAATCCAGCTCGTTTTGTGAGACAACACTCACAAACTGAGTCAGGATTTTTTTAAATACAGTGCTCGTATTGCAAAACGCTCGTTAACTGCGTTACTTGCAATCCAAGGTTCCACTGTATCTTATGTTTTAGATCTGATAGAACGCAATGGTTTTTGCATTGCAGGAAAATAAATACCAAATCTAAGTAACACAGATAATATGGCATAGTTTACTTTATAGATGTATGTCTTCCAACATTACTGCTGCATACCTGTTTTTCTACAACAGATGGATTCATATTGGGAACTTGACGAATTGAGAATTTGGCTATAACTTTTGCAGGAATTACAGTTTTTGTTCCTGATCCAGAGAAAGCTCCTTCAATGCCATGGATTGATAAAGAAGGATATCGCCATCTGTACATGAGTATTTCCTCCTGCAAATGCAATATGAACAAACAAATAAGTAGTAAAACTAAACAGTATTAACATCTAATTTATTGCATATACAGTAGCTGTGCAATATGGACAGAGTGAATTACAAAGCATGCAGGTATATCTGTTAAAGATACACTATACATAAACCTTTGACAAAGCGTTAGTAACGCAAAACATGTCAGTCACGGCTCCTTTAATATCCATTTTAATATCTATTTGACTGCCATCCTATTTGAGTCCTGTTTGCCCATGCCGGTGTCCCGCTATTCCATCAGAGCAATCATTTACGCCTGTGTCCACATGTCTCACTGGTCTCATTGTCCTCACAGATACCATTGGCATCCAAACCTGCACCTCTGATTGGTTCCTTGTTGTCACGTGATCTTAGGAAGTCGGAGTCCGGACACCGCTTCTTCCCTTCTCCGTGACCCTGCATGTGACCACCTGATGCGTCAGCGCTGTTGCCCCATCGGCGTTGTGTCCAGGCATGCCCGCCTGTAGTCATTGCGACGGTGCTGGGGATTCCCTGTCGAGGTTGTCCCCACTGGTACGTTCCTGTCACCTGAGTCTTCCTCCACAGCCGACAACAATCTGTCACTACAGGCCATTTAACCATCTGAGGTACTGTCTGTAGTCACTCCACCAGCGATCTACCATCCATCCTGGTGTTTAACATTGTAACCTTCTATAGAGACATACTGAGAGACAATTGTGTCGATATTAACCATTCCATCACAGGACTCTTATTAGTGGCTTTCATCTGGACCCATTGTTTTATCAATCATATTTTGTAAACACATGATGTTTTATTATTGTGTGTGCCAATACCTTTGTTATTTCTTATTTTAGACTATAAAGTTTTATGACTTTACTTATTGAGCGCTGCTTCTTTTGTTTTTGTGTTTCTGTGCCCATTATCCAGTGGTTGGCGGCTGCACTAGGTATTGTACACTTATTTTCACAGATTGCACTGTGTCTCGCTTCATATTGTTGCAGCGCCACTAGGGGATTGTTTTTTGTATACATAATTCTAAACTGTCCTTTATTTAAAGGGACTGTACCTTCATTTTTTCTGATGTACAGAGGTCTACAAAAAAATGTACTCTATACTACAATAAACCTTTTTTTGCCCTTTTAATTAGTGTTTTTGTTATTTACAAGCCAGAATAATAAAAAGTTGTGCCAAAAAAGAAAGCACTTGTTGGTTTAGTAAATCTTTTCTCCATAATAATTCTTACCGATCTGCAAAACTGGGGTCATACTTTACCTACATACTTTGTGTTGAGGTGTCCTTCTTTAGGGCCTGTGTGAACAAGCTTGTTTCAATGACAGCAGCTTGAGATCCTTCTCGAAATTATTGTGAGGTGCATTTGATCTGCAGCTGACCTTTTTCTAACCTGCTTCAAGGGGATTTTGTGATGCCATAGACTTGTATGGAAATGCAAAACCTGTTTGAGGACAGGACCACCAAATATGTAAAAGGGTCCCTTTGTCAGATGGGCATTGCCAACAGACATCCAGCATGTCAGGAAAAATGGTGTGGTGGTGCGCTGCGGTAAGGTACCATCGGCTACTTAGTTTGTAATTTTTTTTGGATATTGACATTAATGGATCCTTTGAGGAGATTGGTGTTTATATACGGGACCAGTAAGATCGGCCTCCAAGTTACTGTTCCAGGCCTCGTTTGTGATATCACCACCAGAGAGACTATCAGAAAATGGGACAGAATAAATCCTGGAGATAAGGTGGGTCTGAGGAGAGGCAGGGTAGCAGAGGCACTCAAATTCCGCCAAGGTCTTAGTATGATGCTCACACCTATGTACATAGTTTAAAAGGTGTCGGATCTGAAAATAGGTCCATCTGGGCAGAGGTTCCATTTTGTCTAATTCTAGGAGGCCTGTGAGGTCTGTGAGGGAAAAAATGTGTGGTGATCAAATAATTTATTTGCTTGTAATAAGGGTGAGGTCTACCACATTCAGGCCTCGTACACACGAGGGGATATGTCCGCTGAAAACGGTCCGATGGACCGTTTCAGCAGACATCTCCGCTCGTGTGTATGGGATAGCGGACAGATTTCCCCGCCCGACAGATTTCAAAGCATGCTTTGAAATCCATCCGGTGGAATCTGTCCGCCCGACATATCTGCTGGTTAGTACACTTACCAGCAGACATGTCGTGCCCCACCGCCGCCGCGCCGCCGCCGAATGGATTCGGCGCATGCGCGGAAGTGTTTAACTTCCTGGTGCGGTGACGTGGCGGTGACATGGCGGCGTCAACGTCACCGCCGCGTCACCGCGCCGTCCGGCGGTGGGGAATTTGATCCGATGGTGTGTACACGCCATCGGATCAAACTCCCGATCGGACATATCCGATGGAAATGGTCCGCGGACCGTTTTCATCGGATATGTCCGATCGTGTGTACGAGGCCTCAGAGAAAAGTAGGTGTATTCCCGGATAGAAAGTTGGGGTTATGTCTTATCTGTGTTAGTGGAGAGCATTTAGTTGTCAGGGAGTATCTGATCCTAAAGACCTTTATAGGCTACCAGTTTAGGCCGGGTTCACACTGGTCCGACAAACGCTCTGACATTGGGAGCTCATGTCGCATGACGTGTGAAAATCAATGTTTCCCTATGAGAGCCGTCTTAACTGGTCCAACAGAAGTTGGTCCGACTTTGAAAATGCTCCCTGTACTACTTTGGTCCGACTTTGATCCTACTTCAGTCCATTGAATATCATTGAAGTCGGATCAAAGTAGAACCCTTGTCCTTACCATCCGACTTTTGACATCCGACATTTTGATTACAGCAGCAGTAAAAGGAATTTATCTCACTCTGGGATTGTTTTGATTGGTCAAAGAACAAGTCAGACTATCACAAAGTTGGGTCAAAGTAGTATCATGAAAGTCAGATGGATGTAGGACCAATGTAGGATCAATGCCGCAGAGCAAAGTAGGATGAAAGTCGTACTACTGTCGTGTAGTATAGTGTGAACCCAGCCTGAGAGTTACAAAGGAGGTGAAAATTTGCACCTATTAGGCTGGATTCATACTATACTACACGACAGCAGTAGGACTTTCATCCTACTTTGCTCTGTGACATCTGTCCTACATTGATCCTACATTGGTCCTACATCTATCCTACTTTCATGAACAGGATACTACTTTGATCTGACTTTGTGATAGTCTGACTTGTTCTTTTCCCAATCAAAACAATCCCAGAGTGAGATAAATTCCTTTTACTGCTGCTGTAATCACAATGTCAGATGTCAAAAGTTGGATGGTATAGACAAGGATCCTACTTTGTTCCGACTTTAATGATTTTCAAAGGGCTGAAGTAGTAGCAAAGTCGGACCAACTTGTGTCGGACCAGTTAAGACAGCTCTTATAGGGAAACATTGATTTTTCACACGTCATGCAACATGAGCTCCCAATGTCGGAGCGTTTGTCGGACCAGTGTGAACCCAGCCTTAGACCGCAGGTCTCTCCTTTGCCCTTCAATGCAGCTGATCAAACTGAGATTAGTTTGATCAGCAGCTTTAGGCTGGGTTCACACTATACTACACGACTTTCATCTTACTTTGCTCTGCGACATTGGTCCTACATTGATCCTACATTGGTCTTACATCCATCCGACTTTCATGAACAGGATACTACTTTGACCCGACTTTGTGATAGTCTGACTAGTCTGTTCTTTGACCAATCAAAACAATCCCAAAGTGAGATAAATTCCTTTTACTGCTGCTGTAATCACATGTCGGATGTCAAAAGCCGGATGGTAAGGACAAGGCTCCTACTTTGATCCGACTTCAATGATATTCAATGGGCTGAAGTAGGATCAAAGTCGGACCAAAGTAGTACAGGGAGCATTTTCAACGTTGGACCGACTTGTGTCACCGGTAAGGGGTGCAGGTAAAGAAATTTTCTGTGAGTTTTATAATTTTGTTGTGACTCCTGTTAAAGAAAACCATGCATATGCTGTCAGTCAGTTTGAAAGGGCCTTGAGGGACCTCTTCCTGGAAATCAAGGGGAGCACAGAGTTTAATATGCTTTTACCAACTTTTTATAGTATTTTGGTACTCCTCTCAAAACAGTAGAAATTGTAAAACTCAGGAAAATTTGTTTTTTAACGGTTATATTTTTTTTCTTCATTCAGCCAGCAGGCTGTGCTAATAATAATAAAAAAAGATTCTTAAATCCACCTTCCCTTGCTGGTACATTGTAATCCGATAGCAGGGACTCTCTGCTCTCAGAATACACTGATCAGCACTGTAGCCAAATGAAGAACATTTTCCAGTGGATCTGTTGGACAGAAGCTTTCTGTCCAACAAGGTGGCCTGCACAGTGTGAAATTCTGAGGAGGCACAGGGGAAAGGATTTGTAGCAGAAGCACACACCTTTAGGTAATGGGATACACCGCATTACACATAACTGTTTGAAAAAGCTTTAAAGTAGGAGTAAACTACCTTTTGTTGATTTTTACTATTAGAGTCTTACCTATAGGTACAGTAAATATCTTCTAAGCATGCACTGTTTAGGAGATATTTAATTTAGAAATAGATGGTGACTTCTCCGGCACATGTGCTTTGAAGGAACAGCATACTCATACCATTCCTTCAGAGCCCCTGACTCCCGCCCGCATGCATGGGAGTGACTTTATTGCGACTCAGCCATTCATACCCAAATATGGAGTGAAGACCAGGTGAAGATGCAGGGCTCAATTTTTAGGTAAGGCTGTCATAATGTGCTAGTTTGCGATGCATACTAGCACATTATGACTTAAACTGCCTGGGGCCCAATCTTTTTTAAGTAGGTACCATGCCTCGGTAAGTCTCATATTAGTGCAAAATTCTATTTACCGTATTTTTCGCACTATAAGACGCACATTTTCACCCCCCAAAAACAGGGTGAAATGTCCCTGCGTCTTATAGTGTGAATACTGACCAGGCACTGACCCCCCCTTGCCACCGCCGCCGTGTCAAAATCCCTCTCTCCTTCTCTGTGAAGGAGAGATGACAGAAATGTGCGGCGCATCCTAGCAGGGGCATACCAAGAGGGAACGGGGGGAGACGTTTTTCCCGGGGGGGCAAAACATGGGGGATGTCAGTAGCGGTGCTATGGGGGTGCGCTCTGCACCCAGGTCGGGTGTCACCCGCCAGAGGTGACACCATCCTGAAGGCAGTGAGAGCTTTTGCTGTTTTTTTTTCCAGCTGAACCCCCCGGCCTTCCGGCGCCGTGGTCTAGTCCTGTCTGACTTCCTGCTCCTTTCCCCACAGCTGCTGCTGTAAACGATGTCCCCAGTCCTCATTTCTAGCTGGTTCCTGGGTACATCTGAGCCAGCCAGAGGGAATTATAATGGCAGTGTCCTCCACTGCCTGAGGTGAGCCCTTGATAAGGGTGGTGGGAGGTGTGAGCTGGTATGGTATCCATTGCTCATCACCTGAGCTAATGTGATAGAAGAGGCTTAAGGGGTATTTGTGTCTGCCCTGCTACCCTGAGCTGATCTGAGAAGGGGGGGGGTTTCTGTGTCCACCACCACCACCAGATATAGTGTAGCTGAGCTGATTTGATAGGTGGGATGGTATTGCTGTGTGTACACCATTTGGTTCAGAATATTTATTTTTCTTGTTTTCCTCCTCTAAAACCTAGGTGCGTCTTATGGTCAGGTGCGTCTTATAGAGCGAAAAATACGGTAAGCTGCTAAAATTCTTTAACCACTTCCATACTGGGCACTTAAACACCCTCCTGACCAGACCAATTTTCAGCTTTCAGCGCTCTCACACTTTGAATGACAATTACTCAGTCATGCAACACTGTACCCAAATGATTTTTTTGTCCTTTTTTTCCCACAAATAGAGCTTTCTTTTGGTGGTATTTGATCACCTCTGCGGTTTTTATTTTTTGCGCTGTTAATGAAAAAAGACTGAAAATTTGGGAAAAAAATGATTTTTTCTTAGTTTCTGTGATAAAATTTAGCAAATTATTAATTTTTCTTCATAAATTTTGGGCACAATTTATACTGCTACATGTCTTTGATAAAAATAACTCAAAATTTCTGGAAATTTTTTGGTCTGTGTGAAAGTTTTAGAGTCTACAAGCTATAGTGCAAATCATAAAAAATTATCACATCTGATCACACCTGATGTACTGAAGGCCTTTCTCATTTCTTGAGACCCTAACAAGCCAGGAAAGTACAAATGCCCACAGATGGCACTGAGGCGGCACAGATGGCACTGAGGCGGCACTGAGGTGGCACATATGGCACTGAGGCCGCACAGATTGCACTGAGATGGGTACTGATGTGCTCCGATGAGGCCTGTGTACTGGTGGACACAGGTGGGCACTAATGAGGTGGCACAGATGGCACTAATGAGGCGGCACAGGTGGCACTAATGAGGCGGCACAGGTGGCACTGAGATGGGTACTGATGAGATGGGTACTGATGTGCACTGATTGACTGCGGCACAGGTGGGCACTGATGAGGTGGGCACTGATGAGGTGGCACAGGTGGGCACTGATTGCAGATGGGCACAGGTGACACTGGTGGCACAGGTGGGCGCTGATGGGCACGATGGTACTGGTGGGCGCACGGTGGCACAGATGGGCACGGTGGTACTGGTGGGCACACGGTGGTACTGGTGGGCACACGGTGGTACTGGTGGGCACGGTGCTACTGGTGGGCACACGGTGGTACTGGTGGGCACATGGTGGTACTGGTGGGCACACGGTGGTACTGGGGGGCACGCGGTGGTCCTGGGGGGCACAGGTGGTCCTGGGGGACACATCGGTCCTGGGGGGCACAGATGGTCCGGGGGCACTGTGGTCCGGGGGGCACAGATGGTACTGGGGGGGCACTGTGGTACTGGGGGGCACAGATGGTACTGGGGGCACAGATGGTACTGGGGGGCACTGTGGTACTGGGGGGCACAGATGGTACTGGGGGGGCACTGTGGTACTGGGGGGCACAGATGGTCCTGGGGGCACAGATTCTTTACTCCCCCCCCCACAGCGCTGCAGCCCAGTTCGCTCTCCCTCCTCACACGCGCTGTCTGTGTGAGGAGGGAGAGTCAGCAATGAGAGATGATCTCATATGTTTACATATGAGATCATCTCTCATTGGCCGCACAGAATGCGCTGTAAATAGCCGCTGTGATTGGCTATTTACCGCGATCTGTGTTTGGCTGTGTCCGAGGGACACGGCCAGCACAGGAGTTCCCCGCTGCGCGCTCGAGAGCGCGCGCTGGGAACGCCAAAAGGGGCGGACGAGAAAACTTGTTCACTCAGAGAAGTAGAGCCGCGCTGCGGCCGTACAAACTCGTACGGCCGTCAGCAAGTGGTTAAAAACATCTTTGAAGTTTGAATATGAGAATTGCACTTACCTTTGTGTCATGAAGAAATTGTTTTGCTCCTGTATCAGCTTTCAGATCATCAAGGTTGAATTCAAGATTTTTGTATAATTCTTTTTCTTGTTCCGTGAGAGGTAAGACATCATCATAAATACCCGGAATCAAAATTTTACCTTTGACATCCGCAAGTTGACCTACAAAATGTATGTATACATTTAGAATGCAGAGTAAGCCTGACCAGTAATCTGTGTAGCACCCTTTAGTGTAAAGTTAGGTTAATTTATGCTGACTCACAGTAGTTAAGCGAGTCTGGGTAATTGTTGTTAGGTTCAGCTTGAGGCTGGGTTCACACTATTGCGAATTGGATGTGGCTTACACCGCATCCACTTCGCAGAACATTTGAAAACATGTTATTTTGAGTATGGTTCACATATTTGCGTTGCATCCGCACTCCGTATTGCACATAGATTGTGTGCATTTTCTAGGCAGTGCGGTGCGACCTGAACAGTAGTCTTATCCAAAGAAGCTGGATTCAAGGGACAGTGTAAGTACCTCAACACCCCCAAGGCTTACAAGGGTGAAGGATGCAAAATCCAGCATGTTTTTACAGGGAAAGTGTCACAGCCAGATGGACTGGAATTATCTGAAAGCTTTGGGACTTTGTGAGGGCCTACCACAGTACGCAGAACATGGCAATTATTTTTGTATATATAAACTGCTAAATACCTTTTTTCATCAACAGCATATAGCAGTCTTGTGCATGGTTAAAGCTTGTAAGAGGAATTTTTATTCTGTACTGACTGTCCTATCAGGATGCAGTAACCCTGACCCTCTATTTGCTGATGGGCCTGTGCTGATCGCATGCACCCTCCCAAGAAAAAAAATCTAGCAACACGCACAAAATGGAGCTTGTACAGCCTGTCCTTGGCTCTGTATTATGAGGAAATATATTGGGGACAGTGGAAGGAGGAGAGGATCAGATGAGACAGGATCAAACAGCCTTTTTTACACAATGCAGAGGATTAACCCCTTATGTACCACTGAGTATGACAAGCATGCTTTACTGCATATTCAGACTGATTTTACTGTTGCGGGTTTAGTAACACTTTAACTGGAGCAGAGAGCAGGTCTCCTGCCTGCCAGACAGAACTGTGTTGTGTAGCAGATCCATGTAAATCGTAGGACTAAATAGACAAAAATAAAAAGCTCTTGGCAGGTAAATCGGCACTTTTACAGTATATGTATCTCATTTGTGTACTTAGCTATTTGCCTTGAGTTCAGCTATAAGCAAATATACAGCACAGATGCAGATGTATGCAAGGACCTTCTTTCTTATATCATTCTATATGTGTAATAACCTGTGTTTACCATGCTACAAAATGGAGGTTGCAGACACAGAAATGTGTATCTCACAATAGTCCTCTGCCACTACCATACCAGAAAAAAGGTGCTCAAAAAAGTGGACTGGTAGCCAGCGTGCCAAGGGACTTATAACAAGCAAGTGTTAGAACCTCTTTTAACTATAACATCTAAAAGGAGATTCACATTTTTCTATATTTCAGTAAAAGTGATGTTTTTATTGTTGTCCATGTCTCCCACTGATTGATTTCTCATACTTTATGTCCTGGTGAAACATAGGAAAGGGGGGGAATCTTCTCGGCATGAGACATAGACAGTAATAACAGAGGTTTTTAGACCTCCCCTGTTATGTACAAAAGATGTACTTCCTGAAGTTTCATTAAAAGTTGAACAACTAAAAGCCTTTGTGGTAATTATTTTGTTCTTTCAACAGCTAAGCAGTTTTTTTAGTTTTGGTAGTGAAGTTCTGACACGTGTTTTATTTGAGAGCACCGACATCAAAGTTCTTTAACATACACATATATGGAATAATGTCTCTATGTCAACCATTTCCATGATTCCAAAGCCTCATTTAAGCCTCTGAGACAAACTATAACATGAATAACAGGAGCTTAAACCACTAAATTGGTCTAAAGGGTTTGATGATCATATAAACATAATAGTTATATTTATATGTTACCTAGTAAATAAATTAAGTCACTCATGGCCTCATAAACTGTTCCTCCAAAGCCTCCAGAGTGTAGGTCACGCCTTGCACCCTCAACCTGTACAAAACAATAGAAGTTATATTCAAGCAATAAACTTAGCATTGTACTAAAGCCAAAATGTCTGTCCCATTTGGATTGCTGTCTCTGTATCTTATGGGGAAATGTATCCTAACTTCTTGTGTGGTCACTTGCATGGGTAGTTAGGGGGAACCTCTTTTATAGGCTTCCGCTCACCCAACGCATTAAATTCAAACTACTAACTATTACCTACAAAGCCATCCACAACTCTGCCCCCAGCTACATCACTGACCTTAGTCTCTAAATACCAACCTAATCGTTCTCTTCGTTCTTCCCAAGACCTCCTACTCTCTAGCTCTCTCATCACCTGTTCCCATGCTCGTCTCCAGGACTTTTCCAGAGCCTCTCCAAGCCTATGGAACTCCTTACCCCAATCTATCCGTCTATCTCCCTCTCTATTAGCTTTTAGAGGATCCCTGAAAACCCTCCTCTTCAGAGAAGCCTACCTTTCCCACACCTAGCAACTGCACTTTTCATCTGAGTCCATCTGATCATCCCCCACAGCTAACTACCCCTTGTTCCACTTGACCCTCCCTTCTAGATTGTAAGCTCTTACGAGCAGGGCCCTCTGATCCCTCCTGTATTGATTTGTATTGTGAATGTACTGTCTTCCCTAATGTAAAGCGCTGCGTAAACTGTTGGCGCTATATAAATCCTGTATAATAATAATAATAATAATAGGGACCCAGAGAACAATTAAGTAAAATCCTCATCTTCATTGACTTCCAACACCCAATCATGTGCAAACCAAAATACTGTTTTAATTCCTTGTTATTGGGTATTTTCTGCAAAGTGAAGTTTCACCGTATTCAATAAGCTAACTTAAATTTCCCATACAAAGTGAAAATTCACTTTGCATAGGGAACATGCCCTACTCTTTTAGTAAAACAGTCCACTATATCAATAATTTAGAAAAAAGGAGAGCTCGACCTATGCAGGCCTAGTTTTGGCCTAGCCTAATTAAATATATGTGGTCAATTTACTGAAGTCAGACAGGTCTAGAGGGTTATGCAGAGGGAGAGAGGGAGAGGGAAAAAGAGAGAGAGAATATGCAGAGGGAATGCTGTTCAAAGGATGATCACTGCTTGTACCAACATGTTTTAGTCAGATCAGAAAACTGTCTTATTTGTGTCGCCTGTTGCGCTACTGCTTTGAGAAAAAAGGTTGACCATACAGTTACCAAAAACCTTGTACAAACACTCTTCTCTCCCCGTCCCACCCAATAGGATTGGGTGAGCTCAAAATACATGATTATGTGACAGCCTGTACATCTATCTTACTTAATTTACAGTATCTGTGACCAACATTACAGATTTTATGGTTCAAGTGTAAATCTTAAATACCATACCTCCAGATAAAAGTAGCAGTTTCCTCTTGCGCCATAAGTGATACCTGGTTTTTTACTTAGCCAGGGAGTATCTGTCACTACAATGTAGTCAACATCAGAGAAAAAGGTGTCTTTTTTGTCCTCAACAAGTTTTTCAAGACCTTGTGACCCTACTTCCTCCATTCCTTCAATCACGAACTTCACATTTACTGGTAGACCCTGTAACAAAATTGCAGTCCTCAAATAGATGTTCAAGCACATCATTTACAGAATAAATCAATTTATCTCAGTAATATCTGCTTATGTGTTAAATCTTGTGGAGCCTAGAACCTGTTTAACCAACACAGCATGGCTGAAAAGTTTTGAAACAGCTTTACAACAAGTTGTAAAATGGTCGCTGCTCGCACCTCAATATAGTTTTGTTATTTATGTAAAATCATGAATTTTTCTACAAATGACTACTATATATACTCTAGTATAAGCCGACCCGAATATAAGCCGAGGCACCTAATTTTACTAATTTTACCACATGGACACCCTAAGCCTAGGGTGTCCATGTGCATGCCTCACTTTGCCTCACTGTGTCCATGTGCATGCCTTACTGTGCCCATGCCTCACCGTGTCAATGCCTCACCGTGTCAATGCCTCACCGTGTCAATGCCTCACTGTGTCAATGCCTCACTGTGTCCATGCCTCACTGTGCCCATGCCTCACTGTGTCCATGACTAGCCTGACGTTTAACACGGTAGTCTATGGAAGGGGTGCCCAGCTTTAAAAAATCGGTGCTCCCCAGCTGTAGGTCCACCAGACGCTTGGAGAAGAGAAATAGGGCTATATGTGTGCCAAATTCCGGGTCCAAAGGGCCTACGACCGGCCAATACCAGGTCCCCAAAGTCACAGGAGAAATGACCGTTTAACATGGGAGTCTATAGAAGGGGTGCCCGGTTTGAAAAATCGGTGCTCCGTGGCCGTAAGTCTCCCGGACAACAAACTTTGCACACTTGTAGAGGAAGAGTGGGGCTACATGTGGTGCCAAGGTGTGTCCCCAAAGTCCATGAGATCAGGCGCAAAAATGTGACTCGGCTTGTACTCGAGTATATACGGTAATTGTTCTCAAGTCCAGGTTTACAGTGGTAAATTACAGAAATGCCGTAGGAGTAATGCCTAACTATGTGTAGCATGTATATTAGATTTACATACAATTTTCTTAAGGGATTCCACTCCATGCAGCAAAGCAAGAATTTGTCCTTTGTCATCAGAAGTGCCTCTGCCAAACAGGTTTCCTTGAAAAATATAAAATACACATATATACTATAAATACAAGTATAAATACATTATTAAATTGGTATGTAAAATGCCTTGAAACTGGTATGCAACCACTCCTGAGCTATATTCTTCTTTCTGGAGTCAGAAAGTCAACATACTATGTTGTATTTCAGATTGTTCTAAATAGAAAACTTAATTCTGGTATTATGTTTCTCTATAAATATTATATACATGGTTTCCATTACGACATTTTTACAACCAATTGTACATTTAGTTATTTCTAGTAGTCAGACAACAGGCATGATAAGACATACCACTCTCCTCGACAAGAGTATATGGTTCTGTTTTCCAGCCATCCTCTTTCTTTGCAGGTTGTACATCCATATGTCCGTAGAAACACACAGTAGGCTTGTTTGTATCATTTCCAATTTGTGCAAGAATAACTGGTGGCAGTGGGAGTTTTATACCTGGGGAATACTACAAGAAATATTTTGGAAAATTAACTATTACCAGAAATCAGAAAAAGGATTATTTTGTAAATTGCACATTGTTCAAAAAGCAACACCCCAAGACTTTAGCATATGTTGGAAGTGCTTTATAAAACACAGTTTTAGCTTCCTATTTTTTTCAGGACTTAAAACATCTAACTTTGGTGAATTATTCATATGCAGTTTTTTTTCTGAATATGTTGAACACATTTTAAAGGAATATGTTGGCTGATATATGCTACCTCTTGGAAATTGATAAATCTCGTGCCAGTAAAGGTGTAAATAAATTGGTAAATAAATAAACTGTGTTAAATAAAATATTTAAGCTGCTCCCCCAATTTTTTTTCACAAAATGCTACCTCTTGTTCACCAATTTCTGCCATTTCCACGTGTCCACCCATCTTCAAAATGTAGTCCTTTGTCATTTCCATCATGAGTTGAACTTGGTCTCTCTTTGAAGGATCACTGGAGTCACTTTCTATTGCCACCCAGTTCTTCAGTCTCTAAAATTCAAAAAATTAAATGTATTCAATGTCACTGTACACTGTTAAGTATGTAGTGTAGTGTAGTGTAGTTATCCAACAGTTATGTGTGAAACTGCAGAGCTTACCTGAATATATTCACTCTGGTGATCATTAATGTACTGAAACAAGGCATTGTTTTGCACAGGGGTTAAGAAAACTTGATCACTTAGCAAGGATATGATAGCTAGCATAAAAAGCTGTAAGACAAAAAAAAGAAGATCAAATGAGAAGGTTCAAAGCCGCACATATGATCATTTTTGGATAGCAAATTCCGACAAATTTAAGTACAACTTTTTCCTAGAGAAATAAAGAAAGTATATGTAAAAAAAATAGCATCTATGGTATTCTTTTTAAAATTACAGGTTCCTTATTAATTGCCCAGAATGACCCCATACCCCCTTTATTAGAGTGTCTAAATCCCTTCCTGGGGAGGATCTGCGCGTTTGGGTCAAATTCCAAACTTTTGGGATATTTGATAGGAATTAAACCACCAAATGTCCTATAGTGCATTGCCAAAGCCACCATTGGCCAATGCCTTGCAGTGATCGAGTTGTAGCCCACACACTATAAAAGACTGCTTTCCCAGTAGCTCTTTGTCAGTGTGATGGGAATTTAGTGAGAAACAGCTGTCCATGCTCTGACATTATTGCAAAAGAGAGTTGTTTAATATAGTTCACTACTACTGTTTTGTGCTTTATACAGTACTCAGTGCTATATACAGTACAATATTCAGTGCTTAGTAATTGCTTATTTGCTACTAATAGTTCACAGTTAATTGCAGTTTGTGTGGCTAGAAAGAGTGGAGTGTAAACATTTGTTATGATTTCCTAAGACCAAACAGATCAGTTTTGATAATAATAGAGCTGGCGGTAGAGAAAGCATTCGCCTGCAGTAGAGAGCAGAGTCAATGCTTCCTGTATAGTGCTGGCTCCTGTCATCCTGCAGGTACCAATGGCTGGTGCTGTCCCAGGCAAAGTGCATTTAGTATTACTTCAGACAGCAACAGCCGGCGGTACCTGTAGGTTTCCTGAAGATAAGATAACGTGCCCTGCTGACAACCAGAAGGAATGCAGGAAAAGTCACACTACTGGAGCTTGTTCAGCTGCCCCACGTCCTTACAGCTGGAGGTGACAGTGCCATTGCTCTCCATCTTCTCCTACTCCTCCTCCTCTACATCCTCTCCTATTGAGTCATTCTGAGTCAATCCCTGATCAACCAGTCCCCCTTAACCACTTTAATACAATACAATTGCGCGGTCATGCTACACACAAACAGAATTTTTATCATTTTGTTCCCGCAAATAGAGCTTTCTTTTAGTGGTATTTGATCACTACTAATGAGGTGGCACTGAAGATGGGCACTAGGCGGCACTGATATGCAGCACTGATGGGCACTGATAGGTGGCACTGATGGGCAATGATATGCGGCACTGAGAGATAGCACTGATAGGTATCACTGATGACACTGGCAGGCATTGCTGATGTGCACTGATTGGCATATCACAACGTAAAATACGACACCCGGCCACAAGTACATTAGTGAATCAGCGTATCTAGCTCATTTGCATATTCGACACGTAAATCGACGGAAGCGCCATCGAGCGGCCAGCGTAAACATTCAACTAAGATACAGCGACGTAACAGACTTACGCCGCTCATATCTTAGCTGAATTCCGGCGTATCTTGTTTTCTGAATACAGAAAAAAGATACGCCGGCTATTCTTAATAGTTACGCGGTGTTCAGGGCCGGACTTACCATTGGGCTTGACTGGGCTCAAGCCCATGGGCCCCACCCAATAGAGGGCCCCGGACAGCAACCTCTACTTTTTTTATTTATTTTTTATAAAAAAAGATATGTTTTTATATATTTATTTATATATGATTAATTTTATTATTATTATTATTAAAGGGCCCAGAGGTCTCCAGGGCTCCCGGATGGCAACCCCCTCCTTTTTTTAATAAAAAAAATGTACATTTTTTTATATATATATTTTTTTATTAAAGGGCTCAGAGGTCCCCAGGGCACCATGTGGCAACCCCCCTTTTTTATATATTTTTTTATAAATGTTTATTTTTTTATTTTTGTTTATATTTTTTAATTTTTTATTAAAAGGCCCAGAGATCCCCAGGGCCCCCGGATGGCAACCTCCCTTTTTTATGTATTTTTTATAAATGTTTATTTTTTTTAGGGGTCTGGAGGTTCCAAGGGGCCCAGACAGCAACCCCCACTTGTTTTAATAAATAATATATATATATATATATATATATATATATATATATATATATATATATATATATATATATATAAAAGGGCCCAGAGGTCTCCAGGGCCCCCGGATGGCAACCCCCCTTTTTTTTATAATAAGGGCCCGGAGGTTTCTTTTTTCTTTTTATTAAAGGGCCCAGAGATCCCCAGGGCCCCGGATGGCTACCGCCCTTTTTATTTATTTATATATATGTATTTTTTTTCTTTATTTCTTCTTTTTTTTGTAAAGGCCCCCCTGCTTCTCAATTTGCAGCACCCCCCCCCCGTTCTCTGCTCCAGGGGGCCCATGCCTTAAGCTGTGTAAGGGGCCCCAAAATTCCTGTTGGCGGCCCTACGCATACCTCCCAACACGAACCGGAGTGGGGATGTCTGCTGAAGGGAAGAGAGCCTACACATTCCGGGCACATATGAGAGTCACCCCCCCCCGCTCAACAACTTTAATGCGCACCCCCGCTCAACAATTATGATCCCCAGGGGGCCCCTTCAACACTCAAGCCCAGGGGCCCCCACCAGCCTATGTCCTGCCCTGGCGGTGTTGGGTTGGGTTGCACTTACAATTAAGTTAAGTTCAAACGGCATGGAATAAACAGAAAGCGGCATTTTATCCGATCGAATCCTATCAGCTGATAGGATTCGATCGGATGAAACACCGCTTTCTGTTTATTCCATGCCATTTTAACTCAACTTAATTGTAAGTGCAACCCAACTTTTATTAAACCGGCGTTTCTACAGTACTTCACTATGGAGTGTTTTTGTTCATTTCTCTACCATCTATGAGCCTTAATATCCCATGTGCTGGGGACTGTTGCTGAGGACCTGCCCCTTCATCCACCTGCTGGAGAAAGTCTGATTGGGAAGACTATAATCATCCCTGTGCCTTACTGACCGTTGTTCCAACGGTCAGGGGATTCGGTAAGGAGACTACATCTCACTACATGGGTGTCCCCTTTGGTGGAAGAAGATTTTCTTTGTGCACTGTCCTTCACTTTTCAACATCATTACCCACTTTATTACTTTGGACTTTAGTTTTTATATTTTGATATAATATTGGTTTCAACGTTTGTTTTATATCATCTTATACACTGTTTCTTTTGAATTGTCACAGCTTTTTATTCAATTGGTTTATTATCAATTATCACTTTAGCGCTGTACCTTTTTTTGTATTTTATGTCTTTTGTGCTTTGGGTATCTTGAGCAATAGGTACTGGCAGCTTCTTTAAATAGCCCAATTTACATATATTTATTCACGTGTTAGCGCAGTGTTTTTTCTTAGGATTTTTTTTTATATACCTCTTCCATATACAACCTATTTTTTGAGTTGTAAAAACTCAAGAGCCATATGAGAAAAGACCTCTGAAATCTCCCATAAACTTGTGGGACAACCAATTACACTAAGTGCCGGTTCACACAGGGGCTCCAGATGCGTAGTAAATGAGCAGAAGCTCTTCTGACTTCCATCATCCAATCATGTGCAAGCAAAAAAAAATTTTTTTTTTATATTCCTTGAATTTGATTGGGTACTCTCTGCAGTGTGAAGCTTTGCCTCAATTACAAATCTCTGGAGCAACTGCACTTCCCCTTTATAGTGCCGTCATATGTGTTGTACGTCACCACGTTTGAGAACAACAAGATTTTGTCTTGACAGTGTGTACGCAAAGAAAGCTTGCCAAGATTCTCGACAAGCCTAACATGGAACTCGTCGAGGAAAACCATGTGTCTTTTACGACGAGTTTCTTGGTCATGTATACGGGGCCTCAGACTTCCAAAAATTAAAGTAAATATCTGTAATCTGCCTGCTTTCTCTCTGGAATAGCAAAAGTCGACAAGAATCATGCATCAAATATTTACAATAATTTTAAGTCTACAGTCTGATAAAGGATATTGTGATTTGTTTATTCCAGATTCAGTCTGCCCCGACAAAAAATATTAGCAAATAGTAAGTATACACTGTCATCAAATCAGTTCGGTTTTTCTGACTCGTGGCTCTGAAAAGCACATCTTAACCACTTCCATACCAGGCACTTACGCACCTTCCCGCCCAAGCCAATTTTCAGCTTTCAGCACTGTCGCAATTTGAATGACAATTGCGCGGTCATGCTACACTGCACCCAAACAAAATTGATGTACTTTTTTCCCCACAAATAGAGCTTTCTTTTGGTGGTATTTGATCACCTCTGCGATTTTTTTTTTGCGCAACAACTAAAAATAGAGCGAAGATTTTGAAAAAAAAATAAAGTTTTTATTTTTTTCTGTTAATTTTTTTGTAAATGAGTATGTTTTCTCTTTCAATTACGGGCACTGATATGGTGGCACTGATGGGCACCGATGAGGTGGCATTGATGGGCACCGATGAGGTAGTTCTGATGGGCACCGATTAGGTAGCACTGATGGGCACTGATAGGCGGCGCTGGTATGGGGCACTGATGGGCACTCATGGGCGGCACTGATGGGCACTCATGGGCGGCACTGATGGGCACTCATGGGCGGCACTGATGGGCACTCATAGGCGGCACAAATGGGCACTCATAGGCGGCACAGGTGGGCACTCATAGGTGGCACAGGTGGGCACTGATAGGTGGCACAGGTGGGCACTGATAGGTGGCACAAGTGGGCACTTATAGGTGGCACAGGTGGGCACTGATAGGTGGGCACTGGGCATGGATTGGCACTGTGGGGTGGCACTGACAGACACTGGGGTGGCACTGATGATCACTGAGGGGTGGCACTGATGGATCAATGTTGCCAATCAGTGCCCATGTGCTAGACGTTTGAGAACGGCTAGTCACGATTTCATAACCACTTCCCGGCCGTAAATCTGCTATTGGCCGGGCGGGAAGTGGTTAAGCTGGCTAAACATTATGCAACTCTCTTATACAATTTGCCTTTAGATTTATCAAAACCATATAATATGATGTCAGACCCAAACACTTTCAATGTGTATGCAATCAGGCAGACCCTTGCACTGCATAGTTGAAGGTATATCTAAAGAAAATCAAACAAGAAAATTGCATAATGTTTAGTCAGCTTAAGTCTAGTAAACACACTTAGGCCTGATTCACATCTATGCGTTGTTAGTGCTTTTTTGCATTTTGCAGATGTGCACTTTAGAACCTGTTCCATAGGAAACCATGTCAAATGGACTGTAATGCAAATCTGCAAAATGCAAAAAGCCCTAAAAATGCATAGGTGTGAATCAGGCCTAACATGGTGTTCTGCATGCCTGTACAATATTTCTGTATCTCGACTGTAAATTAATAAACAGAAATATGTGTTTTAATCTAAATTAACTATGCCTTATCTCTTCCTCTGACAGTGGCTAAGTACAAATGTGTTCCGTGAGTCTTTTCAATATTTAGGATCCTATTTTTGGAATATCATAATCTAATTTTTCTTTCTTGGAAAAAATGACTCATCTCTCCTTCTTAATTTGCTGCCTTGGGCCTCAATCAAAATGCTTGCATGCTCTCCAGCTACTGTGTGAATGTTTTTGCCTTCGTATCGGAAAAATGGTATTGTGGATTTGATTTGAGGTTAATGGCTTTAGGGCCTCTGCTGCTTCTATAGGACATAGTGGAAGTGGCAACTATGTAGTAGGACAATGGCTAGGACAATGCCGGTGAGTCCCCCTGACTGTTGTGGTTTGTTTGTATGTTTTAATAAGAATCCAAGGGCTACATAGTATTGGGACCTCTCATTTAATAATTCCCTTAGAAATTGCATTGTGGGCACCCATCAGTCAACTAAAGACTTTAACGCCTGTTGGAATAGCGATGATTATTGTCCACTGGATGTGGGGTAATACTATATGTATCTCATGTGCCTACACTTAGATCGGTGGCGAATATGTGGTGGAATTCATTAATAGAATACATTTTTTTTTAAATGGTGTTGCATTGGAAAGGGGGTAGTCTTATACGGCGAGTATAGCCCAAAAGCTATGTTTTCAATTGAAAAATAGGGGGTCGTCTTATACGCTTTAACCAGCGATGATTATTGTGTATGCTCATGTGCCTACACTTAGATCGGTGGCGAATATGTGGTGGAATTCATGTTTTTTTTTAAATGGTGTTGCATTGGAAAGGGGGTAGTCTTATACGGCGAGTATAGCCCAAAAGCTATGTTTTCAATTGAAAAATGGGGGGTCGTCTTATACGCCCAGTCGCCTTATACGCCGGCAAATACGGTACGTTTAAAATCTTTTCTTTTTTAGGCTGCTGCTATAAACAAGTCTTTACTATAGCAATGGGGGCATATGACAGAGAAAGGTACTATGTTGTGCCTCAATAGACAAGGAAAGCAGAAGAGAAATGCTGTCACTAGAGGGTTTCTGGTACCATAATACGCAGGCTGGTCTTGCTATCCTACCTACCCTACATCCCATAGTAATTGTTATCCAGATAAGGGCTGGGATATAGTATCTGATATACCAAAAATATTTGCTGCGTAGCAATAATGTACATTGACTGGCAAAATAAAAAAACAAGTTTACCTTGACATCTACCACTACAACAAAGTGTAAGAATGTGCAAAACTAATTTGGCAATTACACTAAGGACACTAAATTAATTAACAATAGAATTCAGTGGATGGCAATTTTCCCCAAAAGTCCCTATGTGAGAACATTTCTGCCCCCTCCATTCAATAAAATGTATTTTCTATGTATAACTTCCCACCCACTCTGTAGTATGTGACAGCAGAAGAGGGTCCAAGTCTGATCTCTAGGCTCTGTTCACATCTAGGTGTTGCTATTTTACAGGCCTTTTACAGGTGTTTTTGCAGAGTTTTTGCAGCATTTTTTGTACAGGCGTTTTGAAGTTCAAAAGGTCACCAATGTAAAAGCATTAAATAGACTGTAATTTGCCAAAAAATAAGCTCATATACTTTTTTGAGCGACAGCATTTTGCTTTAGGTGACAGAAGCTCAGATGTGAACAGGGGCCATTGAAATGAATGTGATTTGCCTTGTTGGGCGTTTTTAGAGCCGAGGCTTAGAACAGAAAAACGCCCAAAAAAACGCCTAGGTGTGCATGGAGCCTAAAGCCTCGTACACACAATCAGATTTTTGGATGAATGTTCGTTCGTTATTTGATGCATGCTAGTCTCATGTCGAAAGTGAAGAGGTTACTCGCCATACGAAAATTCTCGTACAACAGAATACAACAGAAGTGACGTAATGTGTTGAATAGTTTTGTATGTATTCTTTTGTTTCTGAGCATGAGTAGTCTTGATCCTACTTTTTTTTTTTTTTGTACGAAAACTAATTAAACTAAAATCGGACGTTGAGTTCATGTACAACAAAAATTTTATAGTCTGCACATCCAACTTTTGTCTGATAAAAAAACAGAATTAGGCTGGGTTCACACTATACTACAGACAGTAGTACAACTTTCATCCTACTTTGCTCTGCGATATCGGTCCTACATTGGTCCTACATCCATCGGACTTTCATGAACAGGATACTACTTTGATCCGACTTTGTGATAGTCTGACTTGTTCTTTGACCAATCAAAACAATCCCAGAGAGAGATAAATTCCTTTTACTGCTGCTGTAATCGCATGTCGGATGTCAAAAGTCGGATGGTAAGGACAAGGATCCTACTTTGATCCGACTTCAATGATATTCAATGGGCTGAAGTAGGATCAAAGTCAGACCAAAGTAGTACAGGGAGCATTTTCAAAGTCGGACCGACATGTGTCGGACCAGTTAAGATGGCTCTCATAGGGAAACATTGACTTTCACACTTCATGCGACATGAGCTCCCAATGTCGGAGTGTTTGTCGGACCAGTGTGAACCCTGCCTTAGCTGCCGAAAGCACTGTACTAATGATCCGAAAATCAATAGATCGTTCTTCGGACAAAATTTTACTTCCGATTTTCGTATCGTGTGTACGGGCCTTATGTCCCAGAGTGCCCCTGCGCATCTGCACAAATGGAATGTCTGCCTCTGGTACAATCAAAAAGTATGAATAAATAATGTTGGATGGACCATAATAGGGTGACTGCCACAGAAGGAGTCATGGCCTAAGTTTACAATGGACTCTTAGAAAAAGTTTATTCTGTAAAAATTGCATTTAAGCTAACATTTTCTAAGTGAAACAAAGCTACATTTTAACTTGAAATGCTGAATTATGTGATAAAACCTAAATGCAGTATGTGAATAGTAGCTTAATAAATCCTTTTAAAAAGTTGAAGGTGACTGAATTCTGAATTATGTTAGAGTTAAATGTTTTCAGCAGCCTACATTGATTAAAACACCATAGGATCCCTGTTAGTTCTAAAAGTAATTATAACATTTAGCACAGGTTAGTAAAACATATAAAGGATCACATTCTAAGTGGCTTACCATGGTGATTTTCAAAGCTGGTCCTATCCTGGAGTACTGTTAGTGGCTGACTGGCTCTTAGGAAGAGATCTGCTCTCATTTAAAAGCAGCAGCCAAACCACTCCCATGTGCCAATCCTCTCCCAAATAATCTTTTTTTTTTTTTTTTTTTAATGAAGCAGGTTTAGTGAAGCTAAGTCTAGGTTAATAATACATTTAAAGTAAATATCAAGCTTGCAACACCTTTGTATTCCTAAGATTATGGCTTGTCTTACCATGCATTGTTCTTCCTTCTAAACTACTCTGCAGTGCCTGATGTATTTATCAGCAAAACTGAACATTTGAATTACCATGCTGCTAACTAAGAATTGTGGTTGCAAGAAAATGGGTTCATTTTAACCTAGAATCTATATTTTTTAACTGGAAGGTCCACCTATATTTTTCTTAAAGAGCACCGGTAAATTAATTGTAATAAGTAAAAAGACAAATTAGTGCAAAGAAAAATGTTATAAAATGATTTGTATTGGCCAATGGATGGAACTACTATGGGCACCAAAGGGCGAGACAGGCAAACATTTAACACACATAGAAGTGTTTGAAAAGGTGTTACCTCATAAAGAGATTTAACAAATAAGGGTAGGTACCATTATCCTATAAATAGACAATGAAAACAAATTGAATTGAAGTGTATTGGATACAGAATATTTATAGATGGCATTAGCACTCCAAAATAGTGAAGATATATTGCAGGACAGGCAAGTATTAGTATCTTCTTTTAGAGGAAGCACCTATTTACATTTTATCTGGGAATCCTTTATGCTACATTCACGCAAACATTTTCAGGCATAAAACATGCCTTCTTTAATTAAAAAAAAAACAGCATTTGGAGGGGAGGTGTAGATAGGGTATATAGCCAACGATAGAAGTGAATAGCTTTATGTTCCTGGAATTGTGTAAATGTCAATGCTTCTGTGCATTTGCGCTTACCTGTGCATGTGTGAATGATGTATTGTCAGTCATATGTTGTATATTCGTGTGCAAGTAAACGCTAATGCATTTTGATTATATTTTTTTAAATATGTCTAAATAATACAAGCCTTTTACAAATTTATGAGTAGTGATTTTTAATGCCTCTAAAATCCCATTAAAAATGTCTTTGTTTATGATTTGACTATTGGGGATGTTGGCATTAAATGGGTAGGAAAAATGCTTGGTGTGTACATAATGTTTTTTGAGCAGATGCATTTCCTATAATGAACTTAAAGCACAAACAATTATCTTTTTTGTGTACTCTACTAATTCTTTATCCCCCCTCCCATTTAATGGAGATGAAGAGAGGAAAACATGAAACAAGTCCAGCCAGTGGCGACCCGTCCATTAGGGGTGCACCCTCTCTCCACGCCACCCCCTATATGATTAATGGATAGATTCATGCATGGCCACCACTGCCACCCTCAATTCAGGCGTCCGACCCCTTTCAGGGTGCTGGGCGCCTGAATTACAGCCGGGGTGTATTTTTGAAGCACCTGATTAGACCCATATACAGGGAGTGCAGAATTATTAGGCAAGTTGTATTTTTGAGGATTCATTTTATTATTGAACAACAACCATGTTCTCAATGAACCCAAAAAACTCATTAATTTCAAAGCTGAATATTTTTGGAAGTAGTTTTTAGTTTGTTTTTAGTTTTAGCTATTTTAGGGGGATATCTGTGTGTGCAGGTGACTATTACTGTGCATAATTATTAGGCAACTTAACAAAAAACAAATATATACCCATTTCAACTATTTATTTTTACCAGTGAAACCAATATAACATCTCAACATTCACAAATATACATTTCTGACATTCAAAAACAAAACAAAAACAAATCAGTGACCAATATAGCCACCTGTCTTTGCAAGGACACTCAAAAGCCTGCCATCCATGGATTCTGTCAGTGTTTTGATCTGTTCACCATCAACATTGCGTGCAGCAGCAACCACAGCCTCCCAGACACTGTTCAGAGAGGTGTACTGTTTTCCCTTCTTGTAAATCTCATACAGTATTTGATGATGGACCACAGGTTCTCAATGGGGTTCAGATCAGGTGAACAAGGAGGCCATGTCATTAGTTTTTCTTCTTTTAGACCCTTTCTTGCCAGCCACGCTGTGGAGTACTTGGACGCGTGTGATGGAGCATTGTCCTGCATGAAAATCATGTTTTTCTTGAAGGAGGCAGACTTCTTCCTGTACCACTGCTTGAAGAAGGTGTCTTCCAGAAACTGGCAGTAGGACTGGGAGTTGAGCTTGACTCCATCCTCAACCCGAAAAGGCCCCACAAGCTCATCTTTGATGATACCAGCCCAAACCAGTACTCCACCTCCACCTTGCTGGCGTCTGAGTCGGACTGGAGCTCTCTGCCCTTTACCAATCCAGCCACGGCCCATCCATCTGGCCCATCAAGACTCACTCTCATTTCATCAGTCCATAAAACCTTAGAAAAATCAGTCTTGAGATATTTCTTGGCCCAGTCTTGACGTTTCAGCTTGTGTGTCTTGTTCAGTGGTGGTCGTCTTTCAGCCTTTCTTACCTTGGCCATGTCTCTGAGTATTGCACACCTTGTGCTTTTGGGCACTCCAGTGATGTTGCAGCTCTGAAATATGGCCAAACTGGTGGCAAGTGGCATCTTGGCAGCTGCACGCTTGACTTTTCTCAGTTCATGGGCAGTTATTTTGCGCCTTGGTTTTTCCACACGCTTCTTGCGACCCTGTTGACTATTTTGAATGAAACGCTTGATTGTTCGATGATCACGCTTCAGAAGCTTTGCAATTTTTAGAGTGCTGCATCCCTCTGCAAGATATCTCACTATTTTTGACTTTTCTGAGCCTGTCAAGTCCTTCTTTTGACCCATTTTGCAAAGGAAAGGAAGTTGCCTAATAATTATGCACACCTGATATAGGGTGTTGATGTCATTAGACCACACCCCTTCTCATTACAGAGATGCACATCACCTAATATGCTTAATTGGTAGTAGGCTTTCGAGCCTATACAGCTTGGAGTAAGACAACATGCATAAAGAGGATGATGTGGTCAAAATACTAATTTGCCTAATAATTCTGCACTCCCTGTATGGGCTCATGGAGCAGAGCATTGTGCTACAAGTCCACCTAGGTGTTACAACGGATGCTCAATCCATCCAATCAGAAGCAGGTCTGATTGGCCAAAAAGAGAAGACTCCCATTTGGCGCAGAGAAGGAGGAAATGAAAGCCAGAGCGGGTGCTTGTGTAGACTAGGGAAGGGACAGCCACGCCGCCGAGAGCCCTGGAGAAGCGCTGATGGGGTTAATGCATCTGACCCGCCCGTCTGACCACCTGGGGGTACTGTTTGCTGCCCCCCAAAGAAAATTAACACCGGTTGCCACTGAGTCCAGCCTAAGGAGCAACCATGACTCCTCCCTTTGTACAGTGGAGGAGCGAGTGCAGCAACCCTAGAACAGGAAGTGCATTGTTTGCAGAGTTACCAGTTCAAAATAAAAGGGAAAAAAGCCAGGGAAAATAAAAGCAATACTGCCAGCTAATTTAAAGAGGAGCTCCAGGCTCCTGCAGCTCCTACGAACACTGTAGCTGCTGACTTTTAATATTAGGACACTTACCTGTCCACGAATACAGCAGTGTCTTCACCCCAGCTGATTTTTCAAATCGGCTCTCCGGTGCTGCCGCCGCTATCTCCACTGAATAAAAATTGTGCATGCGCAAAGCATGCTGTGCTTTCTGAATGGCCCGGTTGCGAGGGAACGAGGAGGGCCAAACATCCTGCTGGCTGTCAAAATAGGTATCCGCTCCTCCCTCCCCCCGAGGAGGCACTTCCCCTTTTGAGTGGAGCTCTGCTTTACAGCAGTATTAAACCCAAAACCATCTATTGAAGCATACCAATCATTAATTCCCCTCTATTTTCACCTGGCCAGTAACACATTTCCTGCCTTACGGTACCTATGCTTTGGATTAAGGTCCAACAGAGATACCTTTGAAAAGCAGCATTCTCTAGGGTCAGGGAAATAGTAAATAGAGAAGTGACAGCTCAGTTTAAGTATCATGCCTCTTAAATGTCAAAATTTACTCTAGCATCTGGAATATCCCATACAAGTATTTGCTACAAAAGCATCATCACAGAACTGCAATGTAAAAAAAAAAAAAGTTTTTGGTAGAAGAGACTTGTTCCTTCTGCTCCCATAAAAAATAACTCCTTAACCTGTTTGCTGGATATATAGGCCCGGATTCACGTAGAGCGGCGTATATGTATGTCGGCATACCGCATCTCATATACGCTACGTCGACGTAACATAGAGAGGCAAGTACAGTATTCACAAAGCACTTGCTCCGTAAGTTGCGGCGGCGTAGCATAAATTGGCTGGCGTAAGCCCGCCTAATTCAAAGTAGGAAGGAGGTGGACGTGATCTATTTAAATTTAACATGACCCCATGCAAATGAATGGGCGATCAAACGGCGCATGCTCAGAATCATGTCGCATATACTCCCTAAGATACGACTGCTCAATGCCTACGACGTGAACGTAACCTACGCACAGCCCTATTCACGTAGTACTACGTAAACGACATACGTGACCCCATGCAAATGAATGGGCGTTTGAACGGCGCATGCTCAGAATCATGTCGCATATACTCCCTAAGATACGATGGCTCAATGCCTACGACATGAACGTAACCTACGCACAGCCCTATTCGCGTAGTACTACGTAAACGACGTACGCGACAGAAAATTTGACATGACAGCGTCGTTCCCTGGCCCATACCTTTGCATTACCTGCGCCTGCTATATGAGGGGTAACTTTACGCCGGACGTAAGCCTTACGCAAATCGCGTATATGAAGCGGCCGGGCGCATCTGCGTTCGTGAATCGGCGTATCTTACTTATTTGCATATTTAAAATGGGAACGCCGAATACATCCAGCATAACTATGCGCCCATGATACGCCAGCGTAGGCAAGTTACATCGGGTGGCTGAAGCCTTGTTTTAAAGCATATCTAGCTTTGCGAATCGGCGTAACAATACGACGGCACACATTTGTACTTACGACGGCATATCTCTAGATACCCTTGCGTAAAACGATCGTGAACCCGGGCCATAGTATTTATACTGCCTGTGGCAAATATGTAATGCAGTGTACAATCTCTAAATGTTGAAAGTTCATGTGAGTGCCAAGGTAATGCAACTCTAGTATATTACTAAGCGCTATGAAGAAGGCAGTGCATGTTTTCCTGAATTCTGCCCACACACCAGTGCCTGTATTACCATTCTGCAATCCATCCAAACCAAATTCTTCAACAGAAACTGATGCCATTAAAATTTAAAAAGTAAGGTTGATGTAGGGATGGGGGGTTTGACATTTTCAGATAAGTACTAGTCAAGATGCATTACATGGCATCTTCTAGAATCAGTTTGGCTTCATAATTTCCTTGGTCAATAATGGATGTTTCTTATCAAAAGTCCTTCTAACCACCAGCTTAGGAAGGCATCTTATTATGTGTATCTAGCAAAGTCCAAAGTCCGTGAAGCGCCTAATGGTGACCTCCAGAGTTAAGGAGAGCTGACATCCTTTAGTGTTGAATGGGTTACAAGGCATGGTGGGTGTTAAGTAAAGAGATTTATTGTCTCTTGAACAGAACTGTGGGAGAGAGGGTTAGGGCAGACTCTGAGACTTCTATAGGCATACAACTATACAGGTGAAGTCCTCCAGCTGGACACCACTTCTGTATAGGTAGGACCACTGTCTCCTATGGCAAAAATCTTGTAGCAGTTACTAACGGTAGTTGTATTTAAGTGTTGACAACACAAAAAGATTCATCTTACCCCACAGTCTCTCTGTGGATCTTTACTCGACAAACTCCCAGTCTTTCACTAGACTTCGGGGCAAAAAAAGCCACTGGATCACCTCAGCTCTTCCAATTTTAGCACTCAGTATCTTCCTCAAGCGTCACCCCTGCTTCCCTGCTGGGTCCCTGGCTTGGCACAGACAGATACTCTTCAAGTGTCACCTGCGCTGACATGCTAGGTCCCTGGCTTGGCACTCACTGATGCTCCGCAAGCGTCACCTCTGCTGTCACACTGGGTCTCTGACTTGGCATTTGCTGAAGTTTTTCCACTTCTTCCCACTTCTTCGTCCCCGGCTGGTGAGAAGTTTGCTCTGATACTATCCTCAGCTTACTCACAGTGGTCTCCGGTAACAAGGTGGATAGTTCCTTTGTAGTGACAGCTTCCCCTTCTACCTCTGACCACAGCTGGTTCCCAGGCCAGCGGAACCGCAACTTCTGGTTGGACTACAAGCCAGAAGTCCCAACCCTACGCTGCTCTCCCGCTCCTGGAAAGGCCTTTAGGCAGGCTAGCAGCCAAATGTCCCCAGGATAGACCTTAGGTTTTTGGCCTAGTAGCCCAAGGCAGCACAACACACGTCTACCCAGAAAGACGTCCAGGTGGCACAGAACCCCGATCACCTGACTCCACCCAATTAAATAGTCTCTCCCAGCAGGCCAAGGGACCAAAGAACATCTCTGCCCATTGGCTGAGACACCCCATCCATCCATGTCTGAGCTTGCAAAGCTCCATCTTAACTAATGTCACTAGCATCGTGCCACCTATCGACAGAAGAGAAAGGGTACAACAAGTCCAGATTTAGAGAGGAACCAATTGATCTCCTAACAATACACCAAGGCAACTATCACTTGGAAACTTAATTTGATAGAAACCCTGCCTAAACATCGGGGTGCTACATGTAGTATAGTGGCTTAGATTAGTTTATGTCCATTCTTAAATTGTAAACTCTAATAAGCAGGGCCCTCTTATTTCTCATGTATTGAATTGTATGTAACTGCCCTCAATATGTACAGTGCTGCACAAACTGTTGGGGTGATATAAATCCTGTATATTAGTTAAAATAAATAATAATAATGTTTAAACCCTCTTTGTTACTGTAATGCACCTAGGCTGTACATACAGTAATAATTTCCATCTTTTTTTTAACCCTTTATTTAAATGGTTAATGCTGTAGCAAGGGTTACATGGACACTATCCATGCTATTGACCAGCAAGGTCTTTCAATAAAAGTCGTTCGAAGTATCCACTTTTGTTGAAGGGAGAGGGTACCAGCAGGGCCACCCACTAAGTGAATTTTGTCCAATTTCCAAGTAAATGTGAGATCTGAGGCCTTTTTGACCCCAGATCTCATATTTAAGAGGTCCTGTCATGCTTTTTTCCATTAAAAGGGATGTCTACATTTCTTGTAATAGGAAAAAAAAAACAGTGTAAAAATAAAAAGTAAAATAAATTAGAAAAGCCAAGCTTGCATGCAGAATCGAATGCATACGTGAGTAGCACCCGCATATGAAAACGGTGTTCAAACCACACATGTGAGGTATTACCGCGATTGTTAGAGCGAGAGCAATAATTCTAGCACTAGACCTCTTCTGTAACTCAAAACATGCAACCTGTAGAATTTTATAAATGTCGCCTATGGAGATATTTAAGGATACAAGTTTGTTGCCATTCTACGAGCAGGTGCAATTTTGAAGCGTGTTGGGTATCAATTTACTTGGTGTAACATCATCTTTCACAATATGCAAAATGTACTGTTGTCTTATTTATTTATTTTTTTAAAGTGTATTTTTTTCCAAAAAAGTGCGCTTGTAAGACCGCTGCGCAAATATCATGTGACAAAAAGTATTGCAATGACCTACATTTTATTCCCTAGGGTGTTTTATATATATATATATATATATATATATATATATATATATAAATAATACTTAGGGGTTCTAAGTAATTTATTAATATTTTAACTTGTAAACAATAAGTTTGAAAAATAGGCCTGGTCTTTAAGTGGTAAATGTGTCAGAATGAAATTTTTTGCCTGTGAATTTGTCCATCAAAAAAATAAAGCCTCAAGCAGAGGTTTTGCTAGGATTGTATAAGACCTGGGACACCATTGTGTAGTACCCCAGGCAGTAGTAATTCGACACAGGGAATAGGGAGTTTTACCAAATTGTGGTAGGGGATTAACGTGGCATGGGTAAAACCCTTTTAGTACCCATAAAATATACTTTGATTGCTGTGCCAGAGGCAAGTGTCTAAAAAACATATCTAAACATTAGCACAATAATTTTTTAAAGGTGAAACTTTTTTCTTACAAATTATTTGGTGTACACTGAAAATAGATAGAGAGCTAACCCTGTCTAAGTTCACATTAAAGAAGAACATCATTAAAATTGTAATGCTGAGGAAGCAGTGAGTATTGGGACAAAAAACACTTTGGTGAGAAGTATGTAGTATACAATATGGTGCATGTAGTGCAAGAATTTGTAACACACATTGTGTTGTGGTCAGTGCTGGGTTTAAGATTACGTAACATGCAAAGCACAGGGGATAAGAATGTGTAACTCATAGAAGGCAGAGGGTCGGGAGTACATATTGTGCAAACTATTTAGGTTTGTGTAATGTGCAGAAGTCAGGAGTACAAAATTAAGAGCGTACAAGGGTCTGTGTTGTGTAACTTCCTATCATGAATCCTCCCCCTCACATTCCGAATGCTAGCACTGACCCCCCCCCCCCCCAAAAATTTTTTTCCATCTCCTAGCACAAATCCTCTTGCAAGTACAAATGCTCTTCTTCCCCAAATTCCCCCAGCACAATCCCCCCGCCAAAAGCCCCCCCCCCCCCCCAGCATTAATCATCTCTCAAATTCATCCTTCTAGCACAAATCCACTGCCCCCTCCCAAATGTACCCTTCTAGTACAGATCTTCTACCCCCTTTTCACTAAATTACCCTCCCATCACTAACGTTCTCGCCCCCAGCACCAATCATTATTATTTACCCTCCCAGGTCAGTCTGTCCCCCAGTAAATTTTTTCCCCTACCTGAATTTACAGACCTCAAATACAGCATGGCATAAGAGACATCTTACCCCCATGCTTGTGTATGTCATGCGAAAGACCCCCAACAGAAAAAAGCAACGGTCAGTAGGTGTAAAAAAAAGTGGTCAGTAGAAGGAAAAAATTACTTACGTACGCATCAATGTAGTCAAACAGCCTGTCAGTCAGTGAGAGGAAAGAAAAACTGCCCCACACTGGTAGTTAGTAGGGGGAAAAATACCATGGTGTCCGTGATCAAAAGGGAAAAATTACTTGGTGGCAGTAGTCAGTAAGGGCAAAAAATGTCAGTAAGAGGAAAAATGCCCTGGCATCAGTGGCAAGTGAAAGGAAAAATTCCCTGCCTCAGTGATCATTGTTAGATAAAAATGCCCCTGTGGTGGTGGTGAGTGACATTGGTTTCAGAGGGAAGAAAAAGGTTAGGGACCCTGAAGATAGCTGGATGGCTCTGCAGAGGTCTGCGTGACACTTTGGGGGACTCTGTGGAATCTCAGGGACTCTGCAGGATGCTGGAGCTTTTGCAGCAGGATAGCAAGCACTCTAGGAGAATGGGGGCAATATGGGGATCTGAGATTAGTCAGCAGGTTAAAGAGCACAATGAAGGACTGTGGGGCTCTGTGGGTGGAGGGGGCTTTTGGACAGGCAGTATAGGGAGCTGGTGACACTGCAGAAGGCTATAGCAAAACCTAGGAAAACCAGGGGGTTGATTTACTAAAAAAAAAAAAGAGTGTAAACTTTGCAAAGTGCGGTTGTTTCAGATCTTAGTACATGAGCAGAAGCTGTGCTGACTTCCATCATCCGATGATGTGCAAGCAAAAATTCTATTTTTTTAAAAAAAAATTCTTTGCACGTGATTGGGTATGCTTTGCAAAGTAACGCTTTACCTCATTTACCAAGCTCTGGAACAACTGCACTTGCAGCGTGTAACTGCACTTTGCAAAGTGCACAGTCTATTTGCTTTTAGTAAATCAACCCTTATGCCGCGTACACACGACGTTTTCTGTGAAGTAAAAAACGACGTTTTTGAAACGTCACTTTCAAAGACGATGTTGCATACACACCATCATTTTTTTCACAAAAAGCGAGGTTACGTTCACCACTTTTCCATTGAAGCTCGCTTCATAACTAGCTTCTGGGCATGCGCGGGTTGAAAAACGTCGTTTTAAACGACGTTTTTGCTACACACGGTGACTTTTTGTGAAACAAAAAACGACGTTTTGAAAAACGACACAAAAAATTCAAGCATGTTGGAATTTTTTTTTGGTCGTTTTTTTTAAGACAAAAAACAACGTTTTGCCCACACACGATCAATTTAAATGACGTTTTAAAAAACAACGTTTTTTCATCACAAAAAACGACCGTGTGTACGCGGCATTAGATGTCTCTACATAAGGCAAAGTGGTAGGACAAAGTGTTGTGTAATGCCCTGTACTCAGGATTAGAGCTTTGTCCGACCAAATTCACATCGGAATTCCAACGTAATTCTATCGGAGCAAAAGAGAACATCTTCTCTATGTAAACTCCGATGGAATTCATCATGATTTCGGATGGAATTACTCCGATAGGGCATACAAGCTGTCGGAATTTCCGATGGAAAAAGTCTGTTGGACTTTTTTCATTGGAAATTCCGATCGTGTGTACGAGGCATAAGGTGTGGAAGGTAGGTGAAAGGTTGCATGCCCCAGAGGGGAAGAATTGGACTTCATCCCTTGGTGGGTGCCTGCACTGATGGGATGTCTGTTAGTCTTCTGCATCAGGGGAGACATTGGATATGATCTCTCCACAAGGTGCCTGATAGAGCCGTACCTGAAAGGAAAAACAGCATTCCAGCATTGGCACCAGCCACCACTATGCTGAGGGCCCTGACTCCTGGGACACACTAAAGAGGGCTTTGTTCTGCCCACCACTCCTCATTTAAGGAGCCCTAATAAGGCCCCATAGCTACTGTGAGAGTTGCTATGGTGGTGATTCCTCTGGTGATCTTTACGAGAGGGTCCCTTTGGGTAATTTATTTTAACTGATGGAAAATATAATAGGAGGTGCTAAAACATGAAAAGGTAGGTAGGATTTGGGACACCCTCATCATCAGGTTGGGCAACATGACAGTGAGGAATTATGGCAGAAAGAGCTATCTTGGATTATTAAAAACAATGAAGAAGCCATAGTGTGGACTGAACTTTTATCACTTATTTCATTTTGAGCATATTTTGGCCACCGATCTATTGCAGTGTAGGGGGGTTGATTTTCCATGGCAAATAGACTGTTTACTTTGCAAAATAATTTTCACTTAGTTTAGTGAATGTGGTGAAAATTCACTTGCAAAAGAATAGCTAATGAAGTGCAAGAAAAAAAATACCTGGGACAGATAATGCGACCCAGCGCAACCGGAAGCCAGCGGGCCGAACAATGGAAGTGACACGCCGTTTTGACATCAGCGGTTGGACATCCTGACACCCATCTTGGTACACCCTGCACTTGGCCGCAGTAAGCCAGCAGTGTAGATCTTGTTACACCCAGCCCGAACTATATGGGCCGGGTGTAACAAGATGGCTGCTGCTTCTTTTATGCGGCCGAGTGCAAGGAGTACCAAGATAGGCGTTGCAGGCAGCCTTTCCTCATGGCATTTCAGTGCCTGCCCACCAGTGCCCATAAATGCCACCTATCCGTGCCCAATGCCCATAAGTGCCATCTATCAGTGCGCAATGCTCCTAAGTGCCGCCTATCCATTCCAGCCACCTATCAGTGCCATCCATCAGTGCCAGCCACCTGTCAGTGCCACCTATCAATGTCATCTATCAGTGCCAGGAGTCAGTGCCAGCCAACAGTGCCATCTGTCAGTGCTAGCCATCAGTATCATCTGTCAGTACCAGCCGTCAGTGCCACCTATCAATGCTATCTATCAGTGCCAGCCACTTGTCAGTGCCAGCCGTCAGTGCCAACTGTCAGTGGCAGCCATCAGTGTCAACTGTCAGTGCCATCTGTTAGTGCCCACGATCTATCAGTGGCAGCCTTTTATCAGTGCCCGCCATCAGTCAGTGCTCATCAGTGCCACCTAATCTGTATTGTGCTTTGAATACTGTCACATTTTTATCAATAATCGGTATCGGCAAGTACTTGAAGAAAAAAAAAGTATTGGTACTTGTACTTGGTCTTAAAAAAAGTGGTATTGGGACAACCATAGTATATAGCATATTAAAAGTCAAGCATTCTTCTGTGAATAAACTAGTTTAGATGTTGCAATTAATTGTATTGAAAAATAAGATCAGCCAGAGTATGAACTCTTCACTCAAAAATAAGTGGCTAAACAGATTATCTTCATAAATAATACATTTATTGGGTAGGGAAAAGCTTCTTAAGAGATCAGATGTAAATTCCTGTTCTCTCTCGCTGGTAATATCCACTAAGGAATGTGTGATATTGTAGCCCTGCAGTGTCAGAATATTTGAAACAGCAACTTTCACAATGATGCCGCAAATGCATACGTGTTTAGTTGAAGTCATGAGTATCCAAATAATATGTTGAAGCTATGCTGCACTTGAATAGAATACTAATAATATATTATCTTTAATGTCTGAATGGAGTACCCAGGGTGATATCAATTATTTGAGTGTAAAGATTAGAACAATTAATTGCCTGTAAAAGAAACGGTAGGCAAATATTTGATCTTGATTCATATAGTACCTACAGATAAAAGTGATATACTTACAGATAAAGGTGATATACTATCGCAAATGATGCATAAAATTTACACTGTGTATTCATTTTCATGATCTAAATTGATAACATGCAGATTTGTCATATAGAAAAAGTAATACATCCCTACATTTATCACCACTTCAAATCTATGAATTAGAATCCAGTGTTCGAGATTAGGTTGCAATGTTTAGAGCATCCTTATGTAGTACAGGCAGTCCCAGAGTACTCACAAACAGAGGCAGCATGTCACTTCCGGCCACTTGTGCTCCACACTGGTTACGAAAATCGCAACGCGGCCATCTTGCCAGCTACTGGATCCCACGCTGCTGGACGGCTCTGAGAATCAGGGACCCACACCAAGCGGGCATATCCTGCTGATGAGCCTTATATCAGATTCTTGACTCTTTAATACCAGTCTCATCCTCTCCAACAAATCCATTACCAATCCTTTACCAAGATTGTTTAATGTTGTACTGTGCAGTATTTGAAAATGTTTAAGCATTAACATGCACAGTTAAAAATAAATAAGGGCCCTGATTCACGTACTGCGGCGTATCTTATATATACGCTACGCCGCCGCAACTTAGAGAGGCAAGTGCTGTATTCACAAAGCACTTGCTCCCTAAGTTACGGCGGTGTAGCGTAAATGTGCCGGCGTAAGTCCGCGTAATTCAAACTAGCTAGGCAGTGGGCGTGTTTTATTAAAATCACCCATGACCCCATGCAAATTATGTGCCGAATGAACGGCGCATGCGCCGCCCGTGGACGTATCCCAGTGCGCATGTTCAGAAGCACGTCGGATAGAATGCCTAAGTGACATAGGCGCGCAATGTTTACGACGAGTGAACGTAACCTACGGCCAGCCTTATTCACGTAAACGACGTAAAATTTGACGGTGTCGTTCCCTGGCCCATACCTTTGCATTAGCTGTGCCTGCTATGGCAGGGGTAACTTTACGCCACACGTAAGCCTTACTCAAAGCGCGTATATGAAGCAGCCGGGCGCATCTATGTTCGTGAATCGGCGTATCTTGCTCATTTGCATATTTAACATGGGAACGCCGAATGCATCCAGTGCCCACGGTACGCCGGCGTAGGCAAGTTACGTTGGACGACTGAAGCCATGTTTTTTGTGTAACTTGCTTTCTGAATCGGCGCAAAGATACGACGGCGCACATTTGAAATTACGGAGGCGTATCTGGAAATACTCCAGCGTAATTCCTTTGTGAATCCCGGCCATTATGTTTAAGTGGTTGTAAACTCTAATTCAATACTTTTCCCCATGTAAAGCAGCCTAGAGTAACTTACATGTGCATGTCTTTTATATTGCTCCAACGAGCAATATGACGATGTTTACTTCAATGACGTCACCGGCGCATGCGCATTTTTGCCTTCATTTACGGTATTGATTCGTGGGCTGTCAGTCTATTCCTCTTGCGCCATGCCCGCATCAGCAGTAGATAATCTCATAAAATTACGGATCCATTGAGATTTTCCTGCTACACACCATGTTAATTGCACATCACAGTGGGTGTAACATCGGCACTCAGCGTCAACGGAGTGAGCGGGCCCACTGCGCATCCGCAAGACACAGAGGAAGGGCAGGAAGCAGACAGGAGCTAAAATGGCACAGCCTACAGCTGGGATACATAGAAACAAAATTACTCTGGTAAAGAAGCAACAGGCATGGTAGGTGGATAAATTGGATTACAATGTGTTTTGAAAAGTATAAATTGGTGGCCTTATAGTTGCAAATGATCTGTGCACTGAAGTGTACTTCCTCTTTAAAAGAAACATATGTCCAATGTGCATTTAAATAAAAACTCCATGCAAATTTTATTTTTTTAAACATTGGCTAGTATGGTGTGGGGGTTGGAGAAACTGTGAGGTTTTTCACTGCTGTCTGTATCCTCATTAAAAAGTTTTAATCTCACAGGAAGTGAGAAGAAATCTACCTTTAGCAAAGAGAAATTTACTTGTAAGGCCTTGTACACACAACCGAGAAACTCGTCGTAAAAGAAACATAGTTTTCCTCAACAAGTTCCTTGTTAGGCTTGTCGAGAATCTTGACAAGCTTTCTTTGCGTACACACTGTCAAGACAAAATCTCGTCGTTCTCAAACGCGGTGACGTACAACACGTACAACGGCACTATAAAGGGGAAGTTTGATTCCACTGGCGCCACTCTTGGGGCTGCTTTTGCTAATCTCATGTTACTGCGTGTTAAGTAAAAGTTTGGTAAGAGACGATTCGCGCCTTTCAGTCTGTTACAGCGTGACAAATGTAATCTCCATTACGAACGCTACTTTTACCGAAGGTGCGCTCCCGTCTCATACTTTATTCTGAGCATGCGCGGGTTTCTACGCATACACACAAACGTGTTTCTCGTTGAAAACCTGCCCGATGAGGAACACAACGAGGAAATTGAGACTCCCGACGAGGAAAAAGAGAATTTTTCTCATCGAGTTCCACGTCAATTTTCTCGATGAAAAACATACACATGACCGTTTTCCTTGGTAAAAAAGCTCTGCCACCAAGTTTCTTGATGGATTCTGTCGAGGAATTCCTTTTCCTTAGTGCAGTCCTCCTTCACTTACCTCATGCTTCAATTTTGCTTTTAAATGTCCTTATTTCTTCTGAGAAATGCTCACTTCCTGTTCTGTCTGTAACTACACGCAGTAATGCAAGGCTCTCATCCTGGTGTGGGGAAGCGTCTTGAGGGGGGAGGGGGCGAGCAAGAGTGTGAGGATGCCCACTAACACACAGCTCCTTTCTCTATCTGCAAAGTAGAGAGTGTCCCGACTTGCCTGCTCGCCCCCTCCCCCCTCAAGAGGCTTTCTCCACACCAGGGAGAAAGCCTTGCATTACAGTGATGAGTTACAGACAGAAGAACAGGAAGTGAGGATTTCTCAGAAGAAATAAGGAGATTTAAAAGCAAAATTGAAGGATGAGGTAAGTGAAGGAGGACTGCACTAGGGTAAAGGAAGCAATTTAGGGAAATAAAATATTTTCCTTTACAACCCCTTTAAGCACACCAATTTTTCATACACTCTGCTCATTTTTGCATTCCCAAATGGCCACAATGCATCACTTGTTGTAAAAGCATGTAAATGTATTCATTTTCTGCAGAAGCCATAGGGGTTGTAATTGTGACAATTATACATTCTGCATAAAAGAGTGTTTAATGAGAAATTGAAGTCATCAGTAGTGTTGAGCGGAATACGCCTTATTCGATTTCGCGATATATCACGAATATATAGAAGAATATTCGAGAAATATTCGCTAAAATCGAATATTCATGATATTTTGTCCAAATAACAATATTGCGAAATTTCGCTAATGCGATTGCCAAATAATTGCGAAATTCTCGTCATCGCGCATGCGCATGCACGCGAACAACACGCGAAAAAGGAAATCATTTCCTGGATCTGTGCCAGTCTATTTTCGGATCGCTTTTCTGTGCTGCCCTGTGAAGCGAAGATGGTGGGAAGTAACTTTACATCCAGTGAGGAAAACCTGTTGATTAGTGTGAGTAATTTCACCACTGTTATTTCATTATCTGTAACTGCATTTTAGACTATTTTAAAAGTTAGGATATAAGATCAGATATTAGTATTTCCCAAAAAGTGTGTCTCCAGCTGTTGCAAAACTACAACTCCCAGCATGCCTGGACAGCTGCAGACACCCTGGTTGGTAAATGTGTATTTAGGCACTTTTCTTGCTATTTAGCATAATTAACATGTTGTGGACATAGGACGTATGCGAACGTCCTGACTTCAGGGTCCTTAAGGCCCAAGGTCGTTCGAATACATATTGCCCTTTAGATTTTTGCAGAACTACAACTTCCAGCATGCCTGGGCATGCTGGGACTTCTAGTTTTGCAAGTTCTGCAGGCCCACATTTTTCAGACCACTATACACGGGTCTCTAAACTGTGGCACTCTAGATGCAGCAAAAGTAAAATTCTTAGCATGCACTGACAGACCATGCCTGATGGGAGTAGTAGTTTTGCAACAGCTGGAGGCGCACTGGTCTTGAAACCCTGAGTTAGGTAACAAACTCGCAGTGTTTTGCAACCATTGTGCCTCTAGCTGGGGCTTACAGTGTGCTTCTAGCTGAAGCAAATTTTGCGCTGCAGCTTAAACCCTCAGTGGGAAACTACTGTGAACCCCACGCCCCTCTGACTGTACCATAAAAACACTACACCACACAAAATAAAAATGTAAAAACACAACATATACACATAACCCTACATGGCCACCCTCCCCTCCACAAAAAAAAAAGTCTGGTACGGCACTGTTTCCTAAACGGAGCCTACAGCTGTTGCAAAACAGCTCCCCAGTATTACCGGACAGCCATTGACTGTCCAGGCATGCTGGGAGTTAAAGTATAATTGTGGTACAGCTGGTGACGGTGAGCTACATGGTGTATCAGAGCATGCTGGTAGTTGTAGTTTTTAAATAACATCAACTCCATTATTTATTCAAAATTAATTCATCAAAAAGTCAAAAGAAACAAACATATTATTGTTCCTATATAAAGATAGGGATGAAAAAAAAATAATCTATTGTACAGGCCCAGTATAAGGGTCCAAAAATAATTATAGCGGTCAGATGAATAGCAACGCATTTCTCCCCTATACGTGTATCCTGTGTTGTTACTCATATATACATAACTATGCAAATGATAATGGCTGCTATATTTATGCAAAAAAGGTGGCGACCAAAATGGCAAGATATAAAATCTGTCATGTTACCCCTGTCAGTGATTAATAAGGCGAGAATGCTTCCAATTGTTGAATACCATACATTTACGTCATATATCCATAAGGGTTTAAACAAAAGTATTATAATATACTTTGTTCTTCATCTTGCAGAGGTTCCTGCAAAAGGGATACGATCAGCTGCGGAGGCAGCAGGAAAAAAAAAAGTTGTCAGCTCCCTATTGCAGGAGTTACGCGATGTACATGGCCGCACACATGACCGCATGGCCATCTTAAAAAAGTGGTCGGACCTAAAGAGGCGCCACATGGGCCAGGTGACACAGATCCGGGATGAATTTCATCCAGGTAAGTTATTGGTGACAGTTATGTAAGGTCATATGTAATTAACCTTAGGGCAGATGTTGTTAACCCAGACGCCATGTTGTGGTAACATATAACACCACCCAAGGTATTCATAGTACTGTTGAAAAAAGACATGGGACAGCAGACAGGAACACTTATTAACTATAATTAAACTAAATAAACAAGACACACCATTAATGGATTAATACTGGCCGAGGCTGTTTTATTATTGGATTTCAGGTATATATTTTAAATAAATACTTTAATAACTTAAAAAACAGCCTAGTCACTACGGCTCGGGCTGTACATAAATATATTCCAACTTTAAAATGTATCCAACAACAACTAAACTAAACAGATTTGTCCCCCTCAGTATAATTTTTTTATTTTTTTTAAAAACAAAGGTGACCATCCCACATAATTAGCAGCCGCGACAAAAAGAAAAGAAAAAAGGGGGGGTTGGGGAACACCACAGTCCTGTCTACTGAGGCGACTGAGAGCAAGGCTGACGGAACCCTACTTATATACCCCTAACTAACACTGGATTTTTTCAAAACCAACTGGTACCAGGCCCACAGGCCTAAAAAGTGCGGGAAAAGCACGTGTAGGCCGCGTGATCACCTCGTGCTCACCCAGAAACCGGGAAAAACACGTTGTCCAGCTAACTAGGCCACGTGAGGACCAGCTTACACCTAAAGAGCCCTATTAGGTTCCCAAAAGTGGAACTTTAAACCGTCAATACTAATTTTATTAAGTCCTGCTGCTTTCCCATGAGAAAAGGGGGAATTGAAACCTTCTCCCCCTTTTCTATCATTATTCCATCAAGTTAAACCATGGAATTAAAGTGGTGGTGGGTTAAAGTGGAAGGGGTGGTATTTTATAAATCAATTACCACTAAATTCCTGTGCTAGGCGTGGGGTTATCATAGTAATCCCGTGTACTCCATCAGGCCCTTTTTTTAACATGAGATCATCAGAATAATACAAAGGAAACACAAACATCTCATTTTCCCATGGTGACAGCCCAGCTCACACTCAGTCCCCTGTAGTGCCAGCAAGACCCTTTAATGTAACATTATCCCATTGGTTAACTGTCTATATAAATACATTTGTATTCATATACAGCAGAGTACACAGAATTTGCATACGTTATTAGAAATCATTTTTACATATATGAACATTGTGTTATTATAGGAGCTCCTCTACCATCTGTGCGCCCCAAGCGCACAAGGCGACAGGCCGCGGAGGAGGAGGATGCACAGGAGGAGAGGGATGAGGAGCAGCCAGGGCCCTCCCAGTCCTTACCACCCCCAGCTCCTGTTGAGGAGCAAGTGAAGGAGCTGCAACCCCCACCCCCAAATTCCTGGTGAATCGGGTGATGGAGAAGAGGAGCAGGAGGATGAGACGGTTACTGTGAGCCTCAGTCAGGAGGGAAAATATGTGCACAAAGATTAATAACAGTTCAACAATAAGATGTAGATATAAAAAAGGACAGCATTTAAAGCACACCCGTCAGATTTCAGAACAATAATATGGTATTTATGATAGAAGTATATGTGCTAGTCACATAACAATTGTATAGACATGATAATGATTGTTTAATAAGCAACATAAATATTTTATTTATTTGGTAACGGTCTTTGAAATCCGCATTTTTTTTTCTTATATCCTAACAGTTTTAAAACAGATGGAAGAAAACAACCTTTTCGAGCAGAGGACCATTGAGAAAATCATGTCAAACCGCAGAAAAATTTGCATATTAGACCTCCAAAACGAAGAGCTGGAGCAACAGCTGAGGAAAAATTGTGAGGCGATGACTGAGCTTCAGAAGGCCATGAAAAATCACATTTAAATTTTTTTTTTCTTTTAATAAAAATTTTTTTTCTTTTAAAATCTTTCCTTTCTTATTTAGATTGTTAGGTTTTTCAACACATCTAACTTCACATCTAACACATCAACATCAACATCAACACATCTAACTTCATAATAACCAAAAACATTTTATACTAACAAACTGAAATACATGCACACAGACACTACTAACACAAACGAAACTGTTGAAAAATTAATATAACAAAAGCTACAATATATATATATAGATATAGAGGGAGAGTGCAGATTTGCTCTTGCAGACAGGCTAATGGTTGCAGTATAAAGGCCGCAAACCAGGGTTAAACATAAAGTTCAGTGTTTTAGTCACACTTGCTGTTACGATCCGGTCTGTTAGCTTGTAGCGGAGGCTGTTGGTGGATCCGCTGTGCCAGAGAGGTCATGAAGCATTACTCAGCATGAAGGCAGCAGCAGTAGTATTAAAATATAATGTAATTATCACACAGGCAACATTTACAAGCAGTAGTGGTAATAGTACTAGATATAGATAGCATCTAAACACTTGGGCAAGACTTGACAGCAGCAGCAGCAGTGGTAATAGTAGTATATAGTGGCAAATAACGTGTGACATAGGTGTCAGAGCAGCAGCAGTAGCAGTAATAGTTGACAATATAGTGTTTTATCACTCGGGAAAGAGGTGCCATGGCCCATGAACAGCAGCAGCAGCAGCAGCAGCAGCAGCAGCAGTGGTAATAGTAGTATATAATGGCAAATAACTTGTGACATAGGTGTCAGAGCAGCAGTAGTAGTAGTAATAGTTGACAATATAGTGTTTTATCACTCGGGAAAGAGGTGCCATGGCCCATGAACAGCAGCAGCAGCAGCAGCAGCAGTGGTAATAGTAGTATATAATGGCAAATAACTTGTGACATAGGTGTCTGAGCAGCAGCAGTAGTACTAATTGTAGACAATATAGTGTTTTATCACTCGGGAAAGAGGTGCCATGGCCCATAAACAGCAGCAGCAGCAGTGGTAATAGTAGTATATAGTGGCAAATAACTTGTGACATAGGTGTCAGAGCAGCAGTAGTAGTAGTAATAGTTGACAATATAGTGTTTTATCACTCGGGAAAGAGGTGCCATGGCCCATGAACAGCAGCAGCAGTGGTAATAGTAGTATATAATGGCAAATAACGTGTGACATAGGTGTCTGAGCAGCAGCAGTAGTACAAATTGTAGACAATATAGTGTTTTATCACCCGGGAAAGAGGTGCCATGGCCCATGAACAGCAGCAGAAGCAGTGGTAATAGTAGTATATAGTGGCAAATAACTTGTGACATAGGTGTCAGAGCAGCAGCAGTAGCAGTAATAGTTGACAATATAGTGTTTTATCACTCGGGAAAGAGGTGCAATGGCCCATGAACAGCAGCAGCAGCAGCAGCAGCAGCAGTTGTAATAGTAATATATAATTGCAAATAACTTGTGACATAGGTGTCAGAGCAGCAGTAGTAGTAGTAATAGTTGACAATATAGTGTTTTGTCACTCGGGAAAGAGGTGCCATGGCCCATGAACAGCAGCAGCAGCAGCAGTGGTAATAGTAGTATATAATGGCAAATAACTTGTGACATAGGTGTCTGAGCAGCAGCAGTAGTACTAATTGTAGACAATATAGTGTTTTATCACTCGGGAAAGAGGTGCCATGGCCCATAAACAGCAGCAGCAGCAGTGGTAATAGTAGTATATAGTGGCAAATAACTTGTGACATAGGTGTCAGAGCAGCAGTCGTAGTAGTAATAGTTGACAATATAGTGTTTTATCACTCGGGAAAGAGGTGCCATGGCCCATGAACAGCAGCAGCAGCAGCAGTGGTAATAGTAGTATATAATGGCAAATAACTTGTGACATAGGTGTCTGAGCAGCAGCAGTAGTACTAATTGTAGACAATATAGTGTTTTATCACTCGGGAAAGAGGTGCCATGGCCCATAAACAGCAGCAGCAGCAGTGGTAATAGTAGTATATAGTGGCAAATAACTTGTGACATAGGTGTCAGAGCAGCAGTAGTAGTAGTAATAGTTGACAATATAGTGTTTTATCACTCGGGAAAGAGGTGCCATGGCCCATGAACAGCAGCAGCAGTGGTAATAGTAGTATATAATGGCAAATAACGTGTGACATAGGTGTCTGAGCAGCAGCAGTAGTACAAATTGTAGACAATATAGTGTTTTATCACTCGGGAAAGAGGTGCCATGGCCCATGAACAGCAGCAGAAGCAGTGGTAATAGTAGTATATAGTGGCAAATAACTTGTGACATAGGTGTCTGAGCAGCAGCAGTAGTACTAATTGTAGACAATATAGTGTTTTATCACTCGGGAAAGAGGTGCCATGGCCCATGAACAGCAGCAGCAGCAGCAGTGGTAATAGTAGTATATAATGGCAAATAACTTGTGACATAGGTGTCTGAGCAGCAGCAGTAGTACTAATTGTAGACAATATAGTGTTTTATCACTCGGGAAAGAGGTGCCATGGTCCATGAACAGCAGCAGCAGCAGCAGCAGTGGTAATAGTAGTATATAATGGCAAATAACTTGTGACATAGGTGTCTGAGCAGCAGCAGTAGTACTAATTGTAGACAATATAGTGTTTTATCACTCGGGAAAGAGGTGCCATGGCCCATGATCAGCAGCAGCAGCAGCAGTGGTAATAGTAGTATATAGTGGCAAATAACTTGTGACATAGGTGTCAGAGCAGCAGTAGTAGTAGTAATAGTTGACAATATAGTGTTTTATCACTCAGGAAAGAGGTGCCATGGCCCATGAACAGCAGCAGCAGTGGTAATAGTAGTATATAATGGCAAATAACTTGTGACATAGGTGTCTGAGCAGCAGCAGTAGTAGTACAAATTGTAGACAATATAGTGTTTTATCACTCGGGAAATAGATGCCATGGCCCATGAACAGCAGCAGCAGCAGTGGTAATAGTAATATATAGTGGCAAATAACTTGTGACATAGGTGTCAGAGCAGCAGAAGTAGTAGTAATAGTTGACAATATAGTGTTTTATCACTCGGGAAAGAGGTGCCATGGCCCATGAACAGCAGCAGCAGCAGTGGTAATAGTAGTATATAGTGGCAAATAACTTGTGACATAGGTGTCAGAGCAGCAGCAGTAGTACTAATTGTAGACAATATAGTGTTTTATCACTCGGGAAAGAGGTGCCATGGCCCATGAACAGCAGCAGCAGCAGTGGTAATAGTAGTATATAGTGGCAAATAACTTGTGACATAGGTGTGAGAGCAGCAGCAGTAGTAGTAATAGTAGACAATATAGTGTCAAATCACTCGGGAAAGAGGTGCCATCAACAGCAGCAGTGGTAAGAGTAATAAAAATGGCAAATCACTCGTGCAAGAGGTGCCATCAGCAGCAGCAGCAGCGGTAAGAGTAATAAAAAAGGCAAATCACTCGGGTAAGAGGTGCCATCAGCAGCAGCAGCAACGGTAAGAGTATTAAAAATGGCAAATCACACGGGCAAGAGGTGCCATCAGCAGCAGCAGTAGTAATAGAAAGTGGCAAATCTCTCGGACAAAAGGTGACAGCAGCAGTATGAGTAATATATCGGTACATAATCACTCAGCCTTTTGGCATTAGCAGTAGGAGCCCATATCATGGCAAAATTACAAAAGCTTGAAGTTGCATTAGCATGGTGATTAAATTTGAAAAGCAGAATGACACAGGCCTTAAGTAGCTGTAGCCTAACTATACCATAGTGCCTCATAATTTAAAAGTTTGATTAACGTTATTTCTATGCTATACGTTAATTTTTAAATTCATGGTGAGCATTGAGCAATTACATTTCAAAATAATGTGGCAGCAGCATCAGGACTCCTTATAGTGGCTTAATGACACAGCATGGAAATATTTATGCCCTTAACACTACCTGCCCACTATGAGTTTCAAAGGTATCAATTAATGGAAGAGGTAATAATGAATGACATGACAAGGGACCATTCAGCGCCCTGAACCGACGGCGGGTACCAGAAAGTCACCGCCGATCCAGGACTCATTCATCTTGATGAATGTGAGTCTGTCCACAGAGTCTGTGGACAGACGGGTCCTCTTGTCCGTGACCACCCCACCTGCCGTGCTGAATGTCTGCTCAGATAGTACGCTGGAGGGGGGGCAAGACAATAACTCCAGCGCATACTGAGCGAGCTCGCGGCAGGTGTCCAATCTGGCAACCCAGTACTCCATGGGGTCGTCGGTGCTCATACTGTCAGAAGCACCGACGGACCCCATGTAGTCTGCCACCATGTGGGCCAGCCGCTGGTGGTGGCTGCTGCTGCTGCTGCTGCTGCTGGTACTGGGTCGCTCAAATAGGAAGAACTTCCTCATCTCACCCATTAGGTCCCCTGCTCGGCTGCTGCTGCTGGGTGCAGCCACCTGCTGGGTGAGATGAGGGGGGACAGCTGGAGGCCGGGGAGTTGCCTGCTCCAACCGGCTGACTATGCATGCCTGCAGTTCCTCCATCCGGTGCTGCCTCCGGCTGGCTGGGAGGAACTGCTCCAGTTTCCCCTTGCATCTTGGATCTAAAAGGGTGGCCATCCAAAATTCATCCCTCTCCTTGATAGCATGAACCCGGGGGTCCCTCCTGAGGCATCTCAGCATGTGGGCAGCCATGGGGAAGAGCACAGCCCGCTGTGACTCCTCGTGGCTGCCCGGGTCCATGACGTCCGACTCTTCATGCTGGAGGCGCTGCTGCTCGCGCACAGAGATGCCCAACCCCCGGACTATCGGTGCCCCCAACACCGGCTCTCCCTCCTGACCAGGCCCTGACTCCAGGACGTCATTAGTAACCTCCTCATCATCATCATCATCCTCCTCCTCCTCCTCGTCCTGGGCCTGGTCTTGGTGGAGCAGTGTTGCCTCCTCCTGCTCCACCAAGGCAATCTCCCCAGCTTCGAGCAGGCGATCTAGTGCCCTGTCCAGCAGGAACACTATAGGGAGCACGTCGTTTAGGCCGACATGCTCCCTGCTCACCATCTTGGTCGCCTGCTCGAAAGGGGCCAACACATGGCAGACCAGGTGTATCTGCCCCCACTCCACACTGGTGATGTACGGGAGTGTTTGTGATGGCCCGCCAGTGCCTTGCTCCAGCAGGTATTCCTTCACCGCCCTTCGCTGCTCCCACAACCTCTCCAGCATGTGGAGGGTGGAGTTCCACCGCGTCACACTGTCCACAATCAGCCTGTGAAGGGGCAGGCTGTTGTCCCGCTGCAACTTGGACAGGGACGCAGTAGCGGTTGGGGAGCGCCTGAAGTGGCTGGCAATCCTACATACCCTTAGCACAATGTCACTCAACCCGGGATAGGTGCGCAGGAACTTCTGCACCACGAGGTTGAGGACATGTGCCAGACAGGGCACATGGGTCAGACTGCCAGCCTGGAGGGCGGAGAGTAGGTTGCTGCCGTTGTCACAGACAACCATACCTGCCTGGAGCCTTTGGGGTGTCAGCCACTTCTGGACCTGAGCCTGAAGTGCGGTCAGTACTTCTTTTCCAGTGTGTCTCCGGTCTCCTAAACTAGCAAGCTGGAGCACGGCCTGACAGCGCACGTGCCCCACACTTGAGTAGCTACGGGGGCGCTTGCTGGGAGGCTCAGCAGCTGCGGAGACAGTGGCTTGAGGGAGACCAGCAGTTCTCCCCTGGACACCCCCGGGGCGGCACCACAAAATCTGATGCCGCCAATCCCTCCCCGGCGCCTCGGAGGGAAACCCAATGGGCCGTGAAGCTGATGTAGCGGCCCTGCCCATGCCTGCTGGTCCAGCCATCCATTGTGAGATGCACCCTGTTGCTGACAGCGTGATCCAGCGACAGGGTTACATTCTGCACAATGTGCTGGTGTAGGGGCAGGGACACCAGTCCTGGCAAAGAAATGGCGGCATGGCCTGCTGGGAACAGATGAAGCTGTGGCAGGGGCTGCTGTACCCTGCACACTTGTGGTGGTGGCGCTGCTACCACCACCATGCTTCATCTGGTCATACTCCCGCCAGTGGTTAATTCTAAGGCGCTGGTTGAGAGCTGTGGTACCCACCCGAGCCAAGCACTTCCCTCTCTTCACCCTGGCACGACAGATATGGCAGATGGCTACAGTCTGGTTATCTGGTACCAGGGTGAAGTAGGCCCAGACAGGTGACTTCAGCGCCGCCCTCCTGTCAGATGGGGTGACACTAACTTGCACCTGCTGGGACTCGGTGCGCACAGGTGGAGCTGCCTGCTGCTGCTGCTGTGCTGACACCTCCTGCTGCCATCACCAGTGGAGACCCTGACGCTGGTCTCCCTGGTGACCTGGCGCACCATTTCCCCAGGGTGCCTACCTTCCTCGTCGTCACTGCTGCTGTGAACTGACAAGTTATGTGGCACCCATGTTGGGTCACCCTCCTCTTCGCCCCCAGATATGTCAGACCCAGGGCTGACATGTGGTGGTCTGAGGGAAACATCTGACATGGAGCCACTAGACTGGCTCCGCTGTCCCCTCACCGACGCCTGGGTCTGACTAGGTGCGGGTGTTTCCTGCACAAAAACACCAGCACCACTTGGAAGGGATGTCTCTGGGATACTGACAGCAGGTACCCCATCCTCCTCCTCCATCAACCCTTCAAAAAGGTCCTGACCATTAGGACAGAACTGCATGTCTGCCTGATGCAGGGCCTCCGCCAAGATATCCCTCTCACTGTCGCTGTCAAACAGTAAGAGGCTGGACTCTTGGGGGCTGGGGTTGGGTACTAAAGGCAGCGGTGTACTTGTGGTGCTACTGGGAGTCGGGACTGACGACTCAGTGGCACTGCTGTGCCCCATATACTCCACCACTAGTGGAGCCTGAGAAGGCAATATCGGGCGGCTGCCCGAGGGAAAAAAATCCCAGATGAGGCGGACTCCCCTTCCACCTGATCCACTACCACTAGTATGGGCGCGAGAGGTACCCTGTGCTGGCAGCGACCCAGCACTGGGAGTAACTCCCTTACCCCTGCTGCCACGGCCACGTATGCTGCTCATACTTGCTGATGTGGGGGGGGGGGGTAAACTTTATTGGGGGGGGGGGGGGAATGTGAGAAAGGAGTGTTTTTTTTTTTGCAAGACAGGCACGCAGACAAAGACGCAGACAAAGACTTACTAGACAGCTACTAAACTAGAATAAAACTACTACACCTACAATTTTATTTATTTTTTACACTGAAGGACTCAGACAAGGACGAGGACTACAAATCAGCACACTATCAAATCCACCAAAAATTGCTTAAAATTAAAAAAATAAAATAGAGGCTAATAGGCTGCCATATTCTAAGTCCTGATTTGTTTCCCTTGGAACTGTGTAGGGGATGTTGAACTGAGCAGTATATGCAAGGAAACCCACAAACATTTTGTAAATTAAGGAATTTTATATGGAGGAGGGTTAACAATTTTACTTGTCAGAGACTGGTGAGCAGTTATACAAAATGCCTACAAGAAGTAATATCTACTGCAGGGGACAATACCTGCTTCTTATGCCAAGGGTGACGTCACTCCCAATGGTGGCATTGGACCAGGTGGGAGCAGCAGATCACAAGGCATCACTGGATTTTCTTGGTGTGAGTATTTTTACTGAGCATAACCCAGCAAACTAAAAAGTGTTTAACCACTTCATCCCGGACCATTTAGCTGTCCAAAGACCAGAGCATATTTTGCAATTTGGCACTGCGTTGCTTTAACTGACAATTGCACGTGCAACGTGGCTCCCAAACAAAATTTACGTCCTTTTTTCCCCACAAATAGAACTTTCTTTTGGTGGTATTTGATCACCTCTGCAGTTTTTTTTATTTTTTTGCGCTATAATAAAAAAATTGAGCGAAAAATTAAAAAAAAAGCAATATTTTTACTTTGCTATAATAAATATCCCCCAAAATTATATATATAAAAAAAAGGTTTTGCTCAGTTTAGGCCGATGCGTATCTTCTACATATTTTTGGTAAAAAAATTGCAATAAGCGTTTATTGATTGGTTTGCGCAAAAAATAGGGGATAGTTTTATGTTTTGTTTTTTTATATATATTTTTTTACTAGTAGTGACGGTGATCATCGATTTTTATCATGACTGCGACATTATGGTGGACACATTGGACGCATTTTTGGGACCTTTTAATATGCACCTGATTACTGTGAAAATTACACTGGCAGTGAAAGGGTTAACCACTAGGTGGCGCTCAAAGGGTTACGTGTGCCATAGGGAGTGATTCTTACTGTTAGGGGCGTGGCTACATGTGACACGTCACCGATCACTGTTTTTGATCACAGGGAACAGACATTCAGTGACAGTGTCACTAGGTAGAATGGGGAGATCCATGTTTACACTTGCCTCTCCCCGTTCTGCAGCTCTGTGACCCGATCGCGGGACATCGGTGGACATCAAGTCCGCGGGTCCCGCGGGCACGGTCAAACGGTGCGCGTCCGCACGGTGGGAATTTCAAACTGACATATATATATGCGTCACTTTGTTCAGCTGTGCCATTCTGCCAACGTAAATCTACAGGAGTGTGTTCACTTAAACAGCTAACATAGGGGCTGATTTACGAAAGGCAAATCCACTTTGCACTACAAGTGCAAACTGCACTTGAAATTACTCTGAAAGTGGACTTGGAAGTGCAGGCGCTGTAGATCCGAGAGGGACATGCAAGGAAAATAAAAAACAACATTTTAGCTTGCACATGATTGGATAATAAAATCAGCAGAGTTTCCACTCATTTCAGATCTACCCCTTAGGGCCCTTTCATACGAGCGGACGAACGGTCCGCTTTTTATAAGTCCGTTTACGTACTCACAATGCATCCCTATGCGATCGCGGACGTTAGCGGATGATGCATGTCCGTAAACATCCGCCTCCGTCAAGATCCGGTTTTTCAGGCGGAAGAAAATCCTATTTTTCTTCCGTCTGGCGGATCGGATGAATACGGACACACGGTCAGTATTCATCCGATTCCCCATAGGGGAGAGCAGAGAAAAGACAGGGCGGTCCCTGCACACTGTGTGGGGACCGCCATGTCAGCCAACAGCTCAGCGGGGATTTACGGATGATCCCCGCTGAGCAGACGGACACACATGGGGCAGGTCAATACGGATCCGCTCCGTGTGAAAGAGCCCTTAGATTTACAGCGACTGCACTACCAAGGGCACTTTCAGTGCAATTTCAAGTGCAATTTGCACTTGTAGGGCCAGATTCAGGTAGAGTTAGGCTGGCGGATCCATTGATAACTGTCACTTTAAGCCGGCGTTTTTGTTTTCTGTAACCAGAAAACAAGAAACGCCGGGTTGGAGTTCCGATGCGATCGGCGCAATTGAATTTCGCCATCGCATCGTTACTTCAACTTAAAAATGGCGCCGGGGGCATTCCCGCCGATTTACGCTCAAAACAATATGTTAATGAGCGGGAATCGGCAATTCACGATCTTTTTCGGGCGCGACGCAGTGACTTTACGACGTTTCCGGAAGCGATACGCGGCGTATAGATAAAGCAGCCCCCTAGTGGAGTATCCTATGTTAAGTATAGGCGTCGTCATCGCGTCGGAAATAAAACAAATCACGTTGCTTGCGTAAAACATTCATGAATGGGGATGTGACGTCATTGACGTTCACTGACAGAATTTGGAGCATGCGCACTGGGATGCATTGACACTCGACACATGCGCAATACGTTCGCCGCGGGATCGCGCTTAGTTTGAATACTACACGCCCCGTACCCGCCCAATTTGAATTCCGCCGGCTCATTTGCGATGCGCTGCCGCAACTTTAGGAGCAAGTGCTTCATGAATAACAGCACTTGCTCCTAAAATTTCGGCAGAGTAACGTAAATGAGAAGCGTTACTCCAGAGCAAAGATGCTATGATCTACCTGAATCTGGCCCGTAGTTTGCATTTTTAGTGTAAAGTGGATTTGCCTTTTCGTAAATAACCCTCATATTGTCCATTTGTGAAGCTGCTTTAGCATTAGTTAGCATTCATTATTTTGTTCTTGAATCAAAATGTTTTCTTCACCCAAACATACATTTCACATCGGTGTACAATGAAATCTTATTATAATTAAAATGAACATCTAATCATGGAAAGCCTTTATTTCCAATGAATCATTATTTTATTTAGAATGTTATCACCCCTTAAAATGGATCCTTTTTCTTCTCTTCTTAGTGGATACCATATAGAAACATATACAGCCAGATGCCGAAAATATATTTTAGTTTTTAGAAAAAAAAAAATTATTCACAATGCAGAAAAAATTGATAATATAATACACTTGTGGTAATAATAAAACCTTTAGGAAATGTTAAAAAAAAAAACGATAATTTAGCAAAAAACACAGAGTAAAGGTGGCCATACACTGACAGTTAATTTACATTTGCGGCAGCTCTCTAAAGAGTGGTCCATGGTCGACCACCTTTCAGAGGGCATTTTATAGATGATTTTATTGATTTTATGATTTTATATATGGTGTTATTTTGCCTCTTCACTGCCTATTTCAACCCCTAAAAGCCCACAGCAATAAGCCACAACTGTATGCATTGCATGTGGTTGCGGTGCAGCCCCATGCACATGAATGTAAGGAGCGCAGTACCGAAAGAAACCGAAAGAAACAGGGGGAAATTTTATCTGCAGCATGTAAATTTATCTGCAGCATGTAAAGAATCATGGCTATGGCCTCTTAACTACAAGTATAAACTAGATCCAATAGTTTTTATTTTTTTATTCAGCCTGCGGGCTGAACTAAAAAACAAACAGATTTATCCATCTATGCTACACAGCGCAGAAAAATAAACCCAGCAGGGTACTTTGACAAAAGTTGGTTGAATTATCAACATTTGTTGAATGGAGCGGCCAACAGGGTCACCCACTAAGAACATTTTGTAAAGTATATGCCCAGAACAATGGGTGTCCCTGAAGGCCAGCCGCCTCTTGTGCGACGTCCCTCGATTGAAAAATCAAGCTGGTCAGAAAATTATCAGTCAAAAATCAGGTACTCAAAATACAAAAGCTATAGCGGGAGAGTTGTTCACTGTATATGGTGCATGGAGGAATCTGCTTTATTCTCATTTATGGCCCGCAGACAGAAAATAAAAAACTTCTGTGTATGGCTTGCTGCTCTAGAGCTTTTGTGTTCTGTATGCTACTTCATAGTGCTCAGCTTTTAATGATAGGGCTCATAGAGCCAGTGTGCTATTTTCTTTGCAACCAAAGCAGAATGCAATTCTTTAAATATAATTTGAAATACCAGTAATCAGGGCACCCCAAGAATTTAGCAAATTCATCCAGGATCCTAAACTAAATAATTTTTTAAGTAAATCGGTTTTCCATTAACCTGGTAAATTTAAATTGGGCATATAGTGAAGAAAATGCATCATCAAAAAAAAGTAAACCACTAAAGTTTAGCTGCACTTACAGTATAAAATAAATGAATTCCATAAATTAAAAAAGAATGCATTGTTTGTATTCATACAAATAAACACAGAATGCATACATACAACTGCTTTGTCACAACTTATAAGACAAATGTAAGGAAAAAAAAAGCAGTTACAAGGTACGAATGTATGAAAGTAAATATTTCATTTTCAGTAAAAACAAATGTTAAAGCATATGTGGATATACAGAGTAAAAATGAGGCAGAGATTATTTTAAAACAGCAAAGAGCGATGTTTAAAGCGGAGGTTCAACCTAAATATCAAGTTTGTCTGAATCATAGCAGTACCCATCGTCAAAGCAGAATCCGTCTTTTTTTTTCAATCTGATTGCTTACCTTGCTAAGCAAGCATCTAGTGTTACTTCCGGGATCCTTTCCCCACGGGAGTGGGTGTGTATTTCGTTTTCTCCGGCCATGCGCTATGTCTCCTGGGAGTGATGTATCGAGCCTCCCAGGAGCCGTGCTGTACTGAAATCCTGCGTTATCCAGTGGGTCACATGAAGGCAACTGTGTAGTGTTGACGGCGCCGCTCGCCATCAACACTGCACATTCACCGTATCCCGGAAGCATTTGCTTGTGGGCTCCAGACTGCCCACAAGCAAGATGGAAACGTCCATCACAAATTTTTATAAACTATCGTTTCCTGCTGAATGACTATGCGGACGGCTAAAGTATTAGGACACGCAAGTGCAGGATTAAACAAGGTAATCATTTAAAAAAAAAAAAAATACTAGCGGAACCCCCCGCTTTAAAGTACAGAAATCCTTGCAATCAGCAATCTTTTCTCTTTTTTGTGATATATCAAAAATGATAAAAGGCACATTCTGACTGTTTGTCAATCCTCTTTGTGCTGTCTTATTAAACAAGCTCAGTCAATACCAATAAATTAGAGGAGACCAGTGATTTGAAGGCACTACACTCAAGCCACGTACACACGACCGGGTTTCTCCGCAAAAACCAGCTAGAAAACTGCTTCTTGCCGAGAAAACCGTTCATGTGTACGAAGCTTTCAGGTTTCTCGTCAGGAAATCTGGCCAGAATCTCGACGAGAAAAAAAGAGAACCTACTCTCTTTTTTCTCGTTGAGATTCTCTTCTGCCTGTTTCCAGACGAGAAACCCGAGAGTGTGTATACTTACCTGTCGCCGTGAAAACCCGCACATTCTCGAAATGACTTAGACACATGCGCGGTAGCTTCCTATGCATAGGTAGGGTGAAGCAAGATGGCGACGGCATCGAATGCGGTTCTTTTGAAAGGTCAGTGTGTACACTCGGGCGGCAAGAGATTCTTGTCAAGAATCTCGTCAGGGAAAACAAAGTTTTTTTCCAGACAAGGTTTTTGCCCGTGTGTACGAAGCTTTACTCTGGAACTTCTATAAAGTTCACACTTGGTCAATCTCTGAAAAGCAATGCACAGTAGATTGCTTTTTGAGAGGCGGTTAAGCAGCTACTATTATGCCCCAAACACACGTTTAAAATTTACATTGGGATAAACTCAGATTTTTCTGATGGAATTCCGTTCGAGCTGTCTTGCATACACACTGTCACACCAAATTCCGACTGTTCAAAATGCGGTGACGTACAACACTACGAGCCGAGAAAAATTAAGTTCAATGCTTCCGAGCATGTGTTGACTTGATTCTGAGCATGCATGTTTTTTTCTCCATCGGAGTTCCATACAGATTAACGGAATTTCCGATATAATTTTTTTTATCTGAAAAAAAGATAACATGTTCTCTTCCTAAGTCCGACGGAATTTCCGATGGAAAAACTCAGATGGGGCACACACACGGTTGGAATATCCGATGAAAAAAATGTCATCGGAAATTCCGATCGTGTGTACAAGGCATAAGGCATTCAAGAGGCGGTATAGTGCCACCTCCTGAATGCCGTTTATAATTTATTTTTATTTTTGCTGAAAGGCAATTTTCAATGGAACTAATGTGCCACAACTACGAGTCAAGTGTTTAGCTCATGGTATATGACATGTCCCCATTGACTTGAATGGGGACACTGAGTTTTTACCTTGTTAAAGAGGCCTAATGGTTAACAATTTACACAAATCTTCAAGTTGGACTGCCAACTCTGCATATGTGATACAACTTAACTGAAAGCTCTATCTTGTGCTACATGTATAGTAGGTAAAAGCTGTTTATTAAAGCCACTATGCATGCGCCATCAAGCATGTACACTTGTCTCAATGTGGCTGCACACACAGTACTTAGATTGTGCGTAGAACTGTAGGACCAACAGAAAAAAAAGATACTTATTTGACCTAAGGCTGTCAAGATGTAATATACAGTATACTTAAATTACATATATCAAGGTTTGCAAAACCCAGAGACAATCTAAACAAAAGAACTACAACCATAAAGTAAAGTAATGATATAAGGAGCTAGCAGGGTTTATTCAATTCCTGAAAAATCTTAGTATTGCTGTTTTCAGGTTTCAATAAGCTGAGATATTTTTAATTTCTTTTGGTCTGATTTGGCCAGTGAATCTTCATGTAACTTTGACAATTCCAAGAAAAATACTGCAAAAACTTTGGTCCCTTGAATATAATTAGATCTGAAAATAAGAAATACACAATGTTAAGTAACTTTTCAAAGAAAGGGTCGGTGAACAATAAATTGTTGCTTGTAAATGCTGCAATTATACTAACACTGGCATGTCCAGAAAATTGCCCTGGTCATTATCTAGGTGCAAAGGATTGTGGAAAGTTTTATGATGCATGAATGCCACAAACTTTATAGTCTCTACATCTTTTGTACACTATTCCCAACAAAGTTTTAATAAGGAATGCTTGAAGAAAACTTTTATTTTTATTTTTGCATAATGTATGGAGTAGGACCCTGTTAGTCCTAGTGACCATTTTCACCAGGACCGAACGTGTTAGGCTATTCAAAATTTGACAGTTGCCACTGGAACAGAAGGCCTGGACAGTTGTCTAAAGCCAATGGGCCACCTGTTATAGTGATAACTATTCATAAGGTAATTTCATCTTAGCGAACGCCTCCTGTAGATTTTCTGCTACAGGGCGGCCCTTGTGCGCAGAATCACGTATATATTATATATATATATATATATATATACACAGTGGGGATGGAAAGTTTGGGCACCCCAGGTAAAAATTTGTATTAATGTGCATAACGAAGCCAAGGAAAGATGAAAAAATCTTCAAAAAGGCATCAAATTACAGATTAGACATTCTTATGATATGTCAAAAAAAAGTTAGATTTTATTTACATCATTTACACTTTCAAAATTACAGAAAACAAAAAAATGGCGTCTGCAAAACTTTGGGCACCCTGCAGAGTTAATATCTTGTACTGCCCCCTTTGGCAAGTATCACAGCCAGCAAAGAGACTTTCAATTCTTGTTTGAGGTATCTTTGCCCATTCTTCCTTACAAAAGTCTTCCAGTTCTTTGAGATATCTGGGCTGTCTGTCAAGCACTGCTCTTTTAGGGTCTATCCATAGATTTTCAATTATGTTGAGGTCAGGAGATTGTGAAGGCCATGGCAAAACCTTCTGTTTACGCCTCTTGATGTAATCCCCCCGTGTATTTTGAGGTGTGTTTAGGATCATTATCCATTTGTAGAAGCCATCCTCTCTTTAACTTCAGCTTTTTCACAGATGGCATCAAGTTACCATCCAAAATTTGCTGAAATGTTTTTGAATCCATTTTTCCTTCTACTTGTAAAATGTTCCCTGTGCCACTGGCTGCAATACAACCCCAAAGCATGATTGATCCACCCCCATGCTTAACAGTTGGACAGAGGTTATTTTCATTATATTCTGTGCCCTTTCTTCTCCAAACGTACCTTTGCTCATTCCGGCCAAAAAGTTCTATTTTAACCTCATCGGTCCACAGAACTTGTTTCCAAAATGCATTAGGCTTGTCTATATGTTCATTTGCAAAGTTCAATGCTGATTTTTGTGGTGAGGATGTAGAAGAGGTTTTTTTCTGATGACTCTTCCATGAAGACCATATTTGTACAAGTATCTCTTTAGAGTGGAATAGTGTACCACAACTCCAGTGTCTGCTAGATCTTTCTGGAGGTATCGTGCAGTCAAACGTGGGTTTTGAATTGCTTTTCTCACAATCCTGCAAGCTGTTCTGTCTGATATTTTTCTTGTTCTTCCAGATCTTGCTTTAACTTCCACTGTTCCTGATGATGCCATTTCTTAATTCCATTTCGAACAGAGGATATTGACATCTGAAAACGCTTTGCTATCTTCTTATAGCCTTGTCCAGCTTTGTGAGTGTCAACTATTTTCAGTTTCAGTTTTCTAGACAACTGCTTAGAAGAACCCATGATGCTGATTGTTGGGGAAAGGTCAGATGAGTCTGGGCATTTAAAACCTCTGAGATTGACATCACCTGGTCTACCCAGATGATAATTGAGAATAATCTATGACACTGGCAGGTCTCAGCTTTGCAAAGGGGGCAGTGCATTCTATAATAATTCTATATAAATCTATATAATTCCGCAGGGTGCCCAAACTTTTGCAGACGCCATTTTTTTGTTTTCTGTAATTTTGAAAGTGTAAATGATGAAAATAAAATCTAACTTTTTTTGACATATTATAAGAATGTCTAATCTGTAATTTGATGCCTTTTGGAGATTTTTCCATCTTTCCTTGGCTTCGTTAAGCACATTAATACAAATTTTTACCTGGGGTGCCAAAACTTTCGATCCCCACTGTGTGTGTATATATATATATATATATATATATATATATATATATATACACATACACACTCAATTCTGCATTTTTGGGTAGGGGGTATGCAGTAAAAGCAGCATGCAGTACACATAGGCACACGTTTAACTCCTTGATCACCCTAGATGTTAACATCTTCCTGCCCAGTGTCATTAGTACAGGGAAATAAAACAAAGCAGGAAGTGCTGGTCCGACATAAAAAACGAAAATGCCAGAAAGTTAAAACAATAGGGAACTTTAATAGACCCATCAAACAAACACCATAGTCCAGAAAACCGAAGGAGTAAATACACTACAACTTACAACTCTGGTGAGTACTGTGGCTGAGCCTGGGAGAGGGGGTTAGTTTTTTTCTTTGGGTTGCTTAATGCCTTTCTAAAAAACACCTAAGGCACGTCAGGGAGATGGGAGCCCAATGCTGGGTCCAATTGGAGGATATGCCAGTGTTTCCTCATTACACTGGCTATTGTTGTGTAGTTATTTTTGAACCCTGTGATAAATCTGGCGCTATTCGTAGGGGGAATTTTTTTTCAAGACATGACCCATGTTATTTGAATTCTTACATATGCCCTGTAAAAGGCATTATCTTAGTTATTTTTATTGTTTTATTTTACTGCAAAAATTAATCCCTGATTAGAAATGGATGTTTGATCCGCTCTCTGGCTGGCTCTCATAAGGTGATCTAAAGAAGGGGTTAATTTCCGAAATAGAAATAGAAATCCGAAATAGAAGAGGTCCACGGAACCTTCAAGATTTGAAGACTGTGAAAGAATGGGCCAACATCAAACCTGAGCAATGCATGTGACTAGTTTCTCCATACAGGAGGCGTCTTGTAACTGTCATTAACAACAAAGAATTTTATACAAAGTAGTTTAATACTTCATCCCTGTGTCATTCCATGTTATTACGCATTACTTAATTTCTGAATGTATTTGTTTTGGTTTCTTTGTATGTATGAATTGAATAGGTTGTTACCGATATGTGGTGAATATATCATATCAACAGCACCTTTAAAAATATATTTACCTAGACAAATGGTGACGTGTTCAATACTTATTTTACACTCTGTATGTGTGTGTGTATATATTAGACACATATACATACATACATACATTCATACATACATACACACATACGCACACATTAATATGGTAGTATGTTCAACACAACTACATTTTTATATAATGTATGTCTCACCTGCTTATTTTCTCATTTTGTGAATGTTCCCCATCATCTGCTCCGCCAATTGGAAGCATCATTACTTTCTTTTTGGTTAGATCTTGGAAAATTCTGGCTAATGGTATAGTTGAACCATCCCTGATCATATCTGGTGTAACACCAAACACTGCAAAAGCCAAGCAGAACAATACATATTGTACTGTAAATGTAATACATAATATTAACACAATACTCCTATGGTACCGTAACATTTTTGCACCTTAATATTTTGTTAATTATAATATTAAATATAAATGTCTCAGATTTATTTTGGATACATACCGTACTTATACTTAAATTGATGGTGATAATAATACATGTTATGTTAGCTAAGGCAACTAATGCACACAGATTCAGTTTCCTCCCAAAGCATCTCAAAAGCTTTGATAGGGACACACACTATTTTGCAAGTCTTGACTAGACATCATGACATTCAACTGAGGCATGCCCTCACCCATTTATTGTTATTAGCTGCTTAATATGATGAATAACCAATAAAGATGTGCAGGAAACTTTATAGGAGCGTAGCCATCTGACCTTAGAACACCTTTAGCTTTGCAGTTTCCAAAGGGGACTAGAAGAAAACTGAAGCTGCATACCAGCACCTGGCGCCAGTAACACCTTAGTAAAAATACATTTTTAAAATAAACCTTTCAAATATTTTTAATAATGCAAATTAAATCCGTCTAAAGCATGGTACACACTAAGATTTATTTTGTTCAACTCAGAAAAAAAGCGTTGTTAGTACAGCAATCTCCCCCATTTGCTATTTTGCTATTGTGTTCTGCCAGAACACACTGGTCAATAGCTGCCAGCACTGATCGGATGCCAGTCTGATGCTGGTTTTCACCATGCTCGTTCAACAGAAGCTGGTTGTGATATCGCCTTCTGTTGGACAGGCAGCTGTACACACGGGCTAAAAGTTGGCCAGTTTATACTGTACCGTCTGACTTTGGCTGATATTCTACCTGTGTGTGCCCAACATCAGAGCTAAAAGGTGCCCATCTTCTTGCATCACACCTAGTAATGATGTCCTCACTAAACTTTGATGTGACAGGTGACTAATACATGACCCAAAATTCAGGAAGGTCAAGCTCTTGGTAAAAAAATGAAACTACAATTAGAAGGGCACAAAGAGAAGGGTTTTCTTTCAAATAACCTAGTGTGTTCTTTGCCAGTTTTTTTTTTTTTAAATAAACAATAAAATGCCTGACAGATTTGCTTTAGACATTCTTCCTTGTAAGTAGGGGTCCAATTATTTCATTAAAGGTCTTCAAAGTGCACTTTTGTCCAAATTATTGACATCAACGTATTTAACATATTTTCAAAAATGAGTAAAAGTGCTTTAATGAAAGCCATCCCTGACTTCTCTAGCTTCAACAATTAAAGTGGTTGTAAACCCCTAAATTGAAAAATTAACAAAGCATTTCTTTCTATAGTGTATACTTGCCTTGTTCCAAAGCACTGTAACACATGTAATTTATATCTGCTGTTCCATTCACTGCTGACATGTAATCCCAACTCCAAGTATTAATGTCTGATTGACAGCCTTAGTTGTACATGTTTCCCTATGAGACTGTGTGTAGGGGTTGTGTCCATTCTCTCCACTCATGTCTCAGATTACAATCAGTTCTCCTTTTTTGAGAGTAGTGTATTACAGGCATACCCCACTTTTAAGTACACAATGGGGTTTATTTACTATCGCTGGAAAGTGCAAAATCAGGCTCACTTTTGCATAGAAACTAATGAGATTCTAACCCCAGCTTGTTCAATTATGCTTTGGTAATAAAACCTGGAAGCTCATTGGTTTCTATGCATAAGTGAGCCCGATTTTTCCACTTTCCAGCTTTAGTAAATAAACCCCAATGTGTACTTAAAAGTGGGGTATACCTGTACATCAGATCTCTGCCCCCTGCTTTCTGGAGTTTAAAAATGCTGTGTAAAATGTGTGCTTTAGGAGGCTGTAGAGTAGAGATGGCCATAGATAAACAGGTACAACTTAAAGGGGTTGTAAACACAAAAATATTTTCCTCTTAAATTAAAGTCTGACAGTAGCTGATAAAGTAAAAAGTAATGTTATGCATTATAACTAGTTTGATACCTGTTGAAATCGAGCTGTTTTATTCACCTCCAGCACTCCTGAATTGTTGTTCTCACTGACTTCCTGGTTTGCAGTGCACGTTCATTCTTGCTGCATTACGGCCTAATGGGAACTACAGTTCCATTAGGCTTAGCCTCCATGCCTGTGAGGGATAAGAGAGCATCTTCCTGCAGGGCTGTAGTCATAGGGAGGGGGTGAGCACATTCTGCTTTCCACCATGCCAAACAGCTCAGGTGCTGGTGGAATGCAAGAAGAGGAGAGACAGGAAATGGCATTTTCAAACCCGGATTACTGTATTTTGGAGGTCAAAAGGAAAAATGAGGTAAGTGATATTTAAATGCTCTAGCTTACAGCAATCAATTGATCTAATAAAAAACGATCCTTTAGTGTTCCTTTAAGTAGGAGGATTTGTTTAATTACTTTATATAATCTGAGGCCAGTCACGTCATGTAAGGGTTTACAGCGACTACAGCGGGTTCACAACAAAAGCTCTAAGCCCCCATTCACATCGGTGTGATTTGTCATGCAATTTGACAGGTCCAAATGACATGACAAGTCGTACCCTATTGTCAGCAATGGAACTGTTCAAATCGGTGTGACTCTGAATTTGCGGTGCCACACCATTTTGTAAAAAAGGTTCCTGCACTATTTTTTGGGGATTTCAGGTTCTACTTGCATAAACATCTGTGCATGAAGTCGCACACATGTCAACCAAGCTGCACCTGAATGGCGCACTGACCTGCAGCTTTAAAATCGTACAACTTCAAGTGAAGTTGCACAATTTCAAAGTCAGATTCAGTGTGAACAGGGGCTAAAGTTGTGTTTTAGTAAATCTCTACCGAGAAAGAGTTGTGATCTAAGTTCCTTTGTTGTAAACTTTGAAGACAAATTTCTCCACAGCGCCTATAGCTACAGGGCTGGCTGTAAAAGATAAGTTCACCTTTGGGAACATGTTACACGTTTCACACAATTTTAGGGTGGCACATGTAATATGTTCCCAATGCTGCAGCCGCTGCCTGCTGCCCCCCTTCCTGTGGCAGAAGTTCCCCATACAAGCTGTCAGTATTTTAAATCAGCGGGCCGTGCGGTGCTCCGCCCACACACCTGTGTCATTCATTTACACAGCTCTGTGTGTGAATGAACTACAAGCCCCAACATCCTTTGTGACTGTCGGCTTTAGCCGTCGAGTACCATAGTAGCTCATTGATTCTTCCTGTCAGTGTATCTCCTTGCCCGTACAGGATGTATGGGCACACAGATACACTGAGAGGTCTGCAGGAGACCTGTATGGCACTAGCGATCTGCTGATCACTGGTGCAATGCTTTACAGGCTACGTCAATAGTTTAGTGTGCAGTGTCTCGATCTTTTACATAGTCCTGTATAATTGTCAGGTCTATATATTTTTTGAGCATAATTCTCAACATTATAATAAAGGAAACAGAGTTAGAGATGCATAAGCAGCCAAGTAACTGCAACTTGGCAGGAAGGCAAGCCAGAAATTAAATTCATGTCCCTACTTGTAATTAATCATGGAAGATTACAAAATACTTGTGTTTAAGAAAGTCTAATTATTTTGTATTGTATTGGAATGTCCACAGTTTATTAAAGTGGACCTATAATGAAATGTTAATACAAAGCCACATTAACACAAGTCCTGCTGGGATGGATAAATACAGAGTAAACAAAATAGGTGCCTTAGGGAAAATGCTGCTACAGCTTCCCTGCAGTGCTAGCCACAGGTCTGAAGGCCTGGAGAGGATCAGAGTTCACAATGGCTAACCTTCTCCTCATGTTATCAAATGCTTGGGCCTTCAGACATGTGATCAGCACTGGAGGGAGACTGGAGCAGTATTTTCCCTAAGAAAAAATCTGGACTCCCAAACCTATATGTATGAATACATTCATTGGATGTATAGATTTGACAGTATATCACTAAGTAACAATACAGTAATGTACATGAAAACTGACCTTTTCGTATTGCCATTTTAGCAGCTTCATACTGAGGATCATCAACATTAGCGACCCAAGGCATTGCTCCAATTTCCAGCGTAACACTCAGTTTATTTGGACTGTTTAATTTGGCAAATACTTCTTCAAGATACTTTTTAACCTAGAAAATAATGAATATACACATTGGCATTATGCTGTTTTTTCCCCCCCATCAGGTCACAGTCCCACTTACAGGGGCATGCCAGGGAGTCTCTGCAAAGCAACCCCTGTAGCCATTGATCTAAACACCGCCAAACCGATCGTGTGTAGGCCCCATCGGTCCCTTATCCTTCGGTCCAAAAACAGAGGGCTTGCTTTAAAATTGAACCGATGGACGGCAAACCGATAGGTCAAAACCAATCGTTAGTACGCACAAGCATCGGTTAAAAATGCACGCATGCTCAGAATCAAGTCGACGCATGCTTGGAAGCATTCAACTTCGTTTTTTTCATCACGTCGTTGTGTTTTACATCACCGTGTTCTGACGTGATCGGTTCATGAACCGATGGTGTGTAGGCACATCAATCCATCAGTCAGCTTCATCGGTGAGCCGATGAAAACGGTCCGTCGGACCGCTCTCATCGGATGGACCGATCGTGTGTACAGGGCTTAATACGTTTTGTGCCACTGTGTTTGAGCTTTTTAGCTGCATACAGGCATACCCCGCTTTACGTACCCTCACTTTACAATACACTCGCGAGTACGGACACATTGGTGTCTATGGGAAATTTGACATGGCACTGCTTCCGAACCATAAGTAACAGGGTCAGCCAGCTTGCTTAGATAATCGGTTATGCCTGTAAGTGACTATTGCAATGCAGCATTGTGAAGTGAAAAAAGTATTGCTTCACTTTAAGTACATCTTCGTTTTACATACATGCTCTAGCTCCATTGTGTACTTAACCACTTCCCACCAGTCCAATAGCAAATTGACGTCCGAGAAGTGGCTGCGTTATCCTGGACTGGACGTCATATGATGTCTAGCAGGATAATAGCAGCCGCACACCTGTGGGGGCGCGCATCCCAGCGATCGGTGGTGCAGTGCGTCAGTCTGAAACACCGCTACACTAATATCATTAAATAGCCTCCAGTGGAGGCTCTTTACCACGTAATCAGCTGTGTCCAATCACGGCTGATCACAATCTAAAAAGCTGATCGGCTGCTCTTCTGACAGGGGGGGTCTGTGCTGATAGTTTATGAGCGCAACCCCCCCTCAGATCCCTGCCCAGGACCACCAGTATGCCGTCCAGGACCACCAGGGATGAGCATACACACTGGACCATCAGGTATGCCCCCTAGACCACCAGAGAAATGCAAATCTGTGCCAAGGCAGCTGCCCACCCAAAGTCCCTGCCAGTGCCACCATGGATAAGCATCAGTGCCACATATCAGTGCCGCATGTCAGTGCCATGTATCAATGTCCAGCAGTGCTGCCTATCAGTGCCACCCATAAGTACCCATCATTGCAGACTTTCAGTGTCGCCTATCAGTGTCAATCAGTGCCCACCAGTGCCACCCATGAGTGCCCATCAGTGCTGCATATCAGTGCCACCCATCAGTGCTGCCTACCTGTGCCCATCAGTGCCACATATTAGTGCCCATCGTCAGTGCGACCTCATTGGCACCAACTTATTAGTGCCTGTCAGTGCCACCTTATCAGTGCAAATCAGTGAAGGAGAAAACGTATTTATTTACAACATTTTATAACAGAAAAACTAATTTTTTTTCAAAACAATTTTTTATTTGTATAGCAAAAAATATAAAACCCCAGAGGTGATCAAATACCAACAAACGAAAGCTCTATTTGTGGGAACAAAATTATAAAAATACTGTTTGTGTACAGGGTAGCATTACCACGCAATTGTCATTTAAACAGCAACAGCGCAGAAAGTTGAAAATTGCCTTGGGCAGGAAGGGGGTGTAAGTGCATGGTATTGAAGTGGTTAAAAGTGGGGTGTGCCTGTAGTTGAATAAAGGTACATAGTTCAATACAAAGAACAGTCAAATAAGTCTATATTTCAATTGATTTCTGTCTTAATGCACATTTAAAATTTGACAGCTGGGAATAAGTATAAATAAATAAGTAAAAGAACAACTGATTTTGCAGCCACACAGCATTTTTTATTTTGTTAAAAAAAATACCCAGGGCAAATAACACTGCCTACCGCTAGACCTCTTCAGCAAGGTATTGCCATTTATGCCCCCCCACTGTCTCACTGTGCTGCAGGATTCAACCTTGAGTCAACCTCAGTGTCATATGGTATCAGAATTTACTGGGAGAAATGAACCCTCCAACTGACTACTGGCTGCTCAGGCCTGAATACTGTCTTGTAAGTAGAGATGGGCCGAATACCCCCGATTCGATTTGCGCCGAAATTCTCGAACATCGCAAAGGTTCGGAATCGAACCACGAACCCCATCAAAGTCTATGGGACCCAAACTTGAAAAACAAAAATTACCATTTTTATGGCTTATATGCAAGTTATTGGCCATAAAAAGGGAATAGAGGCCCGGGTACTGCCCTAAGGGACTTGTACCAATGCATAAAAAAGATCCTTATAAAGGGGCTACTTCTCCTTTTACTGTGCATTAACCGACAGAGGTGGCTTCAGGACAATCTGGGCACATAGAAAGTCGATTGGGTTATGCTGTTCATCAGACTGAGGGCATCTAGTGTCAGAAAAAAGGACTGTGGTGGAAATCTTTAATTGTAAGGTTGATATTGCAGCAAAAGCTGGTTTTGTGTTATACTTTAACGGGTATTTATTTTATCTTGTTTCTTTTGGCTAGGATTCTGTTTTAAGGGTAGTAGATAGAAGGCCTTTAAAAATGATATTAGAGAATTAGGGCAAACATTTATGTTCAAAACCTTGTCGATTTTAGTAGTTCAGAAATACTATTAGTGCTATAAACTAAACCCCAGAGATGGAGGGAGCTTAAAGGAATTTAACAACCATCTGAAAAGTAGGTTTAGAGATTTTTTTTCCCAGAAGGATTGTGAGATCTTGCTGTTTACGAGCGGTGTTTAACTTTCCCCTAGTCTATTGTGCTACTTGTGGATTTATTTGCTGGAATGCTGCACGTAAATGTGTATGATCATGAGAACGATCTGCATAGTTTCTTAACTTGATTGCCCTGGCAATGCTGCTGCAGTGTCGTTTTGGCTTGGTAAAAAAGTTGTATAGCCCTTTTTATGTCAACATTTTTTACCATTAACACAATGCCTTGGAGTCTATTAATAAATGTTTTTACACAATATTTTCAATAATTCAATGTTGGCCTAATCTAAGCACCTTAAACGCACCTTGCAGATTCTGAGGCCACATGGAAAAAGATGTTATGGTCAGATGAGACTAAATGTGAATTATTTGGCCTCAACACCAAACTATATGTCTGGCAGAAATCCAATACAGCTCACCATCCAAATAACACCATTCCTACAGTAAAGCATGGAGGTGGTAATATCCTGTTATGGGTGTGTTTCTCTGCAGCAGGGACTGGAGCACTTGTTAGGATAGAAGGAAAAATGGATGGAGCAAAATACTATCATATTCTTGCCCTCTGCCAGAAAGAGGTCAATGGGAAGAAGGTTTACCTTCCAATACAGCAATGACCCAAAGCACACAGCAAAAATGACCACACAGTGGTTGAAGGAGAAAAAGGTGACTATCCTTGCATGGCCTAGTCACAGACCTAAACCCCATTGAAAATCTGTGGAATGACTTGAAACTACAGTCCACAAAGGTCACCATAAAATGTAACTGAACTTGAGCTGCAAAGAAGAGTTTGCAAATATTGTAAGGTCTAGATATGAAAAGTTAGTAGAGACATATCCAAACAGACTAAAGGCTGTAATTAAAGCAAAAGATGGTCCAACAAAATACTGACATAAGGTTTTTTTTTTCAACTCATTGATTCTGATTTAAAAAAATATATATTTCTGACATGTTGGTGTTATATTTTTCACTTGGAAGTTATAAGTTGTACTAGTAAATACAGCTGGATAAAACACAAATTGTGTCTTCATTTCAGGCTGCAGGGGGTGATTCTTTTCTATACCCACTGTGCGTGTGTGTATATATTTTATATATATATATATATATATATATATATATATATATATATATATACACACACACACACTAGCCCAGATTCACGTACATCTGCGCATTATTGGACCGGCGTAGCGCACCGCCTTTACGTTAGACTTGCGCAATTTTGCCGCGTAATCACCCTATTCTCGTAGCTTTTGCGCAGGAAATTGCGCATACGTAACGTTTTTCCAGAGGTGTAAGGAGGAGTAATACAAATTGGGAAGGACGTGGGCGTGTTACATTGAAATGAGCCGTGACCCCATGCAAATGAAGGGCCGGCCGGCTCGCGCATGCGCGCTTGAGGGAGACCATGGTCAGCTCCGCTGTGCGCATGCTCACAACTCGGGAGCGGCGCAATCAGTGAAATTGGAAATAGACTAGGGCAACTTTGTGAACTACACAGACAGCATAAATAGACAGACACAAATGCACTTACTTTGCAAAAGTACATCCCTTTGTATCCCTCCCTCTACAGCAAGGTGCTTTTGTTTGTTTGTGACGTGTCTTTGAGATATTTGGGGACTGTTTTGCAGAGTGATTTTTGTCTTTTATGTGTTTTCTTTGTTGTTATTTTGTTTAAATTATATTTTTGCTGGGCATTTTTTTTTTTTTGCTCGTCATTTATTTAATTTTTTGGTTCTGTTTGTGTATGATTTTGGAATGTGGGGGTGATATTCCTGCGGGAAAAAGGGTGTCACCCTCATTTGTGGTGGAGAAGTGATCCCCAGGTCTGTGTGAATGGTGTATGAATGTACAGTGACATAATTGGAGCCGTGGCGTGGCGTTGCAGCTCACAAGTCCTGCATGGTGGACTGGTGCCAATCCAATGTGATGACGATGTGGTGTGTGTGTGCTAGGGACCACAGTGGTGTGCATGCATGCATTCTCATTGTGCCATGATTAATGTGTGTGTTTAACGTGCAAAGATGCATAATGTGAGCTGGCATGAGATGGGGTCATGAGATGGGGTACCAGTGCATATGCAGAGTCACCTTGAAGGGAAAAGACAGGAGGATGTTAGTCATGCATGTGCCACTTGTGAGGTGTGCATCACGGGAGGGGATAGTCATGCCTGCCACCCATGTCACTCACCAACCAGCCAGCTGTCCCCATACATGTTCTGTTCGAAATCTGTGGGGATGGGGCTCTGATTGTATATGTAGCTGTCATGGGTGTCATGGGTGATGCCATGTGTTGGGCTGCTGATGTCCTCCTGCAAGGTTGTGGTAATTCCAGGATGGCATGAGGGGTGAATCTGAAGATGCGAGACACCTCAGAATCACTCATGCCAAAGATGTCTATGCGTGTGTGATATATCAAGTGAAGAGTGAGGGGCTTGTATCAGATAAGAATATTGTATTAGATTAAATTGTAAATTTTATATAAGCAAATAAAAATAAAAAAACATCTCCCGTGCCCTCCTTAGTGCCATCCTCCGTGCCCTCCTCCTTCTTTGTTCATCTAAAGTCAGTAGTATAGTTATGTGCGACGATGCCCCTGGCATGTTGGCATACAGATTGTTGAGCAACACGTGTGACTGCTGAACTCCTCACTAACAGTGTTGCTTTATCTGACAAATAGACTTTTTTTCTTTTTTTAGACCAGCTTTAATCAGCTCTAATTTTAGACAGGACATTTTGCTGTTGCGCACACTGCGTCGCCTGCGCTGCCCCAACGTTGTTTTGTGGATCCCCGTAAGTCCCTCATTAGCATATTTGACTAGCAAATCAATGGTGTGTCTATCGCACTTTTGCGCGGACGGATGCGCCAGTCTAACGAAATTACGCGGGACAAAAAAAAGACGATTTTTTGCGTATCTCGTTCTGGGGATGCCGCGCAACGAAACGCACGCGCACATTTAGACTTACGCACGCGCATCTCCTGTTGCGCAGGCGTAATCGCTCTGTGAATCTGGGCCACTGTATTTTAAAGGGAAATTTCATTAGGAGAATATGGTATGTTATAATGTTGCTGTTATACCAGATCTCACCAGAAGATGGAGCTTTGGAACAACTCAGAGTCTGCAATAAGTGCTTCCCCTTGAATTTACCTGAGGAGAGGTTACACACAGAAATCTCCTTTTAACCACTTTAGCCCCAGACCATATTGCTGTCCAAAGACCAGAGCACTTTTTGTGATTCGGCACTGCGTCACTTTAACTGACAATTGCGCGGACATGCGACGTGGCTCCCAAACAAAATTGGCGTCCTTTTTTTCCCACAAATAAGGCTTTCTTTTGGTGGTATTTGATCATCTCTGCAGTTTTTATTTTTTGCGCTATAAACAAAAATAGAGCAACTATTTTGAAAAAAATTCAATATTTTTTACATTTTGCTATAATAAATATCCCCAAAAAAGATATAAAAAAACTTTCTTTTTTCCTCAGTTTAGGCTGATACGTATTCTTCTACATATTTTTTGTTAAAAAAAATTGCAATTAGCGTTTATTAATTGGTTTGCGCAAAATTTATAGCGTTTACAAAAAAGGGGGTCGTTTTATGGCATTTTTATTATTTATTTTTTTTTACTAGTAATGGTGGCGATCAACGTTTTTTTTCGGTACTGCAATATTATGGCGGACACATCGGACATTTTTGACACATTTTTGGGACCATTGGCATTTTTATAGCAATCAATGCTATAAAAATGCATTGTATTACTATAAAAATGCCATTGGCAGTGAAGGGGTTAACACTAGGGGGCAGGGAAGGGGTTAAGTGTGTTCCTGGTGTGTTCTAACTGTATGGGGGGGGGGGGGTGGCCTCACAAGGGGAAATCACTGATCTTCTGTTCATACTGTGATGGATGGAAAATATGGAGAAATTAATATTTTTGTGTTATGAATAGAGTGACTCAGATGTTGCCTTTCCTTCATTACATCGTTTGTTTCCTTTCTATTGCTTGATCTATGGAATTATTATGTATGTATGTATGGATATATATATTGAAACACTTTTATTATCCTTACATGAAAACTCAGATATTACCATGTAAAAGTTACCATTTGAAATGAAGTGTATATGTTCCCGGATAAGATTGTTTTAAAGTTTGAAAATATGAAATTAAGTTTCAGAAGTTACCATTTAAATTGGAAATGAAGTATAAAGGACTGTGTCTTGGAGTTGCTCATTTCTAATCCTGACCCCCTCCTGTGAAGAAAGTTTGTGTGAGGGCTTGGACATTGCAAGGGGAATGTGTGCTCTGCCCTACACCTCCCCCACATCCTGTGTTAAATGAATTTGCTTTGGAATGCATTTTGTCCGGACACAGAGGAAAACCTGATCCCAGGAGCTGACATTTGACTCTTCTTATGCCTATATGAACTGAGAAATGAGAATTCAATGAGGAATACAGGGGGCGTGTAATAAGGAACTGGGTGTGTTTTTATCATGTGAGGGTGTGTATCTGTATCATGTCAACCAATGAAGAAAACTCTGTGTTGTTTAATAAAACTGAAGCTGCCTGTGCTGCAGCATTCATTCATTTTTCTTTTTCCCTCTACTGAGAACCGTCCTGTCTTTTTCTTTATTGCTTTAGTAAGATAATGCCAGCTTCCCTGAGACTGTAAGGAGATTAATTCATTAATTAATCAGAGTCTCAAGTAGTTCTATTACAATACATTGTATGAACAGAAGATCAGCGTTTCCCCCGCTGACAGGAACGAGAGGTATGTGTTTACACACATACCTCCCGTTCCCTGCTCTGTAACGAGCAATCGCGGGTGCCCGGCGGCGATTGTACCCGCCGGGCATGCGCGCGGGACTCGGGGGACCCGCGGCGCGCGCCCTACAAGCTGCTAAAGGGAGGACGTAGAGCTACGTGCTCCCGCGTAGCAGTGCCACCGTCCCGCAGTAATATGACGGCGGGCGGTCGGCAATTCGTTAAAGAGTAAGTAAACCCCGGGGGCAGACTGACAACTCATGCGTCCCCCGGGCAATAGAAAATTATGGGGCCCCTGAGCTTACAGATGGCCACCATGCCAGGAGGCAGTGCAGAGACGGGGCAGCTAAAATCTCTGGATTTTCACATCAAAAGCATGTCGGTTTTGGACATATCAGGGACAGATGTAAAAAAAACATAGATTTTTACATACTGTCCCTGGTTTTACTGAGCCTGGCAACCCTTATGGGGCCCCCTAGTGGCACGGGGCCCTCGGGCAGTGCCCGAGTGACTCAATGGTCAGTCCGCCCCTGGTAAACGCTGATGGGTTTTACTTTCTCTTTATTTCCCTGCAAAGGTGAAAGCATAATGGGCTACTATGCATAGTATGTTATGTGTTGCTGACCGGAAAACAAAGCCTGAGATATCACCGCTTGCTGGAAGCGTCCATCTTCACCCCTTTTCCTTCCGGAGCTGCAGAATCTAGCTCTGTGATTGGCCGTCACTCCCGCGCATGTGCATGGGAGTCACCAGTCACGGCATGATCCCTTTATAAACGGCACGATCGCGCTTGCGCACATTGTAAATATCTCCTAAACCGTGCAGGTGCAGATATTTCTAGCACATACAGGTAAACCTTAATATAGGCTTATCTGTAGGTAAGAGTGGTTGTACAGAGTTTACAACCACTTTAAGTAATCTAACGATTAAAAAAGCTGTTTCAGTTGGACTCCAGTATTTACAAGCTTTTGCAAAAGTAAAAAAATAACTGAAGCCAATGCAATTTTAATTTTCAGACCTTCAATACCCACTGCTTTCGACACCTTTACTATTGCCGTGAAAACATTATTAGCAATTTTTTCCCTCCGTTACTGTGCTCCCTCTGGTGGCCACTAGATTGCAGATCCAATTGAAGACATTTCCAGTTTTCTAACCTAGAACAGTGTTACCTAAAACTATAGGTCAGGGGCATGTTTTTGATGGGTTACCACTTGACTGTGGATAGCTGTGTTTGCCCAAGCAAGAAATCAGTGGCGAGCACACTGACTTTCAGTGACAGAACAGACACATATGGGGAACTAGAACGTGTACTAGGCAGGGAACAGAGGAAATTACACAGACAAAATCTAAGTTCTAATACCAGGTTCAATTCAGATGCTAAGGCCTCGTACACATGACCGAGAATCTTGTCAGGAAAAACCTGTTGTTTTCCCTGACGAGATTCTTGGCAAGAAACCCTTGCCACCCGAGTGTAATGACTTTCATTTCAAAAGAACAGTGGTTGTCTTGAAAGGAAAGAACATGGTGACATCACGTACGACGAGCATGCGCTCATCACATTCGATGCCATTGCCACCATCTTGCTTCACCCTACCTATGCCATAGAAGCTAATGCGCATGAGTCAAAGTGATTTTGAGCATGCACGGATTTCCATGGCGACAGGTAAGTATACACACTCTCGGGTTTCTCGTCTGGAAACAAGCAAACGAGAATCTCGACAAGAAAAAAAGAGAGGAGGTTCTCTTTTTTTCTCGTCGAGATTCTTGCCTGATTCCCATACAAGAAACCTGAATGCCTCAAACACGCGAATGGGAATCTCGGCAAAAAGCAGTTTTCTTGCCGTTTTTTGCCGAGAAAAACAGTCGTGTGTACGAGGCCTTACAAATACTTTGCATATGCAGTTCAGTGTACACGCTAAAAAAGGCTGTGAACAGGCAGGTAGGTTCATTCTATTGTCTCACCTGTGCCCCCTCCCTTCAAGCCAAGGTATAATCCTGGACTCCAATCTCTTCTTTCAGACTATTTCCAATCACTGTCCAAATCCTGCTGCTTTCACCTCCATAACATTTCCAAAATTTGGAACCATTGACACCAATGGCTTGTAACCATTGACACCCCAAAGCTACTAACTCACACCCTTATTATCTCTCCTATTGCAACACCCCCCTTGTCCTACCTTTACCCAGGGTGGAACTGAATGTTGCTACTAGACTCATCCACCTTACCAACCGCTCAAACTACACTCTCAATGTACACCACCCCACTCTGCCAATTCTTCTCCATTTGCCCAGAAAATTTAATTAAAGAACATACAAAGTCATTCTAGCCCCAACCCAACCTAGTCTCAAAATATCACCAAACCATCCTCTTTACCCCTCCGAAGACCTCCTGATCTTCAGTTCCCTTGTCACCTCTCCCCATGCTCACCTCCATTACTTTTTCAGAGCTTTTCTCTTCTTTTGGAACTATCTACCTCAATCTGATCGACTATCTCCTACTCTGTCCACCTTAAGGTAATTCCTGAAAATTCCTCTCTTTAGGGAAGCCTATCCTATCTCATCCCTCACAATTATTACTATATTTATCACTTGCACCTCTTTTATAGAATTTAAGCTCTCTTAATTAGGGCACTCTTAATCTTCTTTTCCTAAAGTGGTAGTAAACTATATAATAATAAAAAAAAAAGAAGAACTTTTTGCCTGCAAGGTAAAGGCTCAATGTGCCAGTATGCATTGCATACGTGTACATTATGAAAGACTTACCTCGAAACAAAGCCCTCCAGTGGCATTCTGTCACTACTGCAGGGGCTTCCATCTTCACCCAGTCTTCCACCCGCAGGCTGCGGCTGCTTAAATGGCCGAGCCGTGGGGACGTCACTCCTGCGCATGTGCGCGAGAGTCATGCCCATGGCCCAGAGTTCTGAAGGAATGGCACGAGTATGCTGTTCCTTCAGAACACATGCATAGGTGATGTTTAGGGAATATTCATTTTACCCACAAGTAAGCTTTATTATTGAGCTTACTCGTAGCTCAAAATGTTTACTACCACTTTAAATTGTATTGTAAGGCCTTGTACACACAATGTAATTTATCCGATGGAAACGGTCCGACGGACCGTTTCCATCGGATATGTCCGCCGGGCTGTTTGATCCGGTGGCTGTACACACCATCAGATCAAATTCCCCGCTGGCGAACAGCGCGGTGACGCGGCGGTGACGTTGACGCCGCCACGTCACCGCACCAGGAAGTAAACACTTCCACGCGCATGCATCGGATCTATTCACAGGATACGACGCATGTGCGGGCAGATATGTATTTACTAACCAGCGGAATCTGGCCATAACGGTCCGTTTGCCCCTACAGACGAGCGGATTTTTCGGCTGAAATGGTCCGTCGGACCATTTTCAGCGGAAAAATTCCCTTGTGTGTACAAGGCCTTTCTGTACTGTCTCCCTTTATATTGTAAAGTAAAGTACTTTGCGAAGGGGTTGATGCTCTATAAATCCTGTCTAATAATTGCAGAAGAGACATAGCATGTTTCTTTTACAATAAAGATCCTGCCTGCTTGTGTTTTGTTTTACTTTTTACTAGTAGTTCTGATTTAATGATGCACTGATGAATACAGGCCTACATTCCGTTGTGTCTTTTTTATCTGCCTACAGTTAAAATGTTTTCGTATATGTATGAGAATTTGCATTGGAGAGAACCTATTCTCAGTTGTGAATTAGAATTATGTTTTTATTACTAAAATATTGACTTTTTAATTTTCTGCTTTACTAATAGGAAAACACTGATCAGTATACTTAACCACTTAAGGACTGGGCCTAATTTTTCAAACTTTTTGTTTAAAAGTTAAAACATTTTTCTTTTGCTAGAAAATGAATTATAACCCCCAAACATTATATATATTTTTATAACACCCTAGAGAATAAAATGGCGGCCATTGCAATACTTTGTCACACCATATTTGCACAGCGGTCCTACAAGAACACTTTTTTGGGGAACAAATACACTTTTTTAAATAAAAAAATAAGACAAGAGTAAAGTTAGCCCAATTTTTTTTATATTGTGAAAGATGATGTTATGCCAAGTAAATTGATACCCAACATGTCACGCTTCAAAGTTGCGCCCGCTTGTGGAATGGTGACATACTTTTATCCTTAAAAATCTCCATATGCAATGTTTAAAAAATTCTACAGGTTGCATGTTTTGAGTTACAGAGAAGGTCTATGGTTAGAATTATTGCTCTTGCTCGAATGATGGCGGTGATACCATCACGTTTTCATATGCGGGTGCTACTTACATATGTGTTCGCTAGACACGTTAAAAAAATATTTTTTTCTTATTTATTTTACTTTTTATTATTACACTGTTCTTTAAAAAAAAATAAAAAATAAGCATCCCTTGTAATAGAAAAAAAGCATGATAGGACCTCTTAAATATGAGATCTGGGGTCAAAATACCCCAGAACTCATATTTACACAAAAAATGCAATAACAAAAAATTTCCCTTTAACCACTTCAGCCCCGAGCCTGTTTTTCAGATTCGGTGCTTACGAGACTAAAACAGTTTTTTTTGCTAGAAAATTATTTAAAACCCACAAACATTATATATATATTTTTTTCTAACACCCTAGAGAATAAAATGGCGGTCATTGCAATACTTTTTCTCACACCGTATTTGCGCAGCGGTCTTACAAGCGCACTTTTTTTGGAAAAAATTCACTTTCTTGAATTAAAAAATAAGACAACAATAAATTTGGCCCAATTTTTTTATATATTGTGAAAGATAATGTTACGCCGAGTAAAATGATACCCAACATGTCCCGCTTAAAAATTGCGCCCGCTCGTGGCATGGCGTCAAACTTTTACCCTTAAAAATCTCGATAGGCGACGTTTAAAAAATTCTACAGGTTGCATTTTTTGAGATGCAGAGGAGATCTAGGGCTAGAATTATTGCTCTCGCTCTAACGATCGCGGCGATACCTCACTTGTGTGGTTTGAACACCGTTTTCATATGCGGGCGCTACTCGCGTATGCGTTTGCTTCTGCGTGCGAGCTCGTCGGGACGGGGCACTTTAAAAAAATTATTTTTTGGTTTTCGTTTTTATTTCTATTTATTTTATAATGTTTAACACTGAAAAAGGCCTAGTTAGACTTACCGGTGACGGTATTTCTAAGAGCCTTTCAGGACAACCTTGGAGAGAGCGCAGCTCCGCCCATTTCTCAGGAAACACACGTGATCCTTTAAGATCCCTCCTCTTCCACCATGGCCTCAGTTATTGTGGTCTCCGCCCACTGGAAAATAAAGCACAGAACAACCACAACAAAACCATGATAGACATTTCAAACAATCTTTTTATTCAAAATACCTAGGGAGGGAAATTAGCGGTTGTCCTGAAAGGCTCTTAGAAATACCGTCACCGGTAAGTCTAACTAGGCCTTTCTCCAATCGCCTTTCAGGACAACCTTGGAGAGGATAACCGAGTAACTTACCCTAGGGTGGGACCACTGCTTGCAGCACCTTTCTGCCGAAGGCCTGATCTGCAGCGGACAGTAAGTCTAGCCTGTAGTGCCTTAGAAAAGTTGAATAGCTGGACCATGTAGCTGCCTTGCAGATCTGGTCAGGCGTGGCACCGGCTCTTTCGGCCCAGGAAACTGCCGTAGATCTTGTTGAATGGGCCGTCACTCCTGAAGGAGGCACCTCTCCTTTGGCTTGGTAACCGTCGGCAATGGCTTGTTTGAGCCATCTGGCCAGTGTACTTTTGGAAGCCTTCTCCCCTTTCCGGGATCCTGAGAATATCACGAACAAGGCGTTGGTTTTCCTGAAATCCTTGGTGACCGCGAGGTATTGAAGCACACACCTTCTTACATCCAAAGTATGAAAATTCTCTTCCCTGCATTAGAGGGAGTTGAGGAGAAGGTAGGAAGGACTATTTCCTGAGACCTGTGAAAGGTTGATGAGACCTTAGGGAGAAAAGCTGGATCAGTTTGGAGAACTATTCTGTCCGGCAAAATTCTTAAGAAAGGCTCTGTAACCGCCAAAGCCTGGATTTCGCTGACCCTTCTTGCGGTCGTTATGGCCACCAAAAAAATTGTTTTTAGAACTAAATTCTTCAAAGAAATCTCCCTTATGGGTTCAAACGGGGCCCCCGTGAGACCCTGCAACACAATTGATAAATCCCAATTGGGAAAAGTTCTAAAGGCTATCGGTCTACTCCGACCTAGTGCCTTGAAAAATCTTGAAATTAAATGTTCTTTAGATAAAGTCCTTTCTAGATAAACCGACAGGGCCGCCACTTGAGTTTTTAGGGTGCTAATTGCTAACCCTTTCTCCATTCCTGCATGAAGAAACGGAAATTATACTGTTAATCTGGAAATTTTTGGAGGTACACCAGGAGTTGAATTTTCGCCAAACTTTGAGATAAATTGCTCTGGTCACCGGCTTCCTGCTGTCTAGCAAAGTTCTTATCACTTTATTAGAGAGCCCCTTAGCTCTTAAGAGGTCCTCTTCAGAAACCAGGCCGTCAACTGCAAGCGTTCTACCTCTGGATGGTTCACAGAACCCTGACACAGTAGGTCCTTCCTGAGTGGAAGTTTCCACGGTGGTTTCGTGGCTAAACTCTGAAGAGATGCAAACCACGGTCTTTTTGGCCAATACGGAGTGATTAAGATCAGATTGGATTTCTCTTCCCTGAATTTCCTTAGGACTAGAGGTATCAGAGTGAAGGGGGGGAAGGCGTAAGACAGCTGGTAGTGCCACTGTTGAGCTAGTGCGTCTATGGCTACCGCCTGGTCCTCTCTGTGGAGAGAGAAGAACCTTTGTACTTTTGCATTCTGCTGGTTGGCAAACAGGTCTATCTGTGGCTGGCCCCACTCCTGAGCGATTGCCCTGAAGACCTCCGGGTTTAAGCTCCATTCTGCCTCTAGTATACTTCTCCTGCTTAGCAGGTCTGCTAATAGGTTTTGAGACCCTTTTAGGTGCACCGCTGATAGGGATGCTACGTTCCGCTCTGCCCATGAGAGGAGATGGTTGGCCAGTTGCATAAGGCCTCTGCTTCTGGTACCCCCCTGCTTTAGGACATACGCCACTGCCGTGGTGTTGTCCGACAGGACCTGCACATGTTGACCCTTCACCAACTGATGGAAAGCTTGAAGCCCTAGAAATATTGCTTTTAACTCCCTCCAGTTTGAGGATCTTCTGGACTCTGTTCTGGACCAGACGCCCTGGGCAGTCTGTCCCTCTAGATGGGCCCCCCAACCCCAGGAACTCGCGTCTGTTGTTAAACGCTTTCCTACTGGGAATACCCATGGAAGACCCTTGTTCAAATTTACCGGGTTTCTCCACCACCAGAGTGCTCGTTTTACGTTTGAAGTTAACCTGAAACGTTTCTCTAGTGACTCTTGGTGTGACCAAGACTGAAGGATATTCATTTGGAGAGGACGAGAGTGTAACCTCGCCCATGGGACCGCCGGAATTGAGGCTGTAAGCAGCCCCAGGACGGCCATTGCTGTCCTGACTGACACCCCTTGGTTTGTCTGTACTTGAGCCACCGCCACCATGACCTTCTCCATCTTTTCCTGAGGTAAAAAGACCTTCTGAAGGATCGAATCTATGTTGTACCCCAGAAACCTTGTTTCTTGAGAAGGTATCAAGTTCGATTTCTCGCGGTTTAGTAACCAGCCGAGACTTCCAAGATGAACCTGCGACGACTGTAGATTCATCGCAAGTTGATCCCGGGAGTCCGCAAAAAACAGTAGGTCGTCCAAGTATGGGATGACCGAGATCGCTTTGAGCTTCAGGGGTTCTAAGGCCTCTGCCATGATCTTGGTAAAGATCCTGGGTGAGGATGACAACCCGAAAGGGAGGGCTCTGAACTGAAGATGCCATATCCTGTTCCCCAGGTCTACTGCCAGTCTGAGGAACTGTTGAGATGCTTGGGCAATCGGGACGTGCAAGTAGGCATCCCTGAGGTCCAGAGATGCCATGAAGCAACCGGGTGTCAACAGCTTTGTTATTGAATAAATCGTATCCATCCGAAACCGTTTGTACTTTATTGACTTGTTTAACACTTTTAGGTTCAAGATCAGGCGGAATTTGCCTGAGGGTTTTTTGACCAAAAAAATGTGGGAATAAAAACCCTGACCCTCTTGATGTTTTGGGACCTGTATTATCACTCTCTGACTCATCAGATCCTGTAACAGGTTCGTCATTGCAGTAGCCTTTTCTTTGTCCCGGGGAAGGGTTGTGACATAGAACCTCGTTGGGGGACACTCTGAAAATTCCAGACTGTACCCCTCCGTAATGATTCTTTCCACAAAGGGGCTCGTGGTCATCTGTTTCCACTGTGGGAGAAAAGCAGCCAGTCTTCCTCCCACCGGAAGCAGATCGTCACTTGCTTTTGGTAGTTGGTTCTGAGGGGTTTTTAAATAAGATACCTCCTCTACCTCTTCCTCTTTGGGACCCCCATCTCTTTTTATTTTCTTCCTTACTCTTATGGGACTGTTGAAAAGGACGAACATTTTTCTTAGGGTTCTGACCCTTTTTAGGGGGGAAAGCCTTCTTCTTATCTGCCGTTCTGTCAAGAACTTTTTCTAGGTCCTGACCGAACAAAAGGTCCCCTGAGAAAGGCAGACCACAAAGCTTGACCTTAGAGGGGATATCACCCGACCAGGTCTTTAACCAAACTGCTCGCCTGACTGAGTTCACCAGGGCTGCTGACCTTGCAGCCATTTTTATGGACTCAGCAGAAGCATCTGCCATATATTTGATGGCTTTTAAGATTAAGGGGAAGGAATCTATTAGATCCTTTCTTGAGGTGCCTGCCTCGACATGACTCCTTAATTTCTCAACCCAGCACTCTAGATTGCGGGCGACTATTGTGGCGGCCATAGCTGGTTTCAGACTAGTTGCAGTAGAATCCCAGGCCTTCTTTAGGAGGGAATCTGCCCTCTTGTCCATCGGATCTTTCAGGACCCCCATGTCCTCAAAAGCCAGGTCTGTATGACGAGATACCTGTGAGAAAGCTGCGTCTACTTTAGGCTTTTTGTTCCACACCTCTGTCTCACCGCTTTCAAATGGAAACCTTCTTCTAAGGGTCTTTGAAAAAAAGGGGGCCCTTTTAGGGTCCTTCCATTCCTTCTTGACGGTGTCCGAGAGGACTTTGTGGACCGGGAAAACCCGGCTTTTAGACTCATCCAGCCCCTGATACATCTTATCGTGTATGGATAACTGAACCTTCTCTTCCTGGATACCCAGGGTAACATAAATTGCCTTGAGTAAGTCCTCCACTTCGTCTAATGACAATTTAAACTTTGAGCTTTTGCTACTATCATCTTCCTCCTCCTCCTCCTCATCTGAATCCCTGAGAGAGGGGAGAGTACTAGTCCCTTCATCTGCCGAATCCCCCTCTGTTTGACCCGAAACTGGGATTTTCGGACTGGGTGGTGGCTGCTGTGGCTCCCCCAAACTTGAGGAGCCTTGTGAGATCATATCCTTCACTGAGCCTAAAGAGTTTGCCAGCTCCTGGACTGAGGAAAAAAGGTCCTTATACTGTTGTGAAGTTTCCTCTTCCACCAGATTTTTAATGCAGGATCTGCACATTGGTTTTTGCCAAGAATCCCTTAAAGGATTTTTGCAAGACGGGCATTTCCTGGGTGTATCCAAGTGCCTAGCTTTGGTTGTGGATTTTTCCTGTAACGAGATGAAACCAAAGTTACCATCTCCAAAAAAATTTTTTTTTTTTCTTTTTAAAAACACCCAAGTGCCGCCACCAGAATAAAACCAAAGGCCTGGACTAAGTGCCACCACCACTAACGGTTATACAGACCAAGAGCGTTTTAACCTGGACTGGTAACCACAGGCTCCCTCAGGGAGGAACAACAAAACACAAAATTAAGCCCAATATAGTAAGAATAAAAGGCACCGCTGTACCCCTCTTACCTGGGCCTGACCGGTGCTTGCAGCGCCTGTATCCGCCGGTGTTGTCTGTCTCTCCTCCATTGTAGAGCGCAGTCACACGAGTAGCTGGAGATTGACTCCATTTTAAATTTTCCCGGCCGCCCGCGTCATCATCGGGGGCCGGAAACGGAAGCACCGGTCACCTGACCTGCCCCACAGATGCTGCGTTCCAGGCGCTGGGAACCAGCAGCGCCACGCCCCCCCGGAAACGGCGTCACCGTGCGTGACGCGGTTGCCAGCCGGGACCCGGAACTGAGAATGCGGACCACCGCCGACCTGCGCCGGCTACCGCTCGGTCACCTGGACCTCTACCGCAGTTCCTGGGCACAACGACACCGTCCCCTGGGAGGCCGAAAGTTCCGCTGAACCGGAGCGTCTGGGGACTCCTGAACGCCCCCTCCCCGTGAAGAGGGGTCAGGATGGTCGCCGCCAACAATATACAGCAAGGTAAGCTCAAAAAAACTCTCCGCCTTGAGAGAGACAGCTCCCTGGTTCCCTGTGATGCTTCCACCATGGCGGAGGAAACACAATAACTGAGGCCATGGTGGAAGAGGAGGGATCTTAAAGGATCACGTGTGTTTCCTGAGAAATGGGCGGAGCTGCGCTCTCTCCAAGGTTGTCCTGAAAGGCGATTGGAGAAAAATAAATAAAAAATTATCACTTTTATTCCTATTACAAGGAATGTAAACATCCCTTGTAATAGAAAAAAGCATGACAGGTCCTCTTATATATGAGATCTGGGGTCAAAAAGACCTCAGATCTCATATTCAGGCTTAAATGCAAAAAAAAAAAAAAAAAAAAAAAAAAAAAAGTCAAAATGTAAACAAATTAAATGTCTCTTTAAGAGGCTGGGCGGAAATGACGTTTTGACGTCACTTCCGCCCAGCAGAGGTATGGGGACGGCTGAGGGACATTTTTTCCCTCAGTCGCATCCCCGGACAGCCAGCAACAGGACCCGATCGCCTCCGCCGCTACCGACGGCTACGGTAAGCGGCGGAGGGCGCGGGAGAGCGGCGGGAGGGGGGGCACCCTCTCCCGCCGCCGGTAACGGCGATTTTGCGGCGAATCCGCCGCGATGACCGCCGTTATCGTTAACAGGACCGCCCCACGAAGAGATGGATATCTCGGTTGTGGCAGCAGCTGCTGCCGTTACCGAGATATCCATCTTCAAACAAATGACGTCTTTGGACGTGGGGCCGGTCAGAAGTGGTTAAGAGCTATGGGCGGAAGTGAAATTTTGACATTGCTTCTGCCCTGCAATGGTATGGAGCAGGGTGGGTGCCATCTTGCCCTCACTCAGCTCCATGCCAAGCAGGGGACAGGATCCAATCACCTCCGGCGGCTCCGGTAAGCGGCGAAGGCCACCAGAGCGTGGCGGGAGGGGAGCCCCTCTCCCACCACCGATAAAAGTGATCTTGTGGCAAATCCGCCACCGAGACCACTTTTTTCTGAAAGCGGACCGTCCGCTGAAGAAGTGGATACCAGGGAGGGATACCAGGGGCTGCCATAACAACGATATTCCACTTCAAAATGCCACCGTATAATGACGGCGGGTGGTCCGTAAGTGGTGAAATAGAGTTTATATGTTTGTTTTTAATACTATACGGTCATTCATATTTAGTTTTTTTAAGGCTTTGCTGACATTTTGGTAAGAATTCATTTCTTGGGTTCTTGTACAGTAATAGTTGTCTTATTTGTGTGATTTGATTTAAAAAAAAAAAGTTTTTATAGAACCCCTATTCCATGTGAAAGTTTTCATTTATTCTTACCTGCTTTTCCACTACAGGGATTTTCATATTTGGAGCTTGCCGAATTGAGAATTTTCCAATCACTTTGGAAGGAATGACAGTTTTGGTCCCTGTTCCAGCAAATGCTCCCTCTATACCATGGATGGAAAGGCTTGGGTATCGCCACATGTGCTGAAGAATTTCTTCCTGCAAGAACAGTAACAATGTGTAAAAAGAAATTCATTTGTAAGATATATTATGCCCAGTTCACTATGATGAATAACTTATTTTAAGTAGCAATTGAAAGGCTGAACAAGTCCAGTACTTACAAAAGACTGACCATTTTAAGGCTACATGATTCTGAGACCTGTCAGGTCCCTTGTGAAAATGTTACATGAGCATAAGGGACCTATATTTTTTATCATATTTTTTTATTATTAGTTATCAGAACATAAAAAAACAAATAAAGACATTAGGAAAAGTATAACAGGATCCACAGTTACGTAGTATAGAGAATGCATTTTTGATAAATAATTAAGTCATTATAATAATCTTAGATGATCCTTCAAATTTGTATCTTTAAATTCAGTTTCTGGATAGTAAACCACCAAGAATAAACCTATTCACCCCTAGGGGAGCAAACTGTTGTGAACAGGTCTGTTCAGCATTAGTAAACAGAAGAGAGAACAGGATGTCGTCTAGTAAATGAATGAATTCTAGCGAGCCAAACCAATCAGAAAATTAAATCAGCATAAGTCTCTGCAAGGAATAAGCAATACCAACAGGCTACCACGTGGTAGGTAAGAATGAGTGTACAAGTCTTTTAGTACTGTATATACTATAGGATGTATGATCCATACTTGCCAGTGCTTCTTAAAGTGAATTACATAATCATTTTTAAGTGCCAACAGTAATTCATAGTACACCTGGGCAATGACTCTAAGAATGACATCACACAGGTTAGGGGCCTTTGATTTCATTATGATAAGTCTAGCCGCTATAAGAATATTCGCCACTATTATTCTGTATTGAAATGGGAAATTGTTAAGGTTGATACCTAAAAGGACCATAGCAGGTTATAGTTTTAACAAGTTGCCTATGAGATCTTTTTTTTTTTAAATCAAGTAACTTTTATTAAAAACAGTATAAGGCATTACATTGTACAGACATTCGGCCATTTAGCTTTCAATAGCAAGAAATACATGTCAATGCATAATGTCTCCATACCAACTGTACAACTGGCTGTCTAGAGAACAGTAATTATATCCAATGGTTAATACATAATACTTGTAACCCAAAGAATAGAGAACAAATATATAACAAAGAATTAAACACCCTGGAATAGTGCAATTCTTAGAAGAATAGCTAATGGTCCAGCAGCATTTGCTTTCTGAATCATTATCGAGTCCATTCTTACTTTAAGATAATAAGTAGAACCCATAGGACTAGAGAACAAAGTCCTCTGTATAAGTACATGTCTGTAACAATCTATCATCAAGTTGGGGAGATTCTACCCCCAGGGGGATTTATCTCACATCACCAGATATTCACAAATTTCTTTGAAAAATTCCTGTGCTAGTGTTTCTTCCACAAACAAGTATGGTATCAACTGCCTGGATCCACTGTGTGCTCATCAGGGAGTGTGCAGAGAGCCCAAACCTTTCTATACGTTTTTTAGTCCAATTAGAGCTATTTAAATAGGAAGAGAATATAACTCCGGATTAAGGATTCCCAACAAACACGTCAGTGGTTCCACAGTTCCATAGCATGTGGGTGAAGTCTCCAGGATGAACCTGACATTTAAGGCAAATGGGGGACTCTATTTTACTTCACTCATGAAGCTGGAGTTCTATATGTTCAATGTAAAATAAACAGATGGGACAATTTTTGAGCTGTTGACATCAACACCAGGTCAGTCTCAAGTATCTGTTCCCATGTTTTGCCATCAATAGGTTCAACGTCTCTCTCCCATTTTCCTCGAGAGGGCAAAAGATCAGAGGCCTGGATGTAAGTCAGTAAATGTGCATAAATTGCAGCTGTAAATACTGATAGTAATAGTTCTTTGGCAATGGAAATTCTGCCAACAAATAAACATATGATTTTAGGCTGGAATCACTAAGTTTAGCCAACCCTGTGTAGAACCGGTTACACCAAATAGGCGTACTGGGAAGAAAACCTGTTAAACCCAGTCTCTGCTTAGTAATTCTCCATAATTTCATCAATGATTGAACTGTGGGACAGTAGGGAAACCCATTTCCATATGAGACAGAGCCGAGTAGTCTGTGTATGGGCTATTCGGCAAGCCCCTGGAAGATTCTATAGAGGGTAAATCAGAACCTGTAAAATGTGCAAGTGAAAGGAGTCTGCGCTGTGAAAATAGATTGGAAAAGGGCACAAGGCTAGGAAATGGGTGTGGGAAAGGGGCACGGTAAGTGAAAAAGTGTTAGCTAAATAACAATGATACACCTAGACAGCAATAAACATCTCCAATTGGTAAACTGATGGTAACACATAAACGGCAAAGTATAGTCCAGGAAAGACAAAATTAATTTAGGAAGTCCAGTACTGGAAAATAAAGATAAAAATAAAAATAACAGTAAATTCCTCAAGGAAGGGAACAGATGAGGAGAGACCCAGCAGCCAATTCTGTGAAAGAAGTCGAGCCGTCACCCAAGAACAACACGCACACCTCAGGTGGTCCCAGCAGCTCACCTCATGGCTACCAGATATTGCCTAGCCAGCTGCTTTCACGCGGAGTCCAAATGAAGGTAGAATGTTCTTAAAGTCCCGGGATCAGGCACCACATACGGGGAGAGGATACACAACAATATATAGTGTGATACTGATATGAAAGGGGAGCCAAAAACGCCTGCACTCTATGCACTTACATAAAGTAAAGGTACAAGGGCTTATCTCCACGAGCGGCGAGCTCGTCAGTGTCCTCCTTTTCCTCTCACTGGGAGTCCGCTTGGTCTTAGGCTGATGGTGCTCAGAGGCTTGGGTGATATCACTCACGGCTACCAGATATAGCCTAGCCAGCTGCTTTCACGCCGAGTCCAAATGAAGGTAGAAGGTTCTTAAAACTTCCCCTGATGAAGTCACGTGGTGTGATGATACGCGTCGGGATTGGAGCGCTGGACAACCGTGGAGATTAGCCCTTTACCTTTACTTTATGTAAGTGCATAGAGTGCAGGCGTGTTTTGGCTCCCCTTTATATCAGTATCACACTATATATTGTTGTGTATCCTCTCCCCGTATGTGGTGCCTGATCCCGGGACTTTAAGAACATTCTACCTTCATTTGGACTCCGCGTGAAAGCAGCTGGCTAGGCTATATCTGGTAGCCATGAGGTGAGCTGCTGGGACCACCTGAGGTGTGCGTGTTGTTCTTGGGTGACGGCTCGACTTCTTTCACAGAATTGGCTGCTGGGTCTCTCCTCATCTGTTCCCTTCCTTGAGGAATTTACTGTTATTTTTATTTTTATCTTTATTTTCCAGTACTGGACTTCCTAAATTAATTTTGTCTTTCCTGGACTATACTTTGCCGTTTATGTGTTACCATCAGTTTACCAATTGGAGATGTTTATTGCTGTCTAGGTGTATCATTGTTATTTAGCTAACACTTTTTCACTTACCGTGCCCCTTTCCCACACCCATTTCCTAGCCTTGTGCCCTTTTTCAATCTATTTTCACAGCGCAGACTCCTTTCACTTGCACATATATTTCCTTGTGTCTATTGAGGTAGACTCTTCTAGTGTTTGCAGCAGTGCTCCCAACCCTCTCCCTTTCCCCCTCATCCACTATTTCACAGACAGCGCGGGAGTATCACTTTATTCAGAACCTGTAAAATACTGCAATTGTGCGGCAAAAAAAAAAGTTTGTGAATGGGTGACAGCCAGACCACCTTGAAAATTTTTGTAGGGTGGTACGTTTTATACAAGCAGTTACATTTTTCCAAATAAGAGCCTAAAATTGTGAGTCTTTTCGATGGAACCATTAATTGGGTATCCATATATAGGAGTTTTGTAGTATATATAATAACTGTGGGGCCCAAATCATTTTAGTAAGTTTGGCACACCCTGTCACAGTCAATGGTAATTTACACCAACTGACACACTTATGTGATAGCTATGCTTGAAAAAGGAGCGCGCCTAGTAACCTACAGTGCATGCTCCGAAACGTCGTCGATCTGTCGCTGCCCCTGATGTCATTGCGCGCCCACGCTGTTTGTGTCTGTCTCAAGCCTCATTCTTGGTGCACACATCACCCGGACTTCCTGGTTTTCCAGCTGATGAAGATCCAGGGGATAGATTAACATCACAGCGTACATCTGCAGAGGATGATCGCCACCTATGGGCCAGCAAGGATTTGTATGCTGAATTCTCCAATTTTAAATGTAAGTGGATAATGCACCTATTGTAAAATTAAAATCACATTGTTCCTGACCTGGTGGCGCCTTCTTTCTTTCGTTTTTAGATGTGCCACAGGGCTTTGGGTATCAAGCTTATGCAAATGTGCTGCATGCATGGGTTTCCCACCACCAACAGCAACGTTGCGGCATT